>OY720348.1:10955714-11555714 GCA_963082975.1 Labia minor
AAAAAGGTGAGTAAATTTCCAATATGAATTATTCCAGGAAAACATTATTTCATATTAGTCTTTGTTTTCCAGGGAGTGAAGACGATGATCCGGTTGAAGTGTTTGTCGACTCCATTACTAACCATTAATCAATCCATTGTAAGTATTGTATATGTATTTATATATTTTATTTTTTTATTCTATAGTATATTATAGATGTTAACATATACGCAGAGTATATAACAAGATATTTGAATTTTATCATAAATTAGAAATTAGATTTCAATTCTTGGTTGAGAGATTTTTTTCAATTTTTTGATTTATACATGTATTTCTCCTTTAATAGAATCATAATTATTTTTAATATTAAATCAGTTTAATTATAATTTATTTAATTTTTAATTATTACTATATATATATATATATACTTAATGAATAATATTGAAAATAATATTTGAAAATAAAACTTTTAAATGTAGTCATCACTAATCGCAATAGATGGCGGGATATGTATTAAATCAGTATAATATTTTTTCAAAAGTATATAAAATTGATATCATTAATATTAATATTTCTTAATGATGATAGTTTTGAAAAACTGTAGAGTAAATAATTATTTTTCAAATAATAACACTTTTGCTGCCCTTATTTTATTTTAAACACGCTTATTCGAATATATTTTATTTATGAAAAATCTGAAATTCTTCTAAAGAAACACAACAAACTTTTAAAAAGAACGCAGTGAATTTTTCATTTCCAATATCTTAAAGAAAGAATATTTTTTAAATTTGATTAAATATAAAGAGAATCACGTTTATTTGAACTTTGAGATATGCTACAAATAATGTAAATTGCAAATTTAGAGGAAGAAGATAATTAATATTAAATATCATATTTTAGGATGAGAGTAAAATGCAAAAATTTCGGTTAAATTTAAATTTTATACAGTGAATATCTATATATTTGAAATTATTTCGATTCTATACAATTTAAGCCCGATATTACTTTCAAAATGTTAAATAAGCCTATTTCGATTGGTGATATTTATTTGAAAGGATTAGTATGAATTACAAATTTGTAAATAAAAGAAAAGGCAACAAGTATCGTATTTACAAATATTATTATATGTTTTTAAATTCAATAGAATATTTGAATTAGAGTTCAAATACGTACTGGATGGTAATTAACTATATTTATGAATTTGGGAAGATTTTACAAAGTTGGAGCCCCTTTTAGTTAGACATCCACCGACACTGAAAATACTAAATTTAAAAAAATTACTAAAATTCTCTCTTAATGCTATCTACATACAGAAAGAATTTTATAAAGAATGTATTGATTCATTTCCTCTAGACAGATAATCAAAATTAAATTTTATTTATAGTAATATCAAGAGAATATATAACGTTTACTTTTTAAATTCGAAATAGGATACATATAATATATTGTAGTTCGGTGAAGAAGATAAATAATATTAATCATAATATTTAAGATTGAAGAATTCATATGAAATTTCTATTCAGAGAATAACAATCTTTTAGAAATTGATTCCAATCTATATATATAATCTTTATCCGATATTACTTAAAAATAAAAATAGTTTAAATTGGTGATATTTATTTATTATATGTTAATTTAAAGGCGATAAATATTTTAGTTACAATTTCAATTCAATTTCTTTCAATGTTTTTGAATATATCGATGAATTTCTTTTATTTTTTCTTGTCATGAAATTATCTGGTATCATTTTATTAAATCAATTCAAATGGGAACTATTAGAATAAAATAAAGGATATTTGGTTAATTGTCGGAAATGAAACTAAATATTGATATATTTTAAAAATTCTGAGAATTACTAGAATTATTATTTATTAATTTAATATAAATAATTGAACGAGTTCTGACTTGTTCATAGTGAGTCTTGATATCCAAGGATGGGGGTGGTGCATTTACCAAAATCATGATAGTTTCTGGTTTGATATAAAATAAAAAACAATAAATTATAAATTGTTTAGATAATTGGGAGTAGTACTATCTCTCTATATAAAATAAGAATACTTGTGGTGGAATTAAAATAAAATATTATAAGAAAAATCAAATTCAATTCAGACAGAATTCTCCTGAACAATTAACGAAAAATTTTGAAAACATTATATTGAATTTTTCATTTCACATGATTCAACTTATAAAAAAGGTATTTACAAATAAAATTCAATTTTATTTATTTTAAAAAGAAAAACGTTTATTTAAATTTCGAAATAAGACTACAAATAATAGATTTTTAATACTAGTTCGATGAAATAGATAATTAATATAAAAAATAATATTTGTTGATTAAAAACATTATTAAAGATTTCGATTAGTTTAAAATCTAATTCTCTGATATTAATTACTATAATTATTTTTTTTATTTTAATTGTTTTATTTGTATATATTAGAATAGAAGCCCAAATTTGGTAATGAAATCATCTTGTTCTATAAATTTGAACTTTTTCTATAACATATCCTCTATTCTAAGAGAATTAGTTAATATTTAATTGATATACTAACGTAATTGCCTATGTGTACCTAAATATTCTTAAACCGAATAATATCATATATATATATATATATTTAAAATAGAATAAAATTTTAATCGGATATATACATATAATGTAGTTCAATAATTTTTTTTTACTTTTATTTTTAATTACGAGTTTAACATTTTTTTTTTTTTATATTCAATCTTCAATAATATATATTGAAAATATATATATTTATTCTATTTGTATTAACATTTATTCTAGAAAAGTGCAGGGTGATTTTTTTTTATCTTTTATTTTTTTCATTGCGATTGAATTTATCTAAAATAATTATAAACTCTTGAAAAATCATTATTTTTTCAATATAATTTTATTTATTTTTTTAATATTGATATCTATCCGTTATTTTCTAAGAAATCGACAAGTTTATTAAAATATTTATTGAATATCTGTGAAAATGCATTATAAAATAAATAATAAAAATAAAACACTTGAAATTCAATCTCTCATATTATTATTGAAAAGAAATCAATTTGATTAGGTTTCTAATAAAGAACAGAGTACCTAAATTAAATAAGAATTAATTAGTCACACATAGAGGGGCTAGATTAGATATTGTGCTTATTATTAAAAGTGATTAAAATTAAGAAAATATAGAATTATAGTTGATATTTATTTAGAAAAAAAATTGATTTATGATTTTAAATTACTATGTTGATGTTATTATTATACGAGTTAAGGTATTTAAATAATTTTTCCTTTTTTTTTTAGCTTGTTATGGTTTGATGTAAGTCGTCGGCTGAAGAATATATCTGATACATATAGAAAAAGCAATCACATCTCATCAGAGGTAAAGTTGATATATCAACAAAATATAATTAAAAATTATAATTACATATTCAATTAATTTTTAAGTAGAAAATCAATAAAAGTTGTATCGACAGATATATAAATATTCATAAATTAACAAAAAGAAAAAGAAATTGACATTCGACTGAATTTGTTTTATTCTAGTTTCTAACAATAAATTTAAATAAATATAGTATAGTATAGATATATCTGTAGATAATTGTCTATTAATACATTTATCAAAATAAATAAAAATTAATATTTAATATGAAAGTATTCCTTGAATAAAAAAAAATTAAAAATGGCTTTTTTTCATTAATGATATTTATTTATATAATTATTCATGAAATAACAAAAGAGCTATGATCAAGACAATTTTTTTTTTATTTTTTTTTTTTTATATTTAATTCGTCGTGCATAGTTTAGAATATTAGGTTAAAATTTAATTTAATGTTTTAAATTATTCATTTGAATATAAAAAAAAAGTGTATTTAATAATTTAAATATTTTCAATTTCTCTATTAGTTCATCTGAAAGAACATGGATTCACGAAACAAATTTGGACCACTACTATATATGGAGGGCGATGGTGAGAAGTACAAGTTCATCGATATCGTCGAGTGACTTACTACGAGTGAGCAACCTATTTATAACTCCGAGGTTAGTACTTTTTGTTATAAAAAAAATGTATTATATTTTGAATACCCAATCTTATATATGTCTTTTGTTTTCATGTATCATCTTTTTCCTGATGGCAAATTCAATTCTCTTCGAATAATATTGGTTTCTTCAAAATATTTTATAAATACAGCTCACCAAAAATAAGTACTCAACGTATATTTTTTGATTATTCTGGCACTAGTGGTAGTAATGATTTTAATTAAATATTGACAAAATTTAAATATTACAATAAAAAATACTATATTTCTATTAATTTTTTAAATTTAACATTGTTAGTTAGTTAGTTAGTTAGTTAGATTAGAGTTTTTCAGATGCTACCCTAGAAGACAGAAAGAATTGGAAGATAGAAGGATTAGGATGGCAAATCTACAATCTACTGAATCATCAATTCCTTTAAAGGTATTTAGAATTGTTAGCCTCTGATAGGTTGCGTATGGGGGGTGATTATTTATTTTTTTGGCTTAATCGTTTGTTGTTAGGGATTTACAGATAAAGGAATGCTTCAAGAAAATGCCTCCTGGGTCATCGCTTCCAAACCTTTGTGGTAGCCAATAAATATAGATAGAAACTAGAAACATTAAATTTAATGAATTATTAATATTTTAGAATAGAATAGAAAAAAGGTGTTTGGTTTTTGCATGCTTCTAACTATTAAAGGGAACACCTTTTTAGTATTTCCTATTTAGTATTTAGTGGGTGGAGACGGGTATGTGCCAGAAAATGTTAAGGGATTGTTTATCTGCATGTGTTTTGTGCTTCCCAAATCGTCATTTTTTTTTTTTTAATGACGATTCCCTTGTTTGTGTAAAGTAATGTGTATCACTGAGAGTAGCTAGGAGGTGGCTCTATGGATTGGACAGGCATTCGTGAAGGTAGTTCAACAATGTTCCTTAATGGGATTAGCCCGCCAGGATGTATTGACTACCTTGGAGCTAAGGTTAGTCTCTTTTTCATGAGTGTTCCTCCCACTATGGAGGACGCCATGAATCCCCATTGTAGGTAGGTAGGCATTTTTTACAGGTTGCCACGAATGTGGTGTTCAATCGTAATCCAAAAAATCCAAGTCACTCTCAGCTGATCCACAGATACTCACAAACGGCTTCCCACTTAATCTATGCTTTTCTTTTTCTTTTTTTTTTCCTTCTTCTTCTAAATTACGCATTTCTCCGGTAGTTAAAACATAAAATAGAACATACTGTGTCTAATAAGCGCGTTCGGGAGTGTTTTTTTTTTCCCGTTTCCGTGATTGCAATCTTTTCTAGCAAGAAGAGTGTTTTGCACGAAGATAGACAATATTATTAGATGGCCATCCGTGCCATAGAATTGGGTCTGGCATAGGATAGACTGTACAGGGAAGACATCAGGGCGCAATGAAGTAGCCTCCACGGTAGGTTATATGTATATTTCAATTGAAATACAATTTATATCCTCTTTTTTGGGACGTTATTCTCTCCTATTCTAGTCAACTCTAACTAATGATCTTTTTTTCTATTTCTTTTTCTTTTCATTGTCTGAAGAGCATCATTTGAAGAACTTGGTTTGGTGGTTTGTTGGGGCAGTTCAGAGGTTCATCGCATCACTTCACAACGACTGCAAGGCATCTCATCGGTGAGTTGAATTTTTATTTCTATAATATTTCATTAAATAATATCAATATGTTTAAAAATAATTAAAATTACATAATTTTTAAATGGCCTTTATTGTTAGAACTGAAATTTTTGTGAAAGTAATTCTTCTTCAAAAATGTTAAAATAAATCTAAAAAACTTTCTTTGTTTTTTACTAATTATTCTTTGATTTTTCTAACTTACAATATAGAAGAATACACTGGATATAATAAATAATATATACAAGTAAATATTTCGAAATCACAAAACTAATTATGAATCTATACCTTGTTTTTAGATCTACATTGAATAGAATGGAGCGAGCATAAGATTTCATCTACCTAATTTGAAGGTTACTAAAAAGGAAAATAAAAAATGGGTAAGAATTTTATTTATTTTTTCTACTATTTAAATAATTTATTTTGAAATAATATTTTAAATTTTAAAATATTATCTACATGTACTCTTACTGTCCAAAATTTCATTAAATTACACCATTAATGTATAATCAATCCCATTCCTAAGAGAGATATCTCAATTTCTATTAAATACTATTCAATATAAATATTCATTGAATTAAATTTGAAATATTAATTAATGATGGTATATTATAGAAATTTCTATAAAAGGATAAAATAAAATAGAAGACTTATTAAAAACATTATTTCACTATTATTTTTTAAGTTTAAAAAAGGTTTTAATTAATTTTTAATATATCACCATATGTTTTATCTATCACTATCAGATATGTTCGCGTACCCGTGGATGATGATACTCTCTGATCACTAAGCAATGATGGAAGGAGCTAATAAGAATAAGCGCATCTGTGAGTAGAATTATGAATACAATATCATTTCAAAATAATCCAGATATTTTTACATTGATGAATTTATAAAGATACTACACGCGTATATTAAATTACTAAGTGAAATGTTTTCTTAATTTTTTAGTTTTACTTGATGTCCACCATTCCAGAATCAAGAGAGAGATTGAAGAACATAATGACTTCCAAATCATCATCATCCTTTGGGCGATTGCAAGGGGTGAAAACCCCGCCGTAAGTATTTTTTTAAGAAATGTTTTAATATTATTCTAATCTATTTTCTGTCTTAATAAATATGTCTTTTATTCTTGTTTTTCATGTATCATCGATCGATATTAATGGCAATCTTTCACTTTTAAGGATCCATCAAAAAGGTGAGTAAATTTCCAATATGAATTATTCCAGGAAAACATTATTTCATATTAGTCTTTGTTTTCCAGGGAGTGAAGACGATGATCCGGTTGAAGTGTTTGTCGACTCCATTACTAACCATTAATCAATCCATTGTAAGTATTGTATATGTATTTATATATTTTATTTTTTTATTCTATAGTATATTATAGATGTTAACATATACGCAGAGTATATAACAAGATATTTGAATTTTATCATAAATTAGAAATTAGATTTCAATTCTTGGTTGAGAGATTTTTTTCAATTTTTTGATTTATACATGTATTTCTCCTTTAATAGAATCATAATTATTTTTAATATTAAATCAGTTTAATTATAATTTATTTAATTTTTAATTATTACTATATATATATATATATACTTAATGAATAATATTGAAAATAATATTTGAAAATAAAACTTTTAAATGTAGTCATCACTAATCGCAATAGATGGCGGGATATGTATTAAATCAGTATAATATTTTTTCAAAAGTATATAAAATTGATATCATTAATATTAATATTTCTTAATGATGATAGTTTTGAAAAACTGTAGAGTAAATAATTATTTTTCAAATAATAACACTTTTGCTGCCCTTATTTTATTTTAAACACGCTTATTCGAATATATTTTATTTATGAAAAATCTGAAATTCTTCTAAAGAAACACAACAAACTTTTAAAAAGAACGCAGTGAATTTTTCATTTCCAATATCTTAAAGAAAGAATATTTTTTAAATTTGATTAAATATAAAGAGAATCACGTTTATTTGAACTTTGAGATATGCTACAAATAATGTAAATTGCAAATTTAGAGGAAGAAGATAATTAATATTAAATATCATATTTTAGGATGAGAGTAAAATGCAAAAATTTCGGTTAAATTTAAATTTTATACAGTGAATATCTATATATTTGAAATTATTTCGATTCTATACAATTTAAGCCCGATATTACTTTCAAAATGTTAAATAAGCCTATTTCGATTGGTGATATTTATTTGAAAGGATTAGTATGAATTACAAATTTGTAAATAAAAGAAAAGGCAACAAGTATCGTATTTACAAATATTATTATATGTTTTTAAATTCAATAGAATATTTGAATTAGAGTTCAAATACGTACTGGATGGTAATTAACTATATTTATGAATTTGGGAAGATTTTACAAAGTTGGAGCCCCTTTTAGTTAGACATCCACCGACACTGAAAATACTAAATTTAAAAAAATTACTAAAATTCTCTCTTAATGCTATCTACATACAGAAAGAATTTTATAAAGAATGTATTGATTCATTTCCTCTAGACAGATAATCAAAATTAAATTTTATTTATAGTAATATCAAGAGAATATATAACGTTTACTTTTTAAATTCGAAATAGGATACATATAATATATTGTAGTTCGGTGAAGAAGATAAATAATATTAATCATAATATTTAAGATTGAAGAATTCATATGAAATTTCTATTCAGAGAATAACAATCTTTTAGAAATTGATTCCAATCTATATATATAATCTTTATCCGATATTACTTAAAAATAAAAATAGTTTAAATTGGTGATATTTATTTATTATATGTTAATTTAAAGGCGATAAATATTTTAGTTACAATTTCAATTCAATTTCTTTCAATGTTTTTGAATATATCGATGAATTTCTTTTATTTTTTCTTGTCTTGAAATTATCTGGTATCATTTTATTAAATCAATTCAAATGGGAACTATTAGAATAAAATAAAGGATATTTGGTTAATTGTCGGAAATGAAACTAAATATTGATATATTTTAAAAATTCTGAGAATTACTAGAATTATTATTTATTAATTTAATATAAATAATTGAACGAGTTCTGACTTGTTCATAGTGAGTCTTGATATCCAAGGATGGGGGTGGTGCATTTACCAAAATCATGATAGTTTCTGGTTTGATATAAAATAAAAAACAATAAATTATAAATTGTTTAGATAATTGGGAGTAGTACTATCTCTCTATATAAAATAAGAATACTTGTGGTGGAATTAAAATAAAATATTATAAGAAAAATCAAATTCAATTCAGACAGAATTCTCCTGAACAATTAACGAAAAATTTTGAAAACATTATATTGAATTTTTCATTTCACATGATTCAACTTATAAAAAAGGTATTTACAAATAAAATTCAATTTTATTTATTTTAAAAAGAAAAACGTTTATTTAAATTTCGAAATAAGACTACAAATAATAGATTTTTAATACTAGTTCGATGAAATAGATAATTAATATAAAAAATAATATTTGTTGATTAAAAACATTATTAAAGATTTCGATTAGTTTAAAATCTAATTCTCTGATATTAATTACTATAATTATTTTTTTTATTTTAATTGTTTTATTTGTATATATTAGAATAGAAGCCCAAATTTGGTAATGAAATCATCTTGTTCTATAAATTTGAACTTTTTCTATAACATATCCTCTATTCTAAGAGAATTAGTTAATATTTAATTGATATACTAACGTAATTGCCTATGTGTACCTAAATATTCTTAAACCGAATAATATCATATATATATATATATATTTAAAATAGAATAAAATTTTAATCGGATATATACATATAATGTAGTTCAATAATTTTTTTTTACTTTTATTTTTAATTACGAGTTTAACATTTTTTTTTTTTTATATTCAATCTTCAATAATATATATTGAAAATATATATATTTATTCTATTTGTATTAACATTTATTCTAGAAAAGTGCAGGGTGATTTTTTTTTATCTTTTATTTTTTTCATTGCGATTGAATTTATCTAAAATAATTATAAACTCTTGAAAAATCATTATTTTTTCAATATAATTTTATTTATTTTTTTAATATTGATATCTATCCGTTATTTTCTAAGAAATCGACAAGTTTATTAAAATATTTATTGAATATCTGTGAAAATGCATTATAAAATAAATAATAAAAATAAAACACTTGAAATTCAATCTCTCATATTATTATTGAAAAGAAATCAATTTGATTAGGTTTCTAATAAAGAACAGAGTACCTAAATTAAATAAGAATTAATTAGTCACACATAGAGGGGCTAGATTAGATATTGTGCTTATTATTAAAAGTGATTAAAATTAAGAAAATATAGAATTATAGTTGATATTTATTTAGAAAAAAAATTGATTTATGATTTTAAATTACTATGTTGATGTTATTATTATACGAGTTAAGGTATTTAAATAATTTTTCCTTTTTTTTTTAGCTTGTTATGGTTTGATGTAAGTCGTCGGCTGAAGAATATATCTGATACATATAGAAAAAGCAATCACATCTCATCAGAGGTAAAGTTGATATATCAACAAAATATAATTAAAAATTATAATTACATATTCAATTAATTTTTAAGTAGAAAATCAATAAAAGTTGCATCGACAGATATATAAATATTCATAAATTAACAAAAAGAAAAAGAAATTGACATTCGACTGAATTTGTTTTATTCTAGTTTCTAACAATAAATTTAAATAAATATAGTATAGTATAGATATATCTGTAGATAATTGTCTATTAATACATTTATCAAAATAAATAAAAATTAATATTTAATATGAAAGTATTCCTTGAATAAAAAAAAATTAAAAATGGCTTTTTTTCATTAATGATATTTATTTATATAATTATTCATGAAATAACAAAAGAGCTATGATCAAGACAATTTTTTTTTTATTTTTTTTTTTTTATATTTAATTCGTCGTGCATAGTTTAGAATATTAGGTTAAAATTTAATTTAATGTTTTAAATTATTCATTTGAATATAAAAAAAAAGTGTATTTAATAATTTAAATATTTTCAATTTCTCTATTAGTTCATCTGAAAGAACATGGATTCACGAAACAAATTTGGACCACTACTATATATGGAGGGCGATGGTGAGAAGTACAAGTTCATCGATATCGTCGAGTGACTTACTACGAGTGAGCAACCTATTTATAACTCCGAGGTTAGTACTTTTTGTTATAAAAAAAATGTATTATATTTTGAATACCCAATCTTATATATGTCTTTTGTTTTCATGTATCATCTTTTTCCTGATGGCAAATTCAATTCTCTTCGAATAATATTGGTTTCTTCAAAATATTTTATAAATACAGCTCACCAAAAATAAGTACTCAACGTATATTTTTTGATTATTCTGGCACTAGTGGTAGTAATGATTTTAATTAAATATTGACAAAATTTAAATATTACAATAAAAAATACTATATTTCTATTAATTTTTTAAATTTAACATTGTTAGTTAGTTAGTTAGTTAGTTAGATTAGAGTTTTTCAGATGCTACCCTAGAAGACAGAAAGAATTGGAAGATAGAAGGATTAGGATGGCAAATCTACAATCTACTGAATCATCAATTCCTTTAAAGGTATTTAGAATTGTTAGCCTCTGATAGGTTGCGTATGGGGGGTGATTATTTATTTTTTTGGCTTAATCGTTTGTTGTTAGGGATTTACAGATAAAGGAATGCTTCAAGAAAATGCCTCCTGGGTCATCGCTTCCAAACCTTTGTGGTAGCCAATAAATATAGATAGAAACTAGAAACATTAAATTTAATGAATTATTAATATTTTAGAATAGAATAGAAAAAAGGTGTTTGGTTTTTGCATGCTTCTAACTATTAAAGGGAACACCTTTTTAGTATTTCCTATTTAGTATTTAGTGGGTGGAGACGGGTATGTGCCAGAAAATGTTAAGGGATTGTTTATCTGCATGTGTTTTGTGCTTCCCAAATCGTCATTTTTTTTTTTTTAATGACGATTCCCTTGTTTGTGTAAAGTAATGTGTATCACTGAGAGTAGCTAGGAGGTGGCTCTATGGATTGGACAGGCATTCGTGAAGGTAGTTCAACAATGTTCCTTAATGGGATTAGCCCGCCAGGATGTATTGACTACCTTGGAGCTAAGGTTAGTCTCTTTTTCATGAGTGTTCCTCCCACTATGGAGGACGCCATGAATCCCCATTGTAGGTAGGTAGGCATTTTTTACAGGTTGCCACGAATGTGGTGTTCAATCGTAATCCAAAAAATCCAAGTCACTCTCAGCTGATCCACAGATACTCACAAACGGCTTCCCACTTAATCTATGCTTTTCTTTTTCTTTTTTTTTTCCTTCTTCTTCTAAATTACGCATTTCTCCGGTAGTTAAAACACAAAATAGACCATACTGTGTCTAATAAGCGCGTTCGGGAGTGTTTTTTTTTTCCCGTTTCCGTGATTGCAATCTTTTCTAGCAAGAAGAGTGTTTTGCACGAAGATAGACAATATTATTAGATGGCCATCCGTGCCATAGAATTGGGTCTGGCATAGGATAGACTGTACAGGGAAGACATCAGGGCGCAATGAAGTAGCCTCCACGGTAGGTTATATGTATATTTCAATTGAAATACAATTTATATCCTCTTTTTTGGGACGTTATTCTCTCCTATTCTAGTCAACTCTAACTAATGATCTTTTTTTCTATTTCTTTTTCTTTTCATTGTCTGAAGAGCATCATTTGAAGAACTTGGTTTGGTGGTTTGTTGGGGCAGTTCAGAGGTTCATCGCATCACTTCACAACGACTGCAAGGCATCTCATCGGTGAGTTGAATTTTTATTTCTATAATATTTCATTAAATAATATCAATATGTTTAAAAATAATTAAAATTACATAATTTTTAAATGGCCTTTATTGTTAGAACTGAAATTTTTGTGAAAGTAATTCTTCTTCAAAAATGTTAAAATAAATCTAAAAAACTTTCTTTGTTTTTTACTAATTATTCTTTGATTTTTCTAACTTACAATATAGAAGAATACACTGGATATAATAAATAATATATACAAGTAAATATTTCGAAATCACAAAACTAATTATGAATCTATACCTTGTTTTTAGATCTACATTGAATAGAATGGAGCGAGCATAAGATTTCATCTACCTAATTTGAAGGTTACTAAAAAGGAAAATAAAAAATGGGTAAGAATTTTATTTATTTTTTCTACTATTTAAATAATTTATTTTGAAATAATATTTTAAATTTTAAAATATTATCTACATGTACTCTTACTGTCCAAAATTTCATTAAATTACACCATTAATGTATAATCAATCCCATTCCTAAGAGAGATATCTCAATTTCTATTAAATACTATTCAATATAAATATTCATTGAATTAAATTTGAAATATTAATTAATGATGGTATATTATAGAAATTTCTATAAAAGGATAAAATAAAATAGAAGACTTATTAAAAACATTATTTCACTATTATTTTTTAAGTTTAAAAAAGGTTTTAATTAATTTTTAATATATCACCATATGTTTTATCTATCACTATCAGATATGTTCGCGTACCCGTGGATGATGATACTCTCTGATCACTAAGCAATGATGGAAGGAGCTAATAAGAATAAGCGCATCTGTGAGTAGAATTATGAATACAATATCATTTCAAAATAATCCAGATATTTTTACATTGATGAATTTATAAAGATACTACACGCGTATATTAAATTACTAAGTGAAATGTTTTCTTAATTTTTTAGTTTTACTTGATGTCCACCATTCCAGAATCAAGAGAGAGATTGAAGAACATAATGACTTCCAAATCATCATCATCCTTTGGGCGATTGCAAGGGGTGAAAACCCCGCCGTAAGTATTTTTTTAAGAAATGTTTTAATATTATTCTAATCTATTTTCTGTCTTAATAAATATGTCTTTTATTCTTGTTTTTCATGTATCATCGATCGATATTAATGGCAATCTTTCACTTTTAAGGATCCATCAAAAAGGTGAGTAAATTTCCAATATGAATTATTCCAGGAAAACATTATTTCATATTAGTCTTTGTTTTCCAGGGAGTGAAGACGATGATCCGGTTGAAGTGTTTGTCGACTCCATTACTAACCATTAATCAATCCATTGTAAGTATTGTATATGTATTTATATATTTTATTTTTTTATTCTATAGTATATTATAGATGTTAACATATACGCAGAGTATATAACAAGATATTTGAATTTTATCATAAATTAGAAATTAGATTTCAATTCTTGGTTGAGAGATTTTTTTCAATTTTTTGATTTATACATGTATTTCTCCTTTAATAGAATCATAATTATTTTTAATATTAAATCAGTTTAATTATAATTTATTTAATTTTTAATTATTACTATATATATATATATATACTTAATGAATAATATTGAAAATAATATTTGAAAATAAAACTTTTAAATGTAGTCATCACTAATCGCAATAGATGGCGGGATATGTATTAAATCAGTATAATATTTTTTCAAAAGTATATAAAATTGATATCATTAATATTAATATTTCTTAATGATGATAGTTTTGAAAAACTGTAGAGTAAATAATTATTTTTCAAATAATAACACTTTTGCTGCCCTTATTTTATTTTAAACACGCTTATTCGAATATATTTTATTTATGAAAAATCTGAAATTCTTCTAAAGAAACACAACAAACTTTTAAAAAGAACGCAGTGAATTTTTCATTTCCAATATCTTAAAGAAAGAATATTTTTTAAATTTGATTAAATATAAAGAGAATCACGTTTATTTGAACTTTGAGATATGCTACAAATAATGTAAATTGCAAATTTAGAGGAAGAAGATAATTAATATTAAATATCATATTTTAGGATGAGAGTAAAATGCAAAAATTTCGGTTAAATTTAAATTTTATACAGTGAATATCTATATATTTGAAATTATTTCGATTCTATACAATTTAAGCCCGATATTACTTTCAAAATGTTAAATAAGCCTATTTCGATTGGTGATATTTATTTGAAAGGATTAGTATGAATTACAAATTTGTAAATAAAAGAAAAGGCAACAAGTATCGTATTTACAAATATTATTATATGTTTTTAAATTCAATAGAATATTTGAATTAGAGTTCAAATACGTACTGGATGGTAATTAACTATATTTATGAATTTGGGAAGATTTTACAAAGTTGGAGCCCCTTTTAGTTAGACATCCACCGACACTGAAAATACTAAATTTAAAAAAATTACTAAAATTCTCTCTTAATGCTATCTACATACAGAAAGAATTTTATAAAGAATGTATTGATTCATTTCCTCTAGACAGATAATCAAAATTAAATTTTATTTATAGTAATATCAAGAGAATATATAACGTTTACTTTTTAAATTCGAAATAGGATACATATAATATATTGTAGTTCGGTGAAGAAGATAAATAATATTAATCATAATATTTAAGATTGAAGAATTCATATGAAATTTCTATTCAGAGAATAACAATCTTTTAGAAATTGATTCCAATCTATATATATAATCTTTATCCGATATTACTTAAAAATAAAAATAGTTTAAATTGGTGATATTTATTTATTATATGTTAATTTAAAGGCGATAAATATTTTAGTTACAATTTCAATTCAATTTCTTTCAATGTTTTTGAATATATCGATGAATTTCTTTTATTTTTTCTTGTCTTGAAATTATCTGGTATCATTTTATTAAATCAATTCAAATGGGAACTATTAGAATAAAATAAAGGATATTTGGTTAATTGTCGGAAATGAAACTAAATATTGATATATTTTAAAAATTCTGAGAATTACTAGAATTATTATTTATTAATTTAATATAAATAATTGAACGAGTTCTGACTTGTTCATAGTGAGTCTTGATATCCAAGGATGGGGGTGGTGCATTTACCAAAATCATGATAGTTTCTGGTTTGATATAAAATAAAAAACAATAAATTATAAATTGTTTAGATAATTGGGAGTAGTACTATCTCTCTATATAAAATAAGAATACTTGTGGTGGAATTAAAATAAAATATTATAAGAAAAATCAAATTCAATTCAGACAGAATTCTCCTGAACAATTAACGAAAAATTTTGAAAACATTATATTGAATTTTTCATTTCACATGATTCAACTTATAAAAAAGGTATTTACAAATAAAATTCAATTTTATTTATTTTAAAAAGAAAAACGTTTATTTAAATTTCGAAATAAGACTACAAATAATAGATTTTTAATACTAGTTCGATGAAATAGATAATTAATATAAAAAATAATATTTGTTGATTAAAAACATTATTAAAGATTTCGATTAGTTTAAAATCTAATTCTCTGATATTAATTACTATAATTATTTTTTTTATTTTAATTGTTTTATTTGTATATATTAGAATAGAAGCCCAAATTTGGTAATGAAATCATCTTGTTCTATAAATTTGAACTTTTTCTATAACATATCCTCTATTCTAAGAGAATTAGTTAATATTTAATTGATATACTAACGTAATTGCCTATGTGTACCTAAATATTCTTAAACCGAATAATATCATATATATATATATATATTTAAAATAGAATAAAATTTTAATCGGATATATACATATAATGTAGTTCAATAATTTTTTTTTACTTTTATTTTTAATTACGAGTTTAACATTTTTTTTTTTTTATATTCAATCTTCAATAATATATATTGAAAATATATATATTTATTCTATTTGTATTAACATTTATTCTAGAAAAGTGCAGGGTGATTTTTTTTTATCTTTTATTTTTTTCATTGCGATTGAATTTATCTAAAATAATTATAAACTCTTGAAAAATCATTATTTTTTCAATATAATTTTATTTATTTTTTTAATATTGATATCTATCCGTTATTTTCTAAGAAATCGACAAGTTTATTAAAATATTTATTGAATATCTGTGAAAATGCATTATAAAATAAATAATAAAAATAAAACACTTGAAATTCAATCTCTCATATTATTATTGAAAAGAAATCAATTTGATTAGGTTTCTAATAAAGAACAGAGTACCTAAATTAAATAAGAATTAATTAGTCACACATAGAGGGGCTAGATTAGATATTGTGCTTATTATTAAAAGTGATTAAAATTAAGAAAATATAGAATTATAGTTGATATTTATTTAGAAAAAAAATTGATTTATGATTTTAAATTACTATGTTGATGTTATTATTATACGAGTTAAGGTATTTAAATAATTTTTCCTTTTTTTTTTAGCTTGTTATGGTTTGATGTAAGTCGTCGGCTGAAGAATATATCTGATACATATAGAAAAAGCAATCACATCTCATCAGAGGTAAAGTTGATATATCAACAAAATATAATTAAAAATTATAATTACATATTCAATTAATTTTTAAGTAGAAAATCAATAAAAGTTGTATCGACAGATATATAAATATTCATAAATTAACAAAAAGAAAAAGAAATTGACATTCGACTGAATTTGTTTTATTCTAGTTTCTAACAATAAATTTAAATAAATATAGTATAGTATAGATATATCTGTAGATAATTGTCTATTAATACATTTATCAAAATAAATAAAAATTAATATTTAATATGAAAGTATTCCTTGAATAAAAAAAAATTAAAAATGGCTTTTTTTCATTAATGATATTTATTTATATAATTATTCATGAAATAACAAAAGAGCTATGATCAAGACAATTTTTTTTTTATTTTTTTTTTTTTATATTTAATTCGTCGTGCATAGTTTAGAATATTAGGTTAAAATTTAATTTAATGTTTTAAATTATTCATTTGAATATAAAAAAAAAGTGTATTTAATAATTTAAATATTTTCAATTTCTCTATTAGTTCATCTGAAAGAACATGGATTCACGAAACAAATTTGGACCACTACTATATATGGAGGGCGATGGTGAGAAGTACAAGTTCATCGATATCGTCGAGTGACTTACTACGAGTGAGCAACCTATTTATAACTCCGAGGTTAGTACTTTTTGTTATAAAAAAAATGTATTATATTTTGAATACCCAATCTTATATATGTCTTTTGTTTTCATGTATCATCTTTTTCCTGATGGCAAATTCAATTCTCTTCGAATAATATTGGTTTCTTCAAAATATTTTATAAATACAGCTCACCAAAAATAAGTACTCAACGTATATTTTTTGATTATTCTGGCACTAGTGGTAGTAATGATTTTAATTAAATATTGACAAAATTTAAATATTACAATAAAAAATACTATATTTCTATTAATTTTTTAAATTTAACATTGTTAGTTAGTTAGTTAGTTAGTTAGATTAGAGTTTTTCAGATGCTACCCTAGAAGACAGAAAGAATTGGAAGATAGAAGGATTAGGATGGCAAATCTACAATCTACTGAATCATCAATTCCTTTAAAGGTATTTAGAATTGTTAGCCTCTGATAGGTTGCGTATGGGGGGTGATTATTTATTTTTTTGGCTTAATCGTTTGTTGTTAGGGATTTACAGATAAAGGAATGCTTCAAGAAAATGCCTCCTGGGTCATCGCTTCCAAACCTTTGTGGTAGCCAATAAATATAGATAGAAACTAGAAACATTAAATTTAATGAATTATTAATATTTTAGAATAGAATAGAAAAAAGGTGTTTGGTTTTTGCATGCTTCTAACTATTAAAGGGAACACCTTTTTAGTATTTCCTATTTAGTATTTAGTGGGTGGAGACGGGTATGTGCCAGAAAATGTTAAGGGATTGTTTATCTGCATGTGTTTTGTGCTTCCCAAATCGTCATTTTTTTTTTTTTAATGACGATTCCCTTGTTTGTGTAAAGTAATGTGTATCACTGAGAGTAGCTAGGAGGTGGCTCTATGGATTGGACAGGCATTCGTGAAGGTAGTTCAACAATGTTCCTTAATGGGATTAGCCCGCCAGGATGTATTGACTACCTTGGAGCTAAGGTTAGTCTCTTTTTCATGAGTGTTCCTCCCACTATGGAGGACGCCATGAATCCCCATTGTAGGTAGGTAGGCATTTTTTACAGGTTGCCACGAATGTGGTGTTCAATCGTAATCCAAAAAATCCAAGTCACTCTCAGCTGATCCACAGATACTCACAAACGGCTTCCCACTTAATCTATGCTTTTCTTTTTCTTTTTTTTTTCCTTCTTCTTCTAAATTACGCATTTCTCCGGTAGTTAAAACACAAAATAGACCATACTGTGTCTAATAAGCGCGTTCGGGAGTGTTTTTTTTTTCCCGTTTCCGTGATTGCAATCTTTTCTAGCAAGAAGAGTGTTTTGCACGAAGATAGACAATATTATTAGATGGCCATCCGTGCCATAGAATTGGGTCTGGCATAGGATAGACTGTACAGGGAAGACATCAGGGCGCAATGAAGTAGCCTCCACGGTAGGTTATATGTATATTTCAATTGAAATACAATTTATATCCTCTTTTTTGGGACGTTATTCTCTCCTATTCTAGTCAACTCTAACTAATGATCTTTTTTTCTATTTCTTTTTCTTTTCATTGTCTGAAGAGCATCATTTGAAGAACTTGGTTTGGTGGTTTGTTGGGGCAGTTCAGAGGTTCATCGCATCACTTCACAACGACTGCAAGGCATCTCATCGGTGAGTTGAATTTTTATTTCTATAATATTTCATTAAATAATATCAATATGTTTAAAAATAATTAAAATTACATAATTTTTAAATGGCCTTTATTGTTAGAACTGAAATTTTTGTGAAAGTAATTCTTCTTCAAAAATGTTAAAATAAATCTAAAAAACTTTCTTTGTTTTTTACTAATTATTCTTTGATTTTTCTAACTTACAATATAGAAGAATACACTGGATATAATAAATAATATATACAAGTAAATATTTCGAAATCACAAAACTAATTATGAATCTATACCTTGTTTTTAGATCTACATTGAATAGAATGGAGCGAGCATAAGATTTCATCTACCTAATTTGAAGGTTACTAAAAAGGAAAATAAAAAATGGGTAAGAATTTTATTTATTTTTTCTACTATTTAAATAATTTATTTTGAAATAATATTTTAAATTTTAAAATATTATCTACATGTACTCTTACTGTCCAAAATTTCATTAAATTACACCATTAATGTATAATCAATCCCATTCCTAAGAGAGATATCTCAATTTCTATTAAATACTATTCAATATAAATATTCATTGAATTAAATTTGAAATATTAATTAATGATGGTATATTATAGAAATTTCTATAAAAGGATAAAATAAAATAGAAGACTTATTAAAAACATTATTTCACTATTATTTTTTAAGTTTAAAAAAGGTTTTAATTAATTTTTAATATATCACCATATGTTTTATCTATCACTATCAGATATGTTCGCGTACCCGTGGATGATGATACTCTCTGATCACTAAGCAATGATGGAAGGAGCTAATAAGAATAAGCGCATCTGTGAGTAGAATTATGAATACAATATCATTTCAAAATAATCCAGATATTTTTACATTGATGAATTTATAAAGATACTACACGCGTATATTAAATTACTAAGTGAAATGTTTTCTTAATTTTTTAGTTTTACTTGATGTCCACCATTCCAGAATCAAGAGAGAGATTGAAGAACATAATGACTTCCAAATCATCATCATCCTTTGGGCGATTGCAAGGGGTGAAAACCCCGCCGTAAGTATTTTTTTAAGAAATGTTTTAATATTATTCTAATCTATTTTCTGTCTTAATAAATATGTCTTTTATTCTTGTTTTTCATGTATCATCGATCGATATTAATGGCAATCTTTCACTTTTAAGGATCCATCAAAAAGGTGAGTAAATTTCCAATATGAATTATTCCAGGAAAACATTATTTCATATTAGTCTTTGTTTTCCAGGGAGTGAAGACGATGATCCGGTTGAAGTGTTTGTCGACTCCATTACTAACCATTAATCAATCCATTGTAAGTATTGTATATGTATTTATATATTTTATTTTTTTATTCTATAGTATATTATAGATGTTAACATATACGCAGAGTATATAACAAGATATTTGAATTTTATCATAAATTAGAAATTAGATTTCAATTCTTGGTTGAGAGATTTTTTTCAATTTTTTGATTTATACATGTATTTCTCCTTTAATAGAATCATAATTATTTTTAATATTAAATCAGTTTAATTATAATTTATTTAATTTTTAATTATTACTATATATATATATATATACTTAATGAATAATATTGAAAATAATATTTGAAAATAAAACTTTTAAATGTAGTCATCACTAATCGCAATAGATGGCGGGATATGTATTAAATCAGTATAATATTTTTTCAAAAGTATATAAAATTGATATCATTAATATTAATATTTCTTAATGATGATAGTTTTGAAAAACTGTAGAGTAAATAATTATTTTTCAAATAATAACACTTTTGCTGCCCTTATTTTATTTTAAACACGCTTATTCGAATATATTTTATTTATGAAAAATCTGAAATTCTTCTAAAGAAACACAACAAACTTTTAAAAAGAACGCAGTGAATTTTTCATTTCCAATATCTTAAAGAAAGAATATTTTTTAAATTTGATTAAATATAAAGAGAATCACGTTTATTTGAACTTTGAGATATGCTACAAATAATGTAAATTGCAAATTTAGAGGAAGAAGATAATTAATATTAAATATCATATTTTAGGATGAGAGTAAAATGCAAAAATTTCGGTTAAATTTAAATTTTATACAGTGAATATCTATATATTTGAAATTATTTCGATTCTATACAATTTAAGCCCGATATTACTTTCAAAATGTTAAATAAGCCTATTTCGATTGGTGATATTTATTTGAAAGGATTAGTATGAATTACAAATTTGTAAATAAAAGAAAAGGCAACAAGTATCGTATTTACAAATATTATTATATGTTTTTAAATTCAATAGAATATTTGAATTAGAGTTCAAATACGTACTGGATGGTAATTAACTATATTTATGAATTTGGGAAGATTTTACAAAGTTGGAGCCCCTTTTAGTTAGACATCCACCGACACTGAAAATACTAAATTTAAAAAAATTACTAAAATTCTCTCTTAATGCTATCTACATACAGAAAGAATTTTATAAAGAATGTATTGATTCATTTCCTCTAGACAGATAATCAAAATTAAATTTTATTTATAGTAATATCAAGAGAATATATAACGTTTACTTTTTAAATTCGAAATAGGATACATATAATATATTGTAGTTCGGTGAAGAAGATAAATAATATTAATCATAATATTTAAGATTGAAGAATTCATATGAAATTTCTATTCAGAGAATAACAATCTTTTAGAAATTGATTCCAATCTATATATATAATCTTTATCCGATATTACTTAAAAATAAAAATAGTTTAAATTGGTGATATTTATTTATTATATGTTAATTTAAAGGCGATAATATTTTAGTTACAATTTCAATTCAATTTCTTTCAATGTTTTTGAATATATCGATGAATTTCTTTTATTTTTTCTTGTCATGAAATTATCTGGTATCATTTTATTAAATCAATTCAAATGGGAACTATTAGAATAAAATAAAGGATATTTGGTTAATTGTCGGAAATGAAACTAAATATTGATATATTTTAAAAATTCTGAGAATTACTAGAATTATTATTTATTAATTTAATATAAATAATTGAACGAGTTCTGACTTGTTCATAGTGAGTCTTGATATCCAAGGATGGGGGTGGTGCATTTACAAAAATCATGATAGTTTCTGGTTTGATATAAAATAAAAAAACAATAAATTATAAATTGTTTAGATAATTGGGAGTAGTACTATCTCTCTATATAAAATAAGAATACTTGTGGTGGAATTAAAATAAAATATTATAAGAAAAATCAAATTCAATTCAGACAGAATTCTCCTGAACAATTAACGAAAAATTTTGAAAACATTATATTGAATTTTTCATTTCACATGATTCAACTTATAAAAAAGGTATTTACAAATAAAATTCAATTTTATTTATTTTAAAAAGAAAAACGTTTATTTAAATTTCGAAATAAGACTACAAATAATAGATTTTTAATACTAGTTCGATGAAATAGATAATTAATATAAAAAATAATATTTGTTGATTAAAAACATTATTAAAGATTTCGATTAGTTTAAAATCTAATTCTCTGATATTAATTACTATAATTATTTTTTTTATTTTAATTGTTTTATTTGTATATATTAGAATAGAAGCCCAAATTTGGTAATGAAATCATCTTGTTCTATAAATTTGAACTTTTTCTATAACATATCCTCTATTCTAAGAGAATTAGTTAATATTTAATTGATATACTAACGTAATTGCCTATGTGTACCTAAATATTCTTAAACCGAATAATATCATATATATATATATATATTTAAAATAGAATAAAATTTTAATCGGATATATACATATAATGTAGTTCAATAATTTTTTTTTACTTTTATTTTTAATTACGAGTTTAACATTTTTTTTTTTTTATATTCAATCTTCAATAATATATATTGAAAATATATATATTTATTCTATTTGTATTAACATTTATTCTAGAAAAGTGCAGGGTGATTTTTTTTTATCTTTTATTTTTTTCATTGCGATTGAATTTATCTAAAATAATTATAAACTCTTGAAAAATCATTATTTTTTCAATATAATTTTATTTATTTTTTTAATATTGATATCTATCCGTTATTTTCTAAGAAATCGACAAGTTTATTAAAATATTTATTGAATATCTGTGAAAATGCATTATAAAATAAATAATAAAAATAAAACACTTGAAATTCAATCTCTCATATTATTATTGAAAAGAAATCAATTTGATTAGGTTTCTAATAAAGAACAGAGTACCTAAATTAAATAAGAATTAATTAGTCACACATAGAGGGGCTAGATTAGATATTGTGCTTATTATTAAAAGTGATTAAAATTAAGAAAATATAGAATTATAGTTGATATTTATTTAGAAAAAAAATTGATTTATGATTTTAAATTACTATGTTGATGTTATTATTATACGAGTTAAGGTATTTAAATAATTTTTCCTTTTTTTTTTAGCTTGTTATGGTTTGATGTAAGTCGTCGGCTGAAGAATATATCTGATACATATAGAAAAAGCAATCACATCTCATCAGAGGTAAAGTTGATATATCAACAAAATATAATTAAAAATTATAATTACATATTCAATTAATTTTTAAGTAGAAAATCAATAAAAGTTGTATCGACAGATATATAAATATTCATAAATTAACAAAAAGAAAAAGAAATTGACATTCGACTGAATTTGTTTTATTCTAGTTTCTAACAATAAATTTAAATAAATATAGTATAGTATAGATATATCTGTAGATAATTGTCTATTAATACATTTATCAAAATAAATAAAAATTAATATTTAATATGAAAGTATTCCTTGAATAAAAAAAAATTAAAAATGGCTTTTTTTCATTAATGATATTTATTTATATAATTATTCATGAAATAACAAAAGAGCTATGATCAAGACAATTTTTTTTTTATTTTTTTTTTTTTATATTTAATTCGTCGTGCATAGTTTAGAATATTAGGTTAAAATTTAATTTAATGTTTTAAATTATTCATTTGAATATAAAAAAAAAGTGTATTTAATAATTTAAATATTTTCAATTTCTCTATTAGTTCATCTGAAAGAACATGGATTCACGAAACAAATTTGGACCACTACTATATATGGAGGGCGATGGTGAGAAGTACAAGTTCATCGATATCGTCGAGTGACTTACTACGAGTGAGCAACCTATTTATAACTCCGAGGTTAGTACTTTTTGTTATAAAAAAAATGTATTATATTTTGAATACCCAATCTTATATATGTCTTTTGTTTTCATGTATCATCTTTTTCCTGATGGCAAATTCAATTCTCTTCGAATAATATTGGTTTCTTCAAAATATTTTATAAATACAGCTCACCAAAAATAAGTACTCAACGTATATTTTTTGATTATTCTGGCACTAGTGGTAGTAATGATTTTAATTAAATATTGACAAAATTTAAATATTACAATAAAAAATACTATATTTCTATTAATTTTTTAAATTTAACATTGTTAGTTAGTTAGTTAGTTAGTTAGATTAGAGTTTTTCAGATGCTACCCTAGAAGACAGAAAGAATTGGAAGATAGAAGGATTAGGATGGCAAATCTACAATCTACTGAATCATCAATTCCTTTAAAGGTATTTAGAATTGTTAGCCTCTGATAGGTTGCGTATGGGGGGTGATTATTTATTTTTTTGGCTTAATCGTTTGTTGTTAGGGATTTACAGATAAAGGAATGCTTCAAGAAAATGCCTCCTGGGTCATCGCTTCCAAACCTTTGTGGTAGCCAATAAATATAGATAGAAACTAGAAACATTAAATTTAATGAATTATTAATATTTTAGAATAGAATAGAAAAAAGGTGTTTGGTTTTTGCATGCTTCTAACTATTAAAGGGAACACCTTTTTAGTATTTCCTATTTAGTATTTAGTGGGTGGAGACGGGTATGTGCCAGAAAATGTTAAGGGATTGTTTATCTGCATGTGTTTTGTGCTTCCCAAATCGTCATTTTTTTTTTTTTAATGACGATTCCCTTGTTTGTGTAAAGTAATGTGTATCACTGAGAGTAGCTAGGAGGTGGCTCTATGGATTGGACAGGCATTCGTGAAGGTAGTTCAACAATGTTCCTTAATGGGATTAGCCCGCCAGGATGTATTGACTACCTTGGAGCTAAGGTTAGTCTCTTTTTCATGAGTGTTCCTCCCACTATGGAGGACGCCATGAATCCCCATTGTAGGTAGGTAGGCATTTTTTACAGGTTGCCACGAATGTGGTGTTCAATCGTAATCCAAAAAATCCAAGTCACTCTCAGCTGATCCACAGATACTCACAAACGGCTTCCCACTTAATCTATGCTTTTCTTTTTCTTTTTTTTTTCCTTCTTCTTCTAAATTACGCATTTCTCCGGTAGTTAAAACACAAAATAGACCATACTGTGTCTAATAAGCGCGTTCGGGAGTGTTTTTTTTTTCCCGTTTCCGTGATTGCAATCTTTTCTAGCAAGAAGAGTGTTTTGCACGAAGATAGACAATATTATTAGATGGCCATCCGTGCCATAGAATTGGGTCTGGCATAGGATAGACTGTACAGGGAAGACATCAGGGCGCAATGAAGTAGCCTCCACGGTAGGTTATATGTATATTTCAATTGAAATACAATTTATATCCTCTTTTTTGGGACGTTATTCTCTCCTATTCTAGTCAACTCTAACTAATGATCTTTTTTTCTATTTCTTTTTCTTTTCATTGTCTGAAGAGCATCATTTGAAGAACTTGGTTTGGTGGTTTGTTGGGGCAGTTCAGAGGTTCATCGCATCACTTCACAACGACTGCAAGGCATCTCATCGGTGAGTTGAATTTTTATTTCTATAATATTTCATTAAATAATATCAATATGTTTAAAAATAATTAAAATTACATAATTTTTAAATGGCCTTTATTGTTAGAACTGAAATTTTTGTGAAAGTAATTCTTCTTCAAAAATGTTAAAATAAATCTAAAAAACTTTCTTTGTTTTTTACTAATTATTCTTTGATTTTTCTAACTTACAATATAGAAGAATACACTGGATATAATAAATAATATATACAAGTAAATATTTCGAAATCACAAAACTAATTATGAATCTATACCTTGTTTTTAGATCTACATTGAATAGAATGGAGCGAGCATAAGATTTCATCTACCTAATTTGAAGGTTACTAAAAAGGAAAATAAAAAATGGGTAAGAATTTTATTTATTTTTTCTACTATTTAAATAATTTATTTTGAAATAATATTTTAAATTTTAAAATATTATCTACATGTACTCTTACTGTCCAAAATTTCATTAAATTACACCATTAATGTATAATCAATCCCATTCCTAAGAGAGATATCTCAATTTCTATTAAATACTATTCAATATAAATATTCATTGAATTAAATTTGAAATATTAATTAATGATGGTATATTATAGAAATTTCTATAAAAGGATAAAATAAAATAGAAGACTTATTAAAAACATTATTTCACTATTATTTTTTAAGTTTAAAAAAGGTTTTAATTAATTTTTAATATATCACCATATGTTTTATCTATCACTATCAGATATGTTCGCGTACCCGTGGATGATGATACTCTCTGATCACTAAGCAATGATGGAAGGAGCTAATAAGAATAAGCGCATCTGTGAGTAGAATTATGAATACAATATCATTTCAAAATAATCCAGATATTTTTACATTGATGAATTTATAAAGATACTACACGCGTATATTAAATTACTAAGTGAAATGTTTTCTTAATTTTTTAGTTTTACTTGATGTCCACCATTCCAGAATCAAGAGAGAGATTGAAGAACATAATGACTTCCAAATCATCATCATCCTTTGGGCGATTGCAAGGGGTGAAAACCCCGCCGTAAGTATTTTTTTAAGAAATGTTTTAATATTATTCTAATCTATTTTCTGTCTTAATAAATATGTCTTTTATTCTTGTTTTTCATGTATCATCGATCGATATTAATGGCAATCTTTCACTTTTAAGGATCCATCAAAAAGGTGAGTAAATTTCCAATATGAATTATTCCAGGAAAACATTATTTCATATTAGTCTTTGTTTTCCAGGGAGTGAAGACGATGATCCGGTTGAAGTGTTTGTCGACTCCATTACTAACCATTAATCAATCCATTGTAAGTATTGTATATGTATTTATATATTTTATTTTTTTATTCTATAGTATATTATAGATGTTAACATATACGCAGAGTATATAACAAGATATTTGAATTTTATCATAAATTAGAAATTAGATTTCAATTCTTGGTTGAGAGATTTTTTTCAATTTTTTGATTTATACATGTATTTCTCCTTTAATAGAATCATAATTATTTTTAATATTAAATCAGTTTAATTATAATTTATTTAATTTTTAATTATTACTATATATATATATATATACTTAATGAATAATATTGAAAATAATATTTGAAAATAAAACTTTTAAATGTAGTCATCACTAATCGCAATAGATGGCGGGATATGTATTAAATCAGTATAATATTTTTTCAAAAGTATATAAAATTGATATCATTAATATTAATATTTCTTAATGATGATAGTTTTGAAAAACTGTAGAGTAAATAATTATTTTTCAAATAATAACACTTTTGCTGCCCTTATTTTATTTTAAACACGCTTATTCGAATATATTTTATTTATGAAAAATCTGAAATTCTTCTAAAGAAACACAACAAACTTTTAAAAAGAACGCAGTGAATTTTTCATTTCCAATATCTTAAAGAAAGAATATTTTTTAAATTTGATTAAATATAAAGAGAATCACGTTTATTTGAACTTTGAGATATGCTACAAATAATGTAAATTGCAAATTTAGAGGAAGAAGATAATTAATATTAAATATCATATTTTAGGATGAGAGTAAAATGCAAAAATTTCGGTTAAATTTAAATTTTATACAGTGAATATCTATATATTTGAAATTATTTCGATTCTATACAATTTAAGCCCGATATTACTTTCAAAATGTTAAATAAGCCTATTTCGATTGGTGATATTTATTTGAAAGGATTAGTATGAATTACAAATTTGTAAATAAAAGAAAAGGCAACAAGTATCGTATTTACAAATATTATTATATGTTTTTAAATTCAATAGAATATTTGAATTAGAGTTCAAATACGTACTGGATGGTAATTAACTATATTTATGAATTTGGGAAGATTTTACAAAGTTGGAGCCCCTTTTAGTTAGACATCCACCGACACTGAAAATACTAAATTTAAAAAAATTACTAAAATTCTCTCTTAATGCTATCTACATACAGAAAGAATTTTATAAAGAATGTATTGATTCATTTCCTCTAGACAGATAATCAAAATTAAATTTTATTTATAGTAATATCAAGAGAATATATAACGTTTACTTTTTAAATTCGAAATAGGATACATATAATATATTGTAGTTCGGTGAAGAAGATAAATAATATTAATCATAATATTTAAGATTGAAGAATTCATATGAAATTTCTATTCAGAGAATAACAATCTTTTAGAAATTGATTCCAATCTATATATATAATCTTTATCCGATATTACTTAAAAATAAAAATAGTTTAAATTGGTGATATTTATTTATTATATGTTAATTTAAAGGCGATAAATATTTTAGTTACAATTTCAATTCAATTTCTTTCAATGTTTTTGAATATATCGATGAATTTCTTTTATTTTTTCTTGTCATGAAATTATCTGGTATCATTTTATTAAATCAATTCAAATGGGAACTATTAGAATAAAATAAAGGATATTTGGTTAATTGTCGGAAATGAAACTAAATATTGATATATTTTAAAAATTCTGAGAATTACTAGAATTATTATTTATTAATTTAATATAAATAATTGAACGAGTTCTGACTTGTTCATAGTGAGTCTTGATATCCAAGGATGGGGGTGGTGCATTTACCAAAATCATGATAGTTTCTGGTTTGATATAAAATAAAAAACAATAAATTATAAATTGTTTAGATAATTGGGAGTAGTACTATCTCTCTATATAAAATAAGAATACTTGTGGTGGAATTAAAATAAAATATTATAAGAAAAATCAAATTCAATTCAGACAGAATTCTCCTGAACAATTAACGAAAAATTTTGAAAACATTATATTGAATTTTTCATTTCACATGATTCAACTTATAAAAAAGGTATTTACAAATAAAATTCAATTTTATTTATTTTAAAAAGAAAAACGTTTATTTAAATTTCGAAATAAGACTACAAATAATAGATTTTTAATACTAGTTCGATGAAATAGATAATTAATATAAAAAATAATATTTGTTGATTAAAAACATTATTAAAGATTTCGATTAGTTTAAAATCTAATTCTCTGATATTAATTACTATAATTATTTTTTTTATTTTAATTGTTTTATTTGTATATATTAGAATAGAAGCCCAAATTTGGTAATGAAATCATCTTGTTCTATAAATTTGAACTTTTTCTATAACATATCCTCTATTCTAAGAGAATTAGTTA
The DNA here is from genome assembly GCA_963082975.1 of Labia minor. NCBI lineage: Eukaryota > Metazoa > Arthropoda > Insecta > Dermaptera > Spongiphoridae > Labia > Labia minor. The sequence goes on from OY720348.1 coordinate 10,985,535, forward strand.
ATATTTAATTGATATACTAACGTAATTGCCTATGTGTACCTAAATATTCTTAAACCGAATAATATCATATATATATATATATATTTAAAATAGAATAAAATTTTAATCGGATATATACATATAATGTAGTTCAATAATTTTTTTTTACTTTTATTTTTAATTACGAGTTTAACATTTTTTTTTTTTTATATTCAATCTTCAATAATATATATTGAAAATATATATATTTATTCTATTTGTATTAACATTTATTCTAGAAAAGTGCAGGGTGATTTTTTTTTATCTTTTATTTTTTTCATTGCGATTGAATTTATCTAAAATAATTATAAACTCTTGAAAAATCATTATTTTTTCAATATAATTTTATTTATTTTTTTAATATTGATATCTATCCGTTATTTTCTAAGAAATCGACAAGTTTATTAAAATATTTATTGAATATCTGTGAAAATGCATTATAAAATAAATAATAAAAATAAAACACTTGAAATTCAATCTCTCATATTATTATTGAAAAGAAATCAATTTGATTAGGTTTCTAATAAAGAACAGAGTACCTAAATTAAATAAGAATTAATTAGTCACACATAGAGGGGCTAGATTAGATATTGTGCTTATTATTAAAAGTGATTAAAATTAAGAAAATATAGAATTATAGTTGATATTTATTTAGAAAAAAAATTGATTTATGATTTTAAATTACTATGTTGATGTTATTATTATACGAGTTAAGGTATTTAAATAATTTTTCCTTTTTTTTTTAGCTTGTTATGGTTTGATGTAAGTCGTCGGCTGAAGAATATATCTGATACATATAGAAAAAGCAATCACATCTCATCAGAGGTAAAGTTGATATATCAACAAAATATAATTAAAAATTATAATTACATATTCAATTAATTTTTAAGTAGAAAATCAATAAAAGTTGTATCGACAGATATATAAATATTCATAAATTAACAAAAAGAAAAAGAAATTGACATTCGACTGAATTTGTTTTATTCTAGTTTCTAACAATAAATTTAAATAAATATAGTATAGTATAGATATATCTGTAGATAATTGTCTATTAATACATTTATCAAAATAAATAAAAATTAATATTTAATATGAAAGTATTCCTTGAATAAAAAAAAATTAAAAATGGCTTTTTTTCATTAATGATATTTATTTATATAATTATTCATGAAATAACAAAAGAGCTATGATCAAGACAATTTTTTTTTTATTTTTTTTTTTTTATATTTAATTCGTCGTGCATAGTTTAGAATATTAGGTTAAAATTTAATTTAATGTTTTAAATTATTCATTTGAATATAAAAAAAAAGTGTATTTAATAATTTAAATATTTTCAATTTCTCTATTAGTTCATCTGAAAGAACATGGATTCACGAAACAAATTTGGACCACTACTATATATGGAGGGCGATGGTGAGAAGTACAAGTTCATCGATATCGTCGAGTGACTTACTACGAGTGAGCAACCTATTTATAACTCCGAGGTTAGTACTTTTTGTTATAAAAAAAATGTATTATATTTTGAATACCCAATCTTATATATGTCTTTTGTTTTCATGTATCATCTTTTTCCTGATGGCAAATTCAATTCTCTTCGAATAATATTGGTTTCTTCAAAATATTTTATAAATACAGCTCACCAAAAATAAGTACTCAACGTATATTTTTTGATTATTCTGGCACTAGTGGTAGTAATGATTTTAATTAAATATTGACAAAATTTAAATATTACAATAAAAAATACTATATTTCTATTAATTTTTTAAATTTAACATTGTTAGTTAGTTAGTTAGTTAGTTAGATTAGAGTTTTTCAGATGCTACCCTAGAAGACAGAAAGAATTGGAAGATAGAAGGATTAGGATGGCAAATCTACAATCTACTGAATCATCAATTCCTTTAAAGGTATTTAGAATTGTTAGCCTCTGATAGGTTGCGTATGGGGGGTGATTATTTATTTTTTTGGCTTAATCGTTTGTTGTTAGGGATTTACAGATAAAGGAATGCTTCAAGAAAATGCCTCCTGGGTCATCGCTTCCAAACCTTTGTGGTAGCCAATAAATATAGATAGAAACTAGAAACATTAAATTTAATGAATTATTAATATTTTAGAATAGAATAGAAAAAAGGTGTTTGGTTTTTGCATGCTTCTAACTATTAAAGGGAACACCTTTTTAGTATTTCCTATTTAGTATTTAGTGGGTGGAGACGGGTATGTGCCAGAAAATGTTAAGGGATTGTTTATCTGCATGTGTTTTGTGCTTCCCAAATCGTCATTTTTTTTTTTTTAATGACGATTCCCTTGTTTGTGTAAAGTAATGTGTATCACTGAGAGTAGCTAGGAGGTGGCTCTATGGATTGGACAGGCATTCGTGAAGGTAGTTCAACAATGTTCCTTAATGGGATTAGCCCGCCAGGATGTATTGACTACCTTGGAGCTAAGGTTAGTCTCTTTTTCATGAGTGTTCCTCCCACTATGGAGGACGCCATGAATCCCCATTGTAGGTAGGTAGGCATTTTTTACAGGTTGCCACGAATGTGGTGTTCAATCGTAATCCAAAAAATCCAAGTCACTCTCAGCTGATCCACAGATACTCACAAACGGCTTCCCACTTAATCTATGCTTTTCTTTTTCTTTTTTTTTTCCTTCTTCTTCTAAATTACGCATTTCTCCGGTAGTTAAAACATAAAATAGAACATACTGTGTCTAATAAGCGCGTTCGGGAGTGTTTTTTTTTTCCCGTTTCCGTGATTGCAATCTTTTCTAGCAAGAAGAGTGTTTTGCACGAAGATAGACAATATTATTAGATGGCCATCCGTGCCATAGAATTGGGTCTGGCATAGGATAGACTGTACAGGGAAGACATCAGGGCGCAATGAAGTAGCCTCCACGGTAGGTTATATGTATATTTCAATTGAAATACAATTTATATCCTCTTTTTTGGGACGTTATTCTCTCCTATTCTAGTCAACTCTAACTAATGATCTTTTTTTCTATTTCTTTTTCTTTTCATTGTCTGAAGAGCATCATTTGAAGAACTTGGTTTGGTGGTTTGTTGGGGCAGTTCAGAGGTTCATCGCATCACTTCACAACGACTGCAAGGCATCTCATCGGTGAGTTGAATTTTTATTTCTATAATATTTCATTAAATAATATCAATATGTTTAAAAATAATTAAAATTACATAATTTTTAAATGGCCTTTATTGTTAGAACTGAAATTTTTGTGAAAGTAATTCTTCTTCAAAAATGTTAAAATAAATCTAAAAAACTTTCTTTGTTTTTTACTAATTATTCTTTGATTTTTCTAACTTACAATATAGAAGAATACACTGGATATAATAAATAATATATACAAGTAAATATTTCGAAATCACAAAACTAATTATGAATCTATACCTTGTTTTTAGATCTACATTGAATAGAATGGAGCGAGCATAAGATTTCATCTACCTAATTTGAAGGTTACTAAAAAGGAAAATAAAAAATGGGTAAGAATTTTATTTATTTTTTCTACTATTTAAATAATTTATTTTGAAATAATATTTTAAATTTTAAAATATTATCTACATGTACTCTTACTGTCCAAAATTTCATTAAATTACACCATTAATGTATAATCAATCCCATTCCTAAGAGAGATATCTCAATTTCTATTAAATACTATTCAATATAAATATTCATTGAATTAAATTTGAAATATTAATTAATGATGGTATATTATAGAAATTTCTATAAAAGGATAAAATAAAATAGAAGACTTATTAAAAACATTATTTCACTATTATTTTTTAAGTTTAAAAAAGGTTTTAATTAATTTTTAATATATCACCATATGTTTTATCTATCACTATCAGATATGTTCGCGTACCCGTGGATGATGATACTCTCTGATCACTAAGCAATGATGGAAGGAGCTAATAAGAATAAGCGCATCTGTGAGTAGAATTATGAATACAATATCATTTCAAAATAATCCAGATATTTTTACATTGATGAATTTATAAAGATACTACACGCGTATATTAAATTACTAAGTGAAATGTTTTCTTAATTTTTTAGTTTTACTTGATGTCCACCATTCCAGAATCAAGAGAGAGATTGAAGAACATAATGACTTCCAAATCATCATCATCCTTTGGGCGATTGCAAGGGGTGAAAACCCCGCCGTAAGTATTTTTTTAAGAAATGTTTTAATATTATTCTAATCTATTTTCTGTCTTAATAAATATGTCTTTTATTCTTGTTTTTCATGTATCATCGATCGATATTAATGGCAATCTTTCACTTTTAAGGATCCATCAAAAAGGTGAGTAAATTTCCAATATGAATTATTCCAGGAAAACATTATTTCATATTAGTCTTTGTTTTCCAGGGAGTGAAGACGATGATCCGGTTGAAGTGTTTGTCGACTCCATTACTAACCATTAATCAATCCATTGTAAGTATTGTATATGTATTTATATATTTTATTTTTTTATTCTATAGTATATTATAGATGTTAACATATACGCAGAGTATATAACAAGATATTTGAATTTTATCATAAATTAGAAATTAGATTTCAATTCTTGGTTGAGAGATTTTTTTCAATTTTTTGATTTATACATGTATTTCTCCTTTAATAGAATCATAATTATTTTTAATATTAAATCAGTTTAATTATAATTTATTTAATTTTTAATTATTACTATATATATATATATACTTAATGAATAATATTGAAAATAATATTTGAAAATAAAACTTTTAAATGTAGTCATCACTAATCGCAATAGATGGCGGGATATGTATTAAATCAGTATAATATTTTTTCAAAAGTATATAAAATTGATATCATTAATATTAATATTTCTTAATGATGATAGTTTTGAAAAACTGTAGAGTAAATAATTATTTTTCAAATAATAACACTTTTGCTGCCCTTATTTTATTTTAAACACGCTTATTCGAATATATTTTATTTATGAAAAATCTGAAATTCTTCTAAAGAAACACAACAAACTTTTAAAAAGAACGCAGTGAATTTTTCATTTCCAATATCTTAAAGAAAGAATATTTTTTAAATTTGATTAAATATAAAGAGAATCACGTTTATTTGAACTTTGAGATATGCTACAAATAATGTAAATTGCAAATTTAGAGGAAGAAGATAATTAATATTAAATATCATATTTTAGGATGAGAGTAAAATGCAAAAATTTCGGTTAAATTTAAATTTTATACAGTGAATATCTATATATTTGAAATTATTTCGATTCTATACAATTTAAGCCCGATATTACTTTCAAAATGTTAAATAAGCCTATTTCGATTGGTGATATTTATTTGAAAGGATTAGTATGAATTACAAATTTGTAAATAAAAGAAAAGGCAACAAGTATCGTATTTACAAATATTATTATATGTTTTTAAATTCAATAGAATATTTGAATTAGAGTTCAAATACGTACTGGATGGTAATTAACTATATTTATGAATTTGGGAAGATTTTACAAAGTTGGAGCCCCTTTTAGTTAGACATCCACCGACACTGAAAATACTAAATTTAAAAAAATTACTAAAATTCTCTCTTAATGCTATCTACATACAGAAAGAATTTTATAAAGAATGTATTGATTCATTTCCTCTAGACAGATAATCAAAATTAAATTTTATTTATAGTAATATCAAGAGAATATATAACGTTTACTTTTTAAATTCGAAATAGGATACATATAATATATTGTAGTTCGGTGAAGAAGATAAATAATATTAATCATAATATTTAAGATTGAAGAATTCATATGAAATTTCTATTCAGAGAATAACAATCTTTTAGAAATTGATTCCAATCTATATATATAATCTTTATCCGATATTACTTAAAAATAAAAATAGTTTAAATTGGTGATATTTATTTATTATATGTTAATTTAAAGGCGATAAATATTTTAGTTACAATTTCAATTCAATTTCTTTCAATGTTTTTGAATATATCGATGAATTTCTTTTATTTTTTCTTGTCATGAAATTATCTGGTATCATTTTATTAAATCAATTCAAATGGGAACTATTAGAATAAAATAAAGGATATTTGGTTAATTGTCGGAAATGAAACTAAATATTGATATATTTTAAAAATTCTGAGAATTACTAGAATTATTATTTATTAATTTAATATAAATAATTGAACGAGTTCTGACTTGTTCATAGTGAGTCTTGATATCCAAGGATGGGGGTGGTGCATTTACCAAAATCATGATAGTTTCTGGTTTGATATAAAATAAAAAACAATAAATTATAAATTGTTTAGATAATTGGGAGTAGTACTATCTCTCTATATAAAATAAGAATACTTGTGGTGGAATTAAAATAAAATATTATAAGAAAAATCAAATTCAATTCAGACAGAATTCTCCTGAACAATTAACGAAAAATTTTGAAAACATTATATTGAATTTTTCATTTCACATGATTCAACTTATAAAAAAGGTATTTACAAATAAAATTCAATTTTATTTATTTTAAAAAGAAAAACGTTTATTTAAATTTCGAAATAAGACTACAAATAATAGATTTTTAATACTAGTTCGATGAAATAGATAATTAATATAAAAAATAATATTTGTTGATTAAAAACATTATTAAAGATTTCGATTAGTTTAAAATCTAATTCTCTGATATTAATTACTATAATTATTTTTTTTATTTTAATTGTTTTATTTGTATATATTAGAATAGAAGCCCAAATTTGGTAATGAAATCATCTTGTTCTATAAATTTGAACTTTTTCTATAACATATCCTCTATTCTAAGAGAATTAGTTAATATTTAATTGATATACTAACGTAATTGCCTATGTGTACCTAAATATTCTTAAACCGAATAATATCATATATATATATATATATTTAAAATAGAATAAAATTTTAATCGGATATATACATATAATGTAGTTCAATAATTTTTTTTTACTTTTATTTTTAATTACGAGTTTAACATTTTTTTTTTTTTATATTCAATCTTCAATAATATATATTGAAAATATATATATTTATTCTATTTGTATTAACATTTATTCTAGAAAAGTGCAGGGTGATTTTTTTTTATCTTTTATTTTTTTCATTGCGATTGAATTTATCTAAAATAATTATAAACTCTTGAAAAATCATTATTTTTTCAATATAATTTTATTTATTTTTTTAATATTGATATCTATCCGTTATTTTCTAAGAAATCGACAAGTTTATTAAAATATTTATTGAATATCAGTGAAAATGCATTATAAAATAAATAATAAAAATAAAACACTTGAAATTCAATCTCTCATATTATTATTGAAAAGAAATCAATTTGATTAGGTTTCTAATAAAGAACAGAGTACCTAAATTAAATAAGAATTAATTAGTCACACATAGAGGGGCTAGATTAGATATTGTGCTTATTATTAAAAGTGATTAAAATTAAGAAAATATAGAATTATAGTTGATATTTATTTAGAAAAAAAATTGATTTATGATTTTAAATTACTATGTTGATGTTATTATTATACGAGTTAAGGTATTTAAATAATTTTTCCTTTTTTTTTTAGCTTGTTATGGTTTGATGTAAGTCGTCGGCTGAAGAATATATCTGATACATATAGAAAAAGCAATCACATCTCATCAGAGGTAAAGTTGATATATCAACAAAATATAATTAAAAATTATAATTACATATTCAATTAATTTTTAAGTAGAAAATCAATAAAAGTTGTATCGACAGATATATAAATATTCATAAATTAACAAAAAGAAAAAGAAATTGACATTCGACTGAATTTGTTTTATTCTAGTTTCTAACAATAAATTTAAATAAATATAGTATAGTATAGATATATCTGTAGATAATTGTCTATTAATACATTTATCAAAATAAATAAAAATTAATATTTAATATGAAAGTATTCCTTGAATAAAAAAAAATTAAAAATGGCTTTTTTTCATTAATGATATTTATTTATATAATTATTCATGAAATAACAAAAGAGCTATGATCAAGACAATTTTTTTTTTATTTTTTTTTTTTTATATTTAATTCGTCGTGCATAGTTTAGAATATTAGGTTAAAATTTAATTTAATGTTTTAAATTATTCATTTGAATATAAAAAAAAAGTGTATTTAATAATTTAAATATTTTCAATTTCTCTATTAGTTCATCTGAAAGAACATGGATTCACGAAACAAATTTGGACCACTACTATATATGGAGGGCGATGGTGAGAAGTACAAGTTCATCGATATCGTCGAGTGACTTACTACGAGTGAGCAACCTATTTATAACTCCGAGGTTAGTACTTTTTGTTATAAAAAAAATGTATTATATTTTGAATACCCAATCTTATATATGTCTTTTGTTTTCATGTATCATCTTTTTCCTGATGGCAAATTCAATTCTCTTCGAATAATATTGGTTTCTTCAAAATATTTTATAAATACAGCTCACCAAAAATAAGTACTCAACGTATATTTTTTGATTATTCTGGCACTAGTGGTAGTAATGATTTTAATTAAATATTGACAAAATTTAAATATTACAATAAAAAATACTATATTTCTATTAATTTTTTAAATTTAACATTGTTAGTTAGTTAGTTAGTTAGTTAGATTAGAGTTTTTCAGATGCTACCCTAGAAGACAGAAAGAATTGGAAGATAGAAGGATTAGGATGGCAAATCTACAATCTACTGAATCATCAATTCCTTTAAAGGTATTTAGAATTGTTAGCCTCTGATAGGTTGCGTATGGGGGGTGATTATTTATTTTTTTGGCTTAATCGTTTGTTGTTAGGGATTTACAGATAAAGGAATGCTTCAAGAAAATGCCTCCTGGGTCATCGCTTCCAAACCTTTGTGGTAGCCAATAAATATAGATAGAAACTAGAAACATTAAATTTAATGAATTATTAATATTTTAGAATAGAATAGAAAAAAGGTGTTTGGTTTTTGCATGCTTCTAACTATTAAAGGGAACACCTTTTTAGTATTTCCTATTTAGTATTTAGTGGGTGGAGACGGGTATGTGCCAGAAAATGTTAAGGGATTGTTTATCTGCATGTGTTTTGTGCTTCCCAAATCGTCATTTTTTTTTTTTTAATGACGATTCCCTTGTTTGTGTAAAGTAATGTGTATCACTGAGAGTAGCTAGGAGGTGGCTCTATGGATTGGACAGGCATTCGTGAAGGTAGTTCAACAATGTTCCTTAATGGGATTAGCCCGCCAGGATGTATTGACTACCTTGGAGCTAAGGTTAGTCTCTTTTTCATGAGTGTTCCTCCCACTATGGAGGACGCCATGAATCCCCATTGTAGGTAGGTAGGCATTTTTTACAGGTTGCCACGAATGTGGTGTTCAATCGTAATCCAAAAAATCCAAGTCACTCTCAGCTGATCCACAGATACTCACAAACGGCTTCCCACTTAATCTATGCTTTTCTTTTTCTTTTTTTTTTCCTTCTTCTTCTAAATTACGCATTTCTCCGGTAGTTAAAACACAAAATAGACCATACTGTGTCTAATAAGCGCGTTCGGGAGTGTTTTTTTTTTTCCCGTTTCCGTGATTGCAATCTTTTCTAGCAAGAAGAGTGTTTTGCACGAAGATAGACAATATTATTAGATGGCCATCCGTGCCATAGAATTGGGTCTGGCATAGGATAGACTGTACAGGGAAGACATCAGGGCGCAATGAAGTAGCCTCCACGGTAGGTTATATGTATATTTCAATTGAAATACAATTTATATCCTCTTTTTTGGGACGTTATTCTCTCCTATTCTAGTCAACTCTAACTAATGATCTTTTTTTCTATTTCTTTTTCTTTTCATTGTCTGAAGAGCATCATTTGAAGAACTTGGTTTGGTGGTTTGTTGGGGCAGTTCAGAGGTTCATCGCATCACTTCACAACGACTGCAAGGCATCTCATCGGTGAGTTGAATTTTTATTTCTATAATATTTCATTAAATAATATCAATATGTTTAAAAATAATTAAAATTACATAATTTTTAAATGGCCTTTATTGTTAGAACTGAAATTTTTGTGAAAGTAATTCTTCTTCAAAAATGTTAAAATAAATCTAAAAAACTTTCTTTGTTTTTTACTAATTATTCTTTGATTTTTCTAACTTACAATATAGAAGAATACACTGGATATAATAAATAATATATACAAGTAAATATTTCGAAATCACAAAACTAATTATGAATCTATACCTTGTTTTTAGATCTACATTGAATAGAATGGAGCGAGCATAAGATTTCATCTACCTAATTTGAAGGTTACTAAAAAGGAAAATAAAAAATGGGTAAGAATTTTATTTATTTTTTCTACTATTTAAATAATTTATTTTGAAATAATATTTTAAATTTTAAAATATTATCTACATGTACTCTTACTGTCCAAAATTTCATTAAATTACACCATTAATGTATAATCAATCCCATTCCTAAGAGAGATATCTCAATTTCTATTAAATACTATTCAATATAAATATTCATTGAATTAAATTTGAAATATTAATTAATGATGGTATATTATAGAAATTTCTATAAAAGGATAAAATAAAATAGAAGACTTATTAAAAACATTATTTCACTATTATTTTTTAAGTTTAAAAAAGGTTTTAATTAATTTTTAATATATCACCATATGTTTTATCTATCACTATCAGATATGTTCGCGTACCCGTGGATGATGATACTCTCTGATCACTAAGCAATGATGGAAGGAGCTAATAAGAATAAGCGCATCTGTGAGTAGAATTATGAATACAATATCATTTCAAAATAATCCAGATATTTTTACATTGATGAATTTATAAAGATACTACACGCGTATATTAAATTACTAAGTGAAATGTTTTCTTAATTTTTTAGTTTTACTTGATGTCCACCATTCCAGAATCAAGAGAGAGATTGAAGAACATAATGACTTCCAAATCATCATCATCCTTTGGGCGATTGCAAGGGGTGAAAACCCCGCCGTAAGTATTTTTTTAAGAAATGTTTTAATATTATTCTAATCTATTTTCTGTCTTAATAAATATGTCTTTTATTCTTGTTTTTCATGTATCATCGATCGATATTAATGGCAATCTTTCACTTTTAAGGATCCATCAAAAAGGTGAGTAAATTTCCAATATGAATTATTCCAGGAAAACATTATTTCATATTAGTCTTTGTTTTCCAGGGAGTGAAGACGATGATCCGGTTGAAGTGTTTGTCGACTCCATTACTAACCATTAATCAATCCATTGTAAGTATTGTATATGTATTTATATATTTTATTTTTTTATTCTATAGTATATTATAGATGTTAACATATACGCAGAGTATATAACAAGATATTTGAATTTTATCATAAATTAGAAATTAGATTTCAATTCTTGGTTGAGAGATTTTTTTCAATTTTTTGATTTATACATGTATTTCTCCTTTAATAGAATCATAATTATTTTTAATATTAAATCAGTTTAATTATAATTTATTTAATTTTTAATTATTACTATATATATATATATATACTTAATGAATAATATTGAAAATAATATTTGAAAATAAAACTTTTAAATGTAGTCATCACTAATCGCAATAGATGGCGGGATATGTATTAAATCAGTATAATATTTTTTCAAAAGTATATAAAATTGATATCATTAATATTAATATTTCTTAATGATGATAGTTTTGAAAAACTGTAGAGTAAATAATTATTTTTCAAATAATAACACTTTTGCTGCCCTTATTTTATTTTAAACACGCTTATTCGAATATATTTTATTTATGAAAAATCTGAAATTCTTCTAAAGAAACACAACAAACTTTTAAAAAGAACGCAGTGAATTTTTCATTTCCAATATCTTAAAGAAAGAATATTTTTTAAATTTGATTAAATATAAAGAGAATCACGTTTATTTGAACTTTGAGATATGCTACAAATAATGTAAATTGCAAATTTAGAGGAAGAAGATAATTAATATTAAATATCATATTTTAGGATGAGAGTAAAATGCAAAAATTTCGGTTAAATTTAAATTTTATACAGTGAATATCTATATATTTGAAATTATTTCGATTCTATACAATTTAAGCCCGATATTACTTTCAAAATGTTAAATAAGCCTATTTCGATTGGTGATATTTATTTGAAAGGATTAGTATGAATTACAAATTTGTAAATAAAAGAAAAGGCAATAAGTATTTTATTTACCCAAATAGTATATTTTTAAATTCAATAGAATATTTGAATTAGAGTTTAAAATACGTACTGGATGGTAATTAACTATATTTATGAATTTGGGAAGATTTTACAAAGTTGGAGCCCCTTTTAGTTAGACATCCACCGACACTGAAAATACTAAATTTAAAAAAATTACTAAAATTCTCTCTTAATGCTATCTACATACAGAAAGAATTTTATAAAGAATGTATTGATTCATTTCCTCTAGACAGATAATCAAAATTAAATTTTATTTATAGTAATATCAAGAGAATATATAACGTTTACTTTTTAAATTCGAAATAGGATACATATAATATATTGTAGTTCGGTGAAGAAGATAAATAATATTAATCATAATATTTAAGATTGAAGAATTCATATGAAATTTCTATTCAGAGAATAACAATCTTTTAGAAATTGATTCCAATCTATATATATAATCTTTATCCGATATTACTTAAAAATAAAAATAGTTTAAATTGGTGATATTTATTTATTATATGTTAATTTAAAGGCGATAAATATTTTAGTTACAATTTCAATGTTTTTATATATTTCGTTCAATTCATTAGAATTCTGAAAGTAAATAATTCGAATTAGGAAAACGCTTCCGTCACATTCTTCAATATTTTTATTTCCTAAAAATGAATTTTATTATGATTTTCCAATTCCATATTATTTTTCAATTAAAGTTAAAATACAAATAATAATGGACATTTAGATTGACTATATTTCGCAGTTTTTTTAAATATATTATGAGTTACAGATATAAAGCTCCTTTTAATTAGACAGCCAATACTCTACGATAGCAAATACGCAACAATTCGCTCCTAGTACTAGAATATAATTAATTCCTTTTACTTATTTCGATATCAATCCATATTCAACTCGAATACAAATATTTATTACATTTAGACAAACATAAATCCATATAGATCAGTTATATTGAAATTTGAAGAATATTTTAAATTCAAAAGAAAAGATTTCCCTATATACTTTTAAATATGATAATTGATCCTGAATTGACGAACATAATTGAAAATATATACCTACATATTTAAATTTGCTTATTTAATTTTTAAATGTTTATATCTTTAATAAAGTATTTTTTTTTTTTTTTTTTTTATTTTCCAAATAATTTTTACATCTGCCCATTCTTTGGGCAATAATAAAATGTCTACAGTATTTACAAAAAACAAAATTCACATATATACATTTGCGCTGATTAGGGAATTAGGGAATATAACAGGGGTAGAGGAGAAGCATAATGTATTAGAGGTAAAAGGGGAGGTAACAAGAAGAAGCAGAGGAGGAATGGGTAGTGGATTTAGGCGAGAAGAAGGGAAAGGACAGCGAGCTAGCGAACGTTGAAGAAGTGGCTAGGGTCTGTACGTAAGTCCTGTGGCTGGAGTCTTTTAAGTCTTCTAGTTAAATGGTCTGTTGAAGTAAGTTGTCTTGCTGCTAGATTTTGGTGAGAGGTAAGTCTTTTATGATAATTATAACTTAAATGATTTATGACTTCGGTGATATGGGGAATATTCAATTCTTCATGGAGAAGTTTTGATGGGATGTAACGGGGAGCGCCGGATATGGTCCTAAGGACAGCGTTTTGGAACCTCTGAATGATGTTAATATTGGAAATTTTAGAGGTTCCCCACAATTGACATCCATAGGACCATATTTGCTTGATGATGGAATTGTAAATGAGGATTTTGTTGTCAAGAGTCAGGTGTCATTCCCGTCTAAGCAGCCAGCGAAGCTGGCGAAGTCTAAGCGAGAGTTGAGTTTTTTTTTTGTCGTTATATGATGTTTCCAGGTAAGTCTTCTGTCAAGGTGAATCCCTAAATATTTAGCAGATTCATTTTGGGGAATGATGGAGTATAGTCTTACAGGTGGACACGTTTTTCTGTTAAGAGTGAATGTCACGTGCGTAGATTTGGTCTCATTTATAGCCATTCTCCAACGGGCTAACCAGGGTCTAATTAGGTGGAGGTGACTTTGAAGAGCAGCAGAGGCCTTTGATGAGTCTTCGTGGCTGGCCAATATCACCGTGTCATCCGCAAAGGTGGCCAGAGTGGTGAGGTCAGTCGAGGGAAAATCCGCAGTGAATAGTAGATATAAGAGGGGCCCTAGTACACTGCCCTGAGGGACCCCTGCATACACACCATGTGGCTCACTGAGGACATTACCCACCATTACTCTAAAAGATCTATTTAATAGATATGAACTTATGACACGATATAGAGGGGCGGATAAAAGACTATACAGCTTCACGAGGAGGCCCTGATGCCAAACTCTATCAAATGCTTGGGATACGTCCAGGAAAGCCGCGGAACAAAAACTACGGCCCTCCAGCGCGCATGAAATCTTCCGTACCACCCTATGAACCTGCTCAACTGTTCCATGCCCTGCCCTGAACCCAAACTGATGAGCAGGAATGACATTACTGTCAACCAGACCAGGCATGATCCTGTCTCTGAGAATTCTCTCAAATAGTTTAGAGACAATAGAGAGAAGGCTGATCTGACTACAGGATACAGCCTCTTCTGGCGGCTTGCCCGGCTTGGGAACCATAATTATCTTGGCTATTTTCCAAGAGGAAGGATAATGACCAATTCTTATGATGGCATTAAACAGATTACTTAAAAAATGATTGCACGATCAGGAGCCTCGCCCAGCATTTTGCCCGTAATCCTGTCAAGACCAGGGTTTTTTTTTTTGAAATATAGAATTGGATATTTGACCTCAGTTCCGAGGGGATAACTTCTTTGAAGTTATTTAAGGAAAAATTTACAGGGCGAGGGGCGAGAACCTGAAAGTCACTAGGACAGACGGAAATATAAGGATGAGGGATAAATACATTAGTCAAATGGCCTGAGAAACAGGCAGACTTTTCGGAATCAGAACGTGCCCATAAACCTGATGAGATTCTTAGGGGAAGAATATGTTTGGGAAAGAGGTTTAATTTTTAGTGAGTTTCCAGAGGGAGTAGTTGGTAGATTGGGTTGGAATGAGGTTTTTAAGGTAGTTTTGAATATTTTGATTTTTGTTAAGGGAAAGGAGCTTTTTAATTTCTTTTGTTAACTTATTAATTTTATTTTTCATTATAGGAGATCTGTTTTTCTGCCAAGTTTTCCTCAGTTTATTTTTATAGGAAATCATACATTTAATATTGTGGGGAGTTTTGGGAAGAGTGGTAACATTATTTTTTAGTTGAGGAGTTGATGAGGAAGCAGCCTGTTGGAGGATAGTTGATAGGTGACTAACCGCTCCATCGATATCTGAACCGTTATTAAGAGGAAGAGAAAGGGTTAGGTTGTTTGCAATGAAGGAAGCATAGGAAGACCAGTTAGTTTTAAAGTTAGTAAGGGAGGGAGAGGGTGGTGCTAATGGATTAGTAGTTGTTATTGAAAGGAGGACAGGAGAATGGTCTGATGAAAGATCAAGCAGTGATTTGGGTTGAAAGAATCTAGAAGATAGACCTCTGACTATGAAAAAGTCAATAAGATCGGGGATTTTAGATTGATCTGTAGGCCAGTACGTGGGTTCCCCAGTAAAAATAGGCCTTAGGTTGAATTTGGAGAAAGAGTTCCAAAGACTTTTACCTCTGGGATTGATAAGCCTAGAGCCCCAACAAGAGTGTTTAGCGTTGAAATCTCCCCCACAATGAATGAAGAGCCCAATGTGCCAAAAAACTCCTCAAAAGAGACAGTATCTATTTTGTGTTTGGGAGGACAATACACTGCAGAGATGGTAAAACAGCCAAGGTAACCGAAGTGGCTTGGAGAAAGTCTTTTTGAAAGGAAGGGTTAACTTGGTGATTTAATGAATCTTTAATAATTATGGCAGAACCTCCATGTGAAGTGCCGTCGGGGTGGATTGTAAAGTAAGAAGAGAATTTAGGAATTTTTAGGTAGCTTCTTGGGTTAAAGTGCGTTTCTGAGATTAATAGTACATCAATATCTTTTGAGAAGAGAAAATGTTTTACTTCCTCCAGATGTCTAATGAGCCCATTGGCGTTACAGAGAGCAATATTAAGGATTTGATCCATTGGGTAGTCTTGAAACGAGAATGGTCAGTAAGTTTAGCATGGTGTCCATTCGCTCAATTAATTTGGACATCATGTTTTCAAGCTTGGTCAAATGATTTAAGTTATTATCATTCTCATTACTGTTAGGTTGACTACTGATTTTGTTATTGAGATTGTTACTAGAGGGAATATCTTTAGCGGATGGTTTGGACTTAACGACTTGAGAGTAGGATAGAGGTAAGGATTTCTCTTGTTTTAGTTGAGAATTTATTGGAGGGGTAGGTAATTCGGATGAAGTGTATTGATTAGGATTAGACACTGATTTAGATCTTAGGGTAGGGTATTTAGATTTGATAAGTTTTAAATAATGGGAGCATCCCCTGTAGTTAGCAGGGTGATCTCCGCCACAGTGAACGCAAAAAGGGGGGGTTTCTCTGTCTTTTTTGCATTCTGATGTCAAATGGCTATCTGGGCATTTGACACATCTCGGCCTAAGCCTACAATAAGCTTTAGTGTGACCAAAGCTTTGACACCTAGTACACTGAGGGATAGTCCTTTTTACTTTAGGTGCCTCTATGGTCACACGACAGTGACATATGAATTCAATAGAATAAATATCCTTGTTGTTTGGGGCAGGTTTAAGATCTAGAAAGAAAATTGGAAGAGGATCCTTGGATACCCTATCACGGACGTTAAAGACACCCGCCACAGAGTGGCCATGACTCTCAACGTCCCTCTTGATATCTTCTATATCCATTGAAGGGTGTATTTTACGAATAACGACTCTAAAGAGTCGTTCATTTTTAGGTTGATAAGTGTAAAAATAAATTTCTATATTGTCTAACGCTTTGATAATAGAGGTGAAGTTATCTGGAGATTTAGGATTAATTTTTATTAAGTCTTTATTAATGAGGTTACATGTGTAACCATTTAGTGCGACCTTATTTAGGGTATTTATCATAAGGTTATAATTAGATACATTCGGGATGAATATAGGTGGAGGTTTGTTCCGAGGGGTGACTAGAGGAGGTTGAGATTCATTGGGAGTTATTGATGTAAGAACCTGGAATCTGTTTGATGTGTTAGGAATAATATAGTCTGTTATGGGTTTCTGTTTCACGTTTCTGGATCCCTCGGGGCTGTCCCTTTTTCTTTTGGAGTCCATAGTCTGCCAACCTTGCTTCAGTGAAGAACCTACGGGCCTCACTGTGTTCTCCTTTGAGTTTGCAGTGGATAATCCTTTGGAATCAGAAGATGTGTCTTCTGACTCCTTGATTAGAATTCCCAAGCATAGTTATTATTTTTCCATATACTAGAAAGAACTGAGTTATTCCTTATTTATATTTTTATGATAGATATAATTTTACTTATTTATTTATTATTTATTTTTTTTATTTATTCTTTTTTATATTACTTATAAGATAATTAATTTGTTCAAACAATTATACTCTATTAAAGATATAATCCATTCTTTTCATCAATCAATAAATATAATTTCCAATAACGATTTACAATTAGAGGTGTGAGAAATGATTTGATGTTGATGGAAAGGGAGAAAGGAGAAGGGGGAGATGTCTTCTGCTCCTTCGAGGCCTATCGAGGAGACTTGATGGTGGGGAGGGCCCTGGATGGGATGGGAAGGGGAACAAGGAAGGAAATTTAAAATTAGAAGAGTAATAAACTGTAATGAGACAGATTAAATTAAAAAAAAAAATAAAAATATATATAATTAGACAAGATTAGGAATTAATATAAAACTAAATAAGTATTATAGGTTCAAAGAGGTCAGATATGGAAAAATTATTTACAATATATACAAGAAAAAATCACCTCAATGACGGCAATCAGACTCGATAGATCAGATACACCTTTACCACTTGAGTAACTAACAAAGTTATAGAAATTAGTATAACTATGCACAAGGGCGGGCCAAAAAAACGGGGCGAAACAAGAAAAATTGGGAGAGCAAACCAACAGCGACCACTCTCATCAACGTCTGACTCGATAATAATTTAATAAAGTATTGGCATTAAAAGGATTAAACGATTATTATTTTTTATGAGTCTTGTCTTGTCCAAATTATAGGTATATTAAATTATATAATAAAGAATGAAAGTTAACATGTCACCTTTATTTTAATTATTCTAGGTTTGTTTTATATATCTATATAGGGGATTATTGAATTAAAATTAATATGTAATACAATGAGGAATAAATTTCGCGTTATAGTTATTCGTTATTTATTAGAATGAAGTTGAAAAAAAATTTCGAAACTCGAAAGCTCGCCCCTTTTAATTAGATATTCAAGACACTACGGATAAATACTTTTATTATTAAATATATAGATAAATTTTCAGAACACTCCCAATCAATTTATATTAACCTATTTCAATTTTAACCATTATCTTTTGAATTAAAATATACGTATATATTTGTATATTATTTTTTATATATTTATTAAAAACAAAAAATATAGGATCAATTAATATCGAAAATATTTCAATTCAATCGAATTTATACGAGTATGCTGGTAAATTTAAATAGAAAAAAAATAGACAAATTTATAAATATTAAATATTAAAACGTTATATCAGTAATCTACTTCACAAAAGGCTTCATAAAAATTTTAAAATAAATTTAAAAAATTGCTTTGTTTTTTTATACTAATTATTCTTTGATTTTAGTAAACTACAATATAGAAGAATACACTGGATATTATAATAAATTATCAAAATACAAGTAAATATTTCGAATTCCCAAGACTAATTATTAATTTCTTTCTTGTTTATAGATCTACAATCAATGAAATGGAGCGAGCATAGGATTTCAACTACCCAATAGGAAGATTATTAAAAAGAAAAACAAAAACTATCCATTCATAGGGTAAACATTTTTTTATTTTTTTGTACTATTTAATTGAAATAGAAATATGATTTTAAATTTTTTGATGATTAGAATAATGAATACAATATCATTTCTAAAATTGCCAAAATAATTGAGATTTACTTTGTTTTATCTAGATATTTCTATATATTTTTACATTGATGAATTTATAAAGAAACTACTGTGCATATTAAATTACTAAGTGAAATGTTTTCTTAATTTTTTAGTTTTACTTGATGTCCACCATTCCAGAATCAAGAGAGAGATTAATGAATGAATGACTTCCAGATCATCATTATCCAACGAGTGAAGGCAAGGGATGAAAACCCCACCGTAAGTATTTTATTTTTTTTTTTAAGAAATATTTAAAAAAATTTCTAATCTATTTTTTCATTCTTAATAAATATGTCTTTTATTCTTCTTTTTCATATAACACCGATCGATGTTGATGGCAATCTTTCACTTTTACGGATCCATCAAAATGGTGAGTAGATTTCCAATATGAATTATTCCAGGAAAACATTATTTCATATTAGTCTTTGTTTTCCAGAGAGTGAAAACGATGATCAGGTTGAAGAGTTTGTCGTCACCATTACTTACCATCAATCATCCATTGTAAGTATTGTATATGTATTTATATGTATTTTTTTATTTTATATTATATCCCTGTACCCCCGAGTGGTACATAGTATTTGGTTGAAAGTAGTAAAAGGATTTCATCCATTTTGTTTCAATCAGTATATTACATATAACATTGTGTTTGTGTTCTTATTTAAAATATATTTTAATTTAATCAGTAAATTAATTATATATTATTATTGTATATGTTATATCTATCTCTGTGGCTCTTGGTCGCAACAACCACATTTCTACATGTGTCCCTATCCTGAGCTATATCCATCCAACTCCTACCCTCTCCCATCTCTCTTACTTCCTATGCGTCTTTGGTCTTCCAATCGGTCTCCCCACCAATATATTTTCCTCTCCCATTCTAGCCACGTGCAGTGCCTATCGCAGCCTTTTTCGTTTTTATAACCCTAACTCTTTCTGGAGATGCATAGATTTCATGCAATTCCTTGTTATACAGCTTCCGCCATTCCCCGGTGTCCTAATCTTTCTTTGGCCCATAAATGCTGGGAAGAATCCCATTCTATAAATACTCTGAATCTACTCTCATCTTCCAGGGTCATAGACCATCCCTTGTTTTATATATTTTAATTTTGATTCCTTTTGATAATAATTTTGATGAGATAAGCCTTTCCTGCATGATAACAGGCGTTTCCCGATTGCAACCTCAATTTAAATTCTTCTAAAATATTATTATCCATCGTGATTATATTAAATTTTTCTACATATTCAAATTTTACATTTTGTATATTAAGATATTGTATGTTAATACTGTTCCTCTCTGTTACTAAATATTTTTTCTTATCACTATTAATTTCAAACCCCATCTCTTTTCCTACCTCGATTAAGTTTTCTTCGCTATCTGTAATTGCAATTGCCGAATCTCCTATTATATTTAAGTCGTTTGGGTTAGGTTTACGCATCTCTTACTCTCTTTCTTTACTACCTTAAAGACAAATTTGAAGATTAAAATTTGAAAAATTTATCCGGATCTATTGAGTCATACGTATGTTTTACTAAAGTCTACAAATAATTAGTGAACAGAAATATTGAATTCGCGGGGTTTTTTTTCTAATATCTGTCATAATGAAAATATCTTAATTAATGTTGGTCGATTTGATATATATATATATATATATACATATATATATATTCGAATAGTCCATGTATTATTAATATAAATATTTATTTTAAATTATCAATATAAACATAGATTTATTTTAAATATTCTCCTATTCCCCTATTTTAATATTATATAATTAAATATACAACTTTAAAAATATTATAATTACACTCATATTTCTAAATTTAAAAACAAGTTGATTTTCAAAATTTTATATTTTATTTACATATGATTGATTAAATGTGTTAAAATTTAAACAAATTCAAATATTTTAATTTTTAAATTTATATACAATTTAATATTATTTTTTTTATGTCATCAAAAAAGAGAATTTATTAAAAATTAAAAATAAATTAGCTGGAGTGTCTCCACTCGACTATCTCGCAATTTTAATTGGATTAAATAACATAATATATTATATTTAAATTTAATTTAATAAATTATAAATTATAGATAATAAATATTAAACCAGCGCATGTTTGGCTTTTTGTTGATGGCACCACGTCACATGTTGGCGCGTGAGATTTGCAGTGTTAAAAAATTAATTCTGGTAATTTCAGCGAATCAATCAAGCTGAAATTCTATATATCGCAGTTTTATACAATTATTAATCATGTGAAAAATTCTTCCTGTTGAGCTACATTTCTCAAAAGTTGATAGAAAACTACTAATTTTGAATAATGCTCATGTACCAAATTTCATGATTCTAGCTCAAACCGCTTTTGAGTAATCTTGTCTACACACACACACACACACACTCACACAGAAGAGACATTTTTCTCAACCTGTGAAAATGATTCAGGAACCATCAAAATCTCAACATCAAAAATTTTCGTGATCTCAAAACTATCTCTGACGAGATAGTAAAAATAACAATACTACTACCAAGCCTTATTTGTTTGTTTTTTTTTGAGAGATTAATAAATATATTTCATTAAAATAAATATTTTGAATTTTATTTCGAAATTAAATAATAAATTTTAAAATATTTTAAATATAAAAAAAATATTAATACAATATCAATTAAAAAATAAGTTGACCTGTGGCCAGGGCCGAACCGACCGACGGTTTGAAATAAATTAATTTCCAGCTACAGAAACAATTTCAAATAATTTTCATATATCTATTAATGTAATAAAAAACAGATATGGATACATAAATAATAAATATAAACATTTTTAATTTTATTTTATTTATAATATATATGCAAGACCAGGCTGTGACGTCATGCATGGCTGGATGACGTCATATAATTTTAAATCAAGAAAAAACTAATAAATATGATTTTTTTCGAGGATAAAACCAATACAAAAAGCATGATTCGTGGTGATATATAAAAAAATCTCCTTTGGTGTGAAAATAACCCTTTCCTTCCTATCGTCGATCGCTAATACTACCACTTCCGGTTTCCGGAATTGCACCAAAAGTTGATCAATTCATCCCACTGATGCATTAAGTAAATATACCAAATTTCATCAAAATCGGTTGAGCCGTTCAGGCTGTACACATCTATACGGACGGACAGACGGACAGGCGGACGGACAGACGGACAGACATCATGCTAAAAATACTTTTTTCTGTTTAGAAAATGCATGATTCGTGGAGATATGTAAAAATCTCCACATGTGAAATTTGGTGTGAAAACAATACCTCCCTTACTATCGTCGGTCGGTAATAAGCTGGAGTGTCTCCACTCGACTATCTCGCAATTTGAATTGGATTAAATAACATAATATATTATATTTAAATTAAATTTAATTAATTATAAATTATAAATAATAAATATTAAACCAGCGCACATGTTTGGCTTTTTATTGGTGGCACCATGGCACGTGTTGGCGCGTGAGATTTGCAGTGTTAAGAAATTAATTCTGGTACTTTAAGCAATTCAATCAAGCTGAAATTCTATATATAGAAGTTTTATACAATTATTAATCATGTGAAAAATTATCAAACATATATTTTTATTTTTACGGTCACTTTAGAGGAAAAAAAATCAAAACGTTGTAGGTAATGACCCTCTTCCGGTTGAGCTACATTTCTCAAAAGTTGATAGAAAACTATGAATTTTGAATAATGTCCATGTACCAAATTTCATCATTCTAGCTCAAACCGTTTTTGCGTAATCTTGTCTACATACATACACACACACACATACACACACACAGACATTTTTCTCAACCTTAGTGAAAATGATTCAGGAACCTTCAAAACGTATAAAAACATCAAAATCTCAACATCGAAAATTTTCGTGATCGCAATACTATCTCTTACGAGATAGTAAAAAATTGGCAACAGAAATTTCAACATGGATGTCATTTGTGACGTCATCCATATATAAATTTAAATTATGAAAAAACTAATGAAGATGATTTTTCTCCAAGTTGAAGCCAATACAGATTGATTTGTATTTATAAATATTATATATATTAAATATGGTGTGAATTTCAAATAAATCCTTCGAGCGGTTAATTAATAAATTAATCGACAATATACATATATACTATTTTTGCTTGTATAATAAGAGAAGATTAGAAAAATAAAAATAAAAATATTATATTATAAACATTCTTTGTATTGTATAGATGAATGAAAACATGTACATATCAAATTTTAAAAAATTAATTCCTGCAATTGAATAGATATCGGTAAAAATTATAGCCTATGTTCAAATAGAGGTATGTAAGAATATTGTGATGTAATTTCATCGAAATCGGTTGAGCCAATTTTGAGTCTATAACGTCAGAATTTCGGGACAAACAGACAGACAGACAGACATGAAAAACTCTATAAACTCACTTTTATATTCTAAAGGTCATTTATCGCTAAGATATGCAAAAAATTTTAAATTCTGAGTAATGTGCAGACAAAAACCTTTTTTATATATATATATATATTCTATAATATATTTAGTACATTTACATTTCTTTTCTGAACTCGCGCGGAAGTACTCCGGATTCATTCGACTTTTTTAACATCCTCTTCTCTCAGGTTTAAATTCAATTATTTACTTAGTCATTCAGTCTTTCTTGAACCGTTGTTTAATTAACATTATTTATTTTCTTATCAGTATATCACTTTTATTTCTTATTGAAATAAATGATTATTTATTTATTAATGATTGAATGTTTAGAAATCGCTCGGTCTATTAAATATTCTTATGAATTTAAAGAAGGGTGTGTCATCGTTCCTCTTTCAGCAAGCCCTTTTATTTGTCTTTTGCCCTTCGGACATGATTTCTAAATTTCGACGCAAACGTAAACAAACGAACTGTCGGTGTTGAAGTAATGATAACAAATAACAACCACTGCGTGTTGCTATTACTGTTGGTCTGACTGGTGGGGGTAAGAAAGAGGGTGGGGAGGTGAACCTGGACACCGATTGGCCGACGCCCTCCTGAGCGCAACGGCTCGAGTGGTGCGGAGGCCGCCCCCTCCATTCTTCAGTGAGAGCGTCGATGGAGCGCTTCGCTCTCGTTAAGCCACGATCCCCACCGTTCAAATCTCCTGGCAATTCATCCATCGCGTGTGCTGTGTTCTGTGTACCTTTAGCTTGCCGCGTGGCACGGCCACCTTTGGCCACCGCTTTCCTCATCATGTCATCT
Source organism: Labia minor (assembly GCA_963082975.1). Lineage (NCBI taxonomy): Eukaryota > Metazoa > Arthropoda > Insecta > Dermaptera > Spongiphoridae > Labia > Labia minor. The sequence goes on from OY720348.1 coordinate 11,010,053, forward strand.
TTCATGATGATGATATAATTACGAATTGGAACATTTTTTTAGTGAATTATTGACATCTCTAATAATCTTCCCTTACACAAACATTCAGAACTACCCCCTGTTGTGCTTTGTGACATTGTGCCGTGGACAAACTTGAAACGCTGTGCCATTATGAATTTCGCAATGCATCTTTGGACTCTCGCATTCCTAATCTCCATCAGTAAGTCATTCATTTCCTTAGAAGTTATTTAAATACCCCCACCTTCCATTATTCCTTCCCATCCGCAGATTAAATTAAAACATGCTTCGAAGATGTAAACAAAACAAAAAATTTGCATAATTTTCGCAGATTTAATAAAAAACAATTAATTGAGCAAATCTGCGATAATAATTAAATATGAATCTTTTTTTTTATTTAATTTCCCTCTCTCTCTTTCTCTTCAATTTCTTTTAACTATCCAAACAAAAAACTTATTTATCTCGATTTTTAAATTAATAAAATAAATATTAATTCCCTCATTTCTCCCATTTATATATTAATATAATTAATCACAATTAAAAATTTAATAATATTAAAATTTTAAATTCTATTTATCATCAATTTAAATAAAATAAATTATAATTTAAAAAACTTATAAAACTATTTATTTGCATTCGTGAAATTATCCAATAAATCATTTGTATTTACCAAACCAATTTATGAATAAGAGTTGTATTGAATAAAAATATTTTTCATTAATTTAATAAAAAAAATAATTAATTAAACTTAAACTGAATAACTAGTTTCTTATATTATTTTAAATTTATAAAGTAACGAAGTTAATTTCACATCAAAATTAATTATAAAATATATATTATTATTATTTTCTCAGTCTTTTGCTATTGATTTGAGTCGCGGTGCATAACATTGAAGAACAACATTAATGGTTTTTGAACATAGAATGCCTCCTAACATGCATGAGACGAAGATCAGAGGATTGGTGAATGCTAAAAGTTTGCTAAAGTCAAATCATTGAAGTTCGAATGAGTGAAGAAAGATTAGAGATAAGTTTGTTTATAGTTAAACTAATTCGAACACGAACCGTGGGTAGATTAAGGAATCAGTAAAGTGACAATATAAAGAGGAAATATGAGGGAATAGGAGATTCGGCAATTGCAATTATAGATAGTGTAGAAAAATTAATTGAAGCAGGAAAAGAGGTGGGACTAGAAATTAATAATGCTAAGACAAAGTATTTAGTAACAGAGAGGAATAGTATTAACACACAAAATCTTAATATACAAGATATAGAATTTGAAAATGTAGAAAAATTTAAATACTTAAGTTCTGTGATAACGAAAGATAATAATATTCGAGATGAGTTTAAAGCGAAGTTACAATCGGGAAACGCCTGTTATCATGCAATAAAGGGGCTTATCGTATCAAAATTATTATCAAAAGGGATAAAAGTTAAAATATATAAAACAATTATTTTACCGGTTGTATTATATGGATGTGAGGCCTGGTCTATGACCTTAGGTGACGAGAGTAGATTTAGAGTATTTGAGAATAGGATTCTGCAAAGCATTTATGGGTCAAAGAAAGATGAGTTCACCGGAGAATGGTGAAGATTGGATAACGAGGAATTGCACGACCTCTATGCATCTCCAGATATAGTTACAATTATAAAATCGAGAAGGTTATGGTGGGCAGGACACGTGGCTTGAATGGGAGAAGATAGAATGGCAAAAAATATATTGGTAGGGAGACCAAGTGGGAAACGTCCTCTTGGAAGATGGATGGATGATGTGGGAAAGGATATGAGAGTGATGGGAGAAGATAGGGACTGGAAGGTTGTGGCTCAGAATAGGAATACTTGGAGGGGTGTGGTTGCTGCGGCCAAGAACTTTCGAGTTCCGTAGAGTCACAGAGATAGATAGATGAGGGACTTTTGAGAAGAGATATCACACACAATTGGATTAAATGAAAGATAGGGACAGTTAGAGGAATGTATTTGCTAATGATAAAATCTCTGATTTTCATAATGATAGAGAAATAGATATAAATCTTTTTTTTATAATTATAGTATAATAAATAAAATAATTTTGATTTTGATTTTGATTTTTATATTTATTTATTATCATATATTTTTTTTTATATCTAAAATAGGAGATAGGATTTAATTAAATTATTTTAAAATTGAATTATTTATTTTAAATTGTTATATTATTACTACTCAATATATTAAAATATTACATTACATATATATATATATATATATATATCAATATATATATTAAATATTAATTTATATCGTATATTTCTTGAATATAATAAGAAACAAATATGTGAGTGGATTTAATTTATTAATAGCTATATCCTTCAGGTAACGCATATTTCTTGAAAAGTTATTTGAAGCATTTCCCGGTTAAAATTGTTTTGATTCATTCCAATGCAAATACTACCTCCTCCCCTCTCGCCATACTTTACCCAACCCAACTTGGTTATTTTATTTTCCGTTACTTTATTTATTTATTTATTTAATAAAAAGTTTTGTCATAAATTAATGCATCTCAAAAAAATAAATAATTAAAGAGAAACTAAAAAAATAATTTTTTAAAATTTTAGTTGTTTTTTATTATTTGTTAAAATTTCCTTTTTACAAATTCTATATTTATATATAACACTGTTTTATTTACAATTTATTTTAAAAATTGATATTTACATAGAAATATAATATGAAATTGATGATGTTATTTAAAGTTAATTAGTCGACTGTTGATTATTGAAAAAAAATGATTGAAATGATTATAAAAAAAAATATTCATTTAACTTGGATAAAACGTTCTCATAGTTAAAATAACAAAATCGAGGAGATTAATATAGATGGGAAATGTTGTTCGAAACTTATCTTATTATACTAGCAAAAATTGTATATATATACTACATGGCTGAAAAGTCCCGGGATTTTTCGATAGGTGACGCCACTAATGAACATGACTCATTTCGAGAGGCTCATCTGTCACTAGTTTATGTATGAAATATCATGACATTTCGCCCATGAAGTTAGCAACATAATGAACAATTATAAAGGAAGGAATTTCAATTGAATACATTTAATGTAATAATATTAAATAAATTATATTATATTAATTAAAATGTTTTTTAGATTATATTATAAATAATATGATTGATATTTGATTATTATAAATAAAAAGAAAAAAATATAACGTCCTTTCTTATTTAAAATATAGACAAGTACAGGTGCCAATATAATTACAGAATGTATATTATTATCAGTAATCCTTGATCGAACTATAGCTACTTTGAAAAATATAAAACTGAAGCCATCTAATTATAAAACATATATATACGAGTATATAATATAGGATCAAATATTTTATCAAGTAAATTTGAATATAATATAGGATCAAATATTTTATCAAGTAAATTTGAATATAAGTTATTTTAATTAATTTGTACCATTTTAGGAAACAAATTGTTGTGGGGTCATTTTTAAAAAACCCATTCAACAATTGTAATAAATATTAATTATTGAATTATATTAAAATTGTAAAATTTTTAAAGTTAATAATAATAAATTATATAAATTTGTTAAAGGGTCGAGCGATAGCTCGGTGTTCCAGGTACTGAATGAATGAAATATGATGGAATTGCTATGTGATATTAATTGAATGAAAGTATTTAATTATAGGTACAGTTGGAGGAATGTGGTTGCTGGCGGACAAAAACAATTCTATTTTTATAGTGTTCATAAATTAATTATCCGATTATTAGAATTTATTTATTAATTTTTCTTTTTATTGCCTTATTATTATATATATTTTTTTTATTTTGATTTTTATATTTGAATTAATAATTAATACATATATATATTTTTCTATTATATACAGAATTAGTCTATACACAAAAGATGTAAACAATTCCGGACCATGAATAAATGTTAATAATATTATTATGATTTGGAATCATATAGATCTATATTTCAGTTAATTGAACGTTAAATTGTTTACGATTCCCTTTTTATAATTCTTATTGTGTGCATTGAAATCTCCACATTCTCCAATAAAATCCAATAATATTCTCTTGATATTAAATGTTATTAAGAGGTATATACTAAGATAATAATTTTAATTTTTACAAATTTTCTAATTTTAAAAATTAAAAAAAAAACAAGACAAAAGTTTTTTTTTTAATTTCATTTGAATTTTATTTATAGAAAGTAAAAATTAAATCTCAGGTAAGCAAGTTTCAAACTTATAAAATTCAAAAACAACAGGTGTAGGATACTTTTTAAAATAACATTGGAACAGGTGTCAGTTTTTTGAAAAAGTAAAGTGAAATTTTTTCTCTCTTTTCTATATCTACCTTAAGAAAACCGGTTAAGCAATTGATTAGGTAGAAATCAATTGGATGTCTCGAAGGAGCTGAGCCTCTACCAGACTCCAAATAAATAAATAAACTTGCTCTATAAACAATTTAAAAATGTTTCATAGACAAAAAAAGGCTTTTCATTTATTTATAAAAATGAAATATCGAGGAATATAATGAAGTAAAATATGAATATAAAATTAATCTTCATATATAAATTAGCTGGTGATCCCGCCTTCTATACCATCTTTATAAATTTAGCCAGAAGAGTTCGCTGAATATAGTCCTTATTAATTACATTAGTTATATTTAATCTATTATTATCGATTAGAAAGATATTTTATATGGATTTTTTAAAAATTGATATTCTTTTTAATTTTTATCCCGAAATCAAGTTTTTAAAATTAAAATAATAAAATCGAGCTTGACTGTAATTTTTAAAATTGAATGAAAATTTAAAAAATATATAATTATAAACTCAAAACTTTATATTTTTTAATTCTACCGACTAAGAGCAGATATTTCTATTTGGTTCCCTTTTATACATAAACTATATTTTTTTCTTATCCGATATAAATGCTCCTACCGTCTATTTTAATCTAAAAATGTATAATCTATCCCCTCAACCATACATACCGACTGAGGTTTAACATTCCAATTATCATAACCTCCTCGATTTTAATATGTTTGTAGATTCTAAGTGATAACATAATTCTCTTATTAATAAGTACATTCATCTCTTTCTCGGAAATATTTAATTTTTTCAAATATTCTTATTGTATTCTCACCTTCTAAGATCATAAACGATATCAAAATATTAGCTTTTATAAAATTAAATTTAAAAAATAAATTAAAATTAAACGATTTTTTTTACAAATTTCTAATTCTCCAACATTAACATGTAAATTACCAAACTCTAAGTACTAAGATACTATCTCACCCCATTTAATTTTATATATACATATTATCAAAATTTAAAAAAAAACTAAAAAAGTTATTTTTAATCATAAAATAAATTAATTAAATAGTTAAATCTTGGCTTTTATCATCTTACTAGATAATACATTGATATTATCTAGCACTTCTAGGATTGAGTTAAAATGATTTTTTTTAAGAATCTTGTTGGCCAAGCCAACAGGGCAGGTGATGACTCTGGCTGTTGACTGAGTGTTCCAGGCCGTCTTCCGTTCAGACTCATTATGTCATACCGAGACCGCTATTTTCACTAGAAATCTCTTGGCTTGCTTGCATGAACCTTTTTTAATTGCTAGTTATTCAGAAATAGAGGATATCGATGCCGTGTGTCGAGGATTCGATGGAAAGAGCTCGGGGCCTACCTAGTACCTGTACCTGGAAGGCCAGTTTAATTGAAATGAACCTTCATTCTAAAATCAGAATATATAGAAAAAAATTGATCATTTCATATTTAAACATTTCCAATTATTTATTTTATTTCTATTCTTACTAATCAAAAAAAAACTATTCCAAAAACTACGATTAATTAGTGATTTATATATCATCTCATTTGAAATTAAATTCTGATTGTATATATATATATATATAATATATATATATATATATAAGGATATTTTATACCTTTCTGGTTTTTCTTATTACATAATTGACTAGTTAAAAACCATTGTAAGGTAAAAGAAAAATTTAAAAACTTTACCTCTAAAAAATAGGAAAATTCACACTACTATGGATTAATTATCAGTTCTTATTCGTAAGTTAGAAATTGAAGACACCGTGCTACACATTAATACCATAACTATATATTATACTTTACTATACTATATACATTGACTATAATATTAACAAACTAGATGCTAGCAAATTGGTTCTCTTAATTGCGTATTTGTAACTTAAACTCACAAATGTACCAGAATCAATAGACAATATGATTATAATAGTTAAAGTCTATATGATAGGGCAGAGAGGCTCACCTTGGGACACGATACACCTCGGTAATGCTTTATTTTTTACTCTAAATTTTAAATTGACCCGTAGTTTTTGCATATGTATTTACTTAAAAAATTACACATTCATACTCAAATATTTATTCAACATACTTTTGAAAAGTAAATTCTAATTTAAAATTGAATAAAATTGTAAATGAATATAATCATTTATGGGCAAAAGAAAGATGAGGCCACCAGGGAATGGAGGAGACTGCAAAACGAGGAATTGCATGACTTCTATGCATCTCCAGACATGGTTAGGGATATAAAATCGAGAAGGCTGCGATGGGCAGAATGGGAGAGAAAAGAATGGTGAAAAATATATTTGGGGAGACGGATTGGAAAACGTCCGCTTGGAAGACCAAGGACGTAGTGGGTGGACAATGTAGGAAGGGACGTGAGAGAGGTGGGGGGGGCAGGAGCTGGATGAGTGTAGCTCAGGATAGGGACACTTGGATGAATGTAGTTGCTGCGGCCAAGAACTTTCGAGTTCCGTAGAACCACAGAGACAGAGATAGATAGAATTTAGCATTTCTATTTTCAGAATGATAACATCACATATGACAGACAGAGAGATATCGATACCGATTAGTATATTTGATTATATTTTAATTTATTTATTAACATAAATCGTAATCGTTAGAAAAATGAATTTAAATGATTAAATAATTGATTTTATTTTTTTTTTTAAATTTCATTTTATTAATTTGAGATTTAAATTTATTAGCTGATAAAATTCATGGAAAACGTAAAATTTATTGTATATTTTTTTTAAATATTTAACTACACAATATTAAATAGACAGAGAACACGGCTCTCCATTGAGATATTATAATTTTAAATAATAAATTCATTCAAAAAATTAATTAATATATTTATAGTATCTAATATATTTATTTATTGAATTTTTTATTTAAATATAGGTACCTATCTATAATTTAATTTTTAATTTTTTTTATATATAATATATTTAATATATATATATATATATATTACAATTATTTTACAATTAATTTTGTCTGAATTAATATTTAATCAACTTTAGAATTTTCGTAAAGCACACTATCTAATATATATATATATATATATATATATATTTTTTATCTTTATTTATTTAAGTTATAGAAAAGTAATTATAAGATCATATTTGTATTTTTATTTTTACAATTATTACAATTAACTTTGTCTGAATTAATATTTCATCAACTTTAGAATTTTCGTAAAGCACACTATCTAAAAGTATAATGACTTATTTAAACAGCTTTATAAATTTATAATTTCCAATCTCTTTATAAGAAAAAAATAATCACAAAATAAGGAAAATTTGCAAATATTGTAATTATTTCCTTAATTAATTAAAAATCATATATATTTGTTTGTATATTCGGCCTTATTCTAATTCGTTCAATGAAAATTTTATTTAGTTTTATCTATGTCTCTATTTCTCCTACGCACGCTTTAGTTCCTGTTTGATCAAGAAATAATTTATTTTTTACCTCTCCATTTTTTATTCTCTAAATGGAAAGAATAAAAAGTTACCTTACACACCTGCTTAACTTCTACATTGATTTTGTAAATAAAAATATAAATTAAATCACCAGTGGAAGGTCCATATGAAATTATTTACATTTTGAATATAATTTAAAACATATAAACTTATTGTAACAAAAATAAACTGCTTTAACGAATTTTTTTCTATTAAGGGAGTTGTTGACTTTCCCCATATAATATATATATATATATATATATATATATATATGTATTTTATCCTATGAGGCAATGCCTCCATTGTATGGCCACTGGCCGAGCCAATGTAATAATAATAAATAAATAAAAATAATAAATAATAAATAAATATATATATATATATGTATATATCATCTTTGGGAATTTGGATTTGTTTTAAATCAATTAATTAATATTTATTATTAGAGTTGTTGCGAAATAATAAAGATTTAAAAAAGAAAAAAACAAAACAAATATGTTGAGTATTTTTGAAAAGTTTTTGATTGATGGATAAATTTCAATCTTTTCTTTCAAGTGAAAGTAACGATGATCTGGCAAGTGATTGTGCGTGGTGTGTCAAGAGGTGCTCCACCATTGAGATTATACGAGAACGCAGTTGAGGTCTGGGTGAGATGTCTCTACTACTACAAAATGAGGTCACCTTTCTCAAGATAACTGTTCAGGAGGTCCATTGAATCACAACACCAATTCGTGCTACTTTTGCTACCTAAGTTCAATGAAAAATCTCGCTAATTGGGATGCAGAATTTGGAATTTTGACCTCATTTAATAGGAATCTTCATTCTTTTTTGGTTGCATTTCTTATTTTTTTGTTGTATTTGTACATGATTACTTTTCAGAAAATATTATCCAATTAATATATCTAGAACCAATGGTCCATTGGCAGCATGAGTCACATTTCGTCTTCTTCCTTAATAAAATCGTACCACTCACTATTAATTAAACAATTGAAAAAATTTATTATGGAAAAAATTATAAAAGTCTATTTAAATATTTTCGTTCTCCACCCTTTTGAAACATAGTTCCTTCTCGTAATATATTTTAGTTTTATTTTGATATCAGTCGATTTAATGTGTCATTAAGATAACCAATGAAGTATACTTATCAAGAAAAACAAATTAGAAAGGAATGTATTTTTATTCGAGTCTGTATTATACGTATCTGTCATTCCACAGTAACCCCCCTCCCTCTACATTTGACATTCAAAGAATTTTACTAATGAATCAATTTTAATCAATCACAAAGATCGTTGGGAAATCGATATTATATTTATTCATATTATTGTTAAATGTTAAAAACAATTTTCTATAATGTAAGGTACCACAGAAAACTGCAAATTGCTACAATTACTTATTCAAATGGGACATAGCATATATTTTTCTATATAAAGATAATAATTATTTAGTATAATTTGCATTTAGGCTATATTTTTATAAGAAATCATAATAGATTTTCTATATAGAAAATAAAAAAAACAAGAATTTATTATTCTAAAAGTGAATAATTAATTTTCACGTTTTTATTAAAATAAATGCTATGCCTAATATAACAAAATTTAAAACAATATAAACAAATCAATGAATATACATATTAATAAAAGAAAAATAAATTAATTAAATATTATTCCTATCTTCATGATTTATAATTCGAAAAATAATTAACATCTATATATATAAAAAAGATTTTTGTCTGCAAATTGCTCAGAATTTAAAATTTTTTGCATATCTTCGCGTTTCATGATCCCTGGAATCCAAAAGTAACTTTAGAATTTTTCATCTCTGTCTATCCGGAAAATTGAAACTTTATAGACTCAAAATTGGCTGAACCGATTTCTATGAAATTACATCACAATATTCTTATATACCTCTATTTAACATAGGCTCTATAAATTATATCAATATCTATTCAATAACCGCAGAAATTAATTTTTAAAAAAATTTATAATACTACATGTTGTCATTTAGTATCTTATTGATCCATAAAACCTTTTATATATAAACTTTCAACCAATAACTATGAATTATACTTTGGGGGTACAGGGGGCTGAGGTGCGAAGAGCGCCGAAGGCGTTCTGAGTAGCTAATATAATATAACCTTATATTAATTTTATTGAATTTATGCTTCAAAAATATTTTAAATCGTTGAGTTAATTACTATCACGCCAGAAAATGCGATCACGAAAATTTTAAATGTCGAGATTTTGATGTTTATATACGTTTTGAAGGTCCCTGAGTCATTTTCAATATGATTGAGAAAAATGTCTATCTGTGTGTGTGTGTATGAAGACAAGATTACGCAAAAACGGTTTGAGCTAGAATAATGAAAGTTGGTACACGGGCATTATTGAAAATTCGTAGTTTTCTATCAATTTTTGAGAAATGTAGCTCATTCGGAAGAGGGTCATTACCTACCAGGTTTTCATTTTTTTTCCTCTATACTGATCATAAAATCAAAGATATATGTATGACAGTTTTTCACATGATTAAAAACTGTATAAAACTGCTATATATAGAATTTCAGCTTGATTGAATCGTTGAAAGTACCGGAATTAATTTTTTAACACGTTGACTGGCAATCACGCGCCAGCATGTGACGCGGTGCCATCAACAAAGAGCCAAACATGCGCTGGTTTAATAATTATCATTTAGTAATTTTATAATTTATATATAATTAATTAAATATAATTTAAATATAATATGTGTAAATTAATCCCATTCAAATTGCCAGATAGTCGACAGACACTCCAGATTTTTTTATATACTCTAAAACAAATAATTAATTCCAATTTTGTTTTTAAATATAATAAATTAGTAATTTTTTTTATATATAGTATTATTGTTATTAAAGGGGTTTTATGGGCCAGTTTATGAAACTATTCAGTCATAATTTTTTCTATTAATTTTTAATTATTAATTAATGTTACTTATTTATTTTTTTTCTTATTCCTTTAACAATTTCTCTACTACAGGACACACTTTGTGAGAAAACCTCAATTGTTATTGAAAATTATTTGTCAAAATATTATCATTGTATTTTTCATAAAATTGAAGTAAATTGATTCTCCTAATTAAAAACCATCAATTTTCTCCATTACATCATGCAACATATAAAACCATTATAATTAAATATTTTAAAATACAATAAAACTAAGGTTAATAATTTGAAGAAAAAAATTATTAGTTGGATCATTTCTCTTTTTTATTTTATAAAACTAAATAATGATATATAATTTGTTGTTGTGTGGTTAATTTGACACGATATTTTATGGTAAAATTTGAACAGGTGATCTTTTGACTTTATATATATATATATATATATATATGTATATATATAATATTGATATATAGTACAATATAATGCTATATATAGGTACTATATATAACATAAGGCCAATTAATTTAATTTGAATGAAATATATTTTACTATATAATAAATAATAATATACAATTTCAGTTCTTTGTGTAGCGATAGAGGGTGGGGGTTAGGAGAAAGATGATGGGGTGGAAGGAAGGGATGTATGAAGAGAATTTGAACAGGTGAAACTTGGTATTGGAAGAGAGTTTCGCGTGAATAGCTGACTACACGAAATCCGTACTCGTTGATTAGAAGCGAAGTCAGGTTGAACAAGAAGCATTCATTGGACCGTTGCAACGGTGTCGCGCACCACCTCCGGCATAAGACAAGGATCTGATACTTTAAAATCGTTTCGATGACCATGAACTTTGAGAAAGTCTAGCAAGCGGGCAAACGACCTCCATTCAACAGCTTCCACTCCAACTTACACTAGCTTTTACATAAGAAAAATCACGCTTGTACTATAAATAAATAGAAATTTTAAATAATTGGCAACAGACAATGAATTTCATTTTATTTATCATTTATAACATAAGACGAAAAAAGAAAGGATATCGATCGATCAAATTACTGATAAATAATTTCGAAAAGTTTAAATTTATAAATACTCTTTCACTATCTGATAATATCTACAACTAAATAAATACCATTATACTTTCCAATAGTCTTTTAAATTTTAAAAATATATGGTAATTTTATTTTAATAAAATGCATATATATATATATATATTTCTATGGATAGTATAATAGTTGATAGTATTGTAGATCAGTGGTGCACAACCCGTGGGTCGTGACCCCTCTGGGGGTCGCGAGAAAAATTTTCAGGGTCGTCAAATTTGAAGAACTTTATATCAGGGCTCGGCAACCAGGTGCCCGCGGGCACCAGGTTGCCCCCGAAGCCTTTTCAAGTGCCCGCATTCAAATTACTAAGTATTAAATTAGTACAAAAAAAGGTAAAATGTTTTTGCGATCAGGCTTTTAAACATTTGCGATTTTTCGATATGGCTCTAAGTATCACCAAGTGTGCCCACCCCATTATATTATTTCAGAAATGTGCCCCGCTATTGAAAAGGGTAGCTGACAACAATAAAAAAACACCTCTAATAAAAGGAAATTTCATAAATAGTTTCATTTTAACTACGTTGACGATTAAAAAATACCTCTACTACTCAGGGGCCGCGACAACTTTTTTCTAGAAAATGGGGGTCGCAAATGAAGATAGGTTGCGCACCACTGTTGTAGATGATAGTTCTAAGGCTATCTTAGAGGGATTCGCACCTTCTTAAAGGTTGAAAATTTAATATCAATTATCTATCAACGTCAACATGGAATAAAGTTAATTTCTAAAATAACAAATCTAAAATATATCAATGAGTAATTAAACTTTTAAGTATTATACATAAATAGGACACTAGCAATTAAATATAATTTTTTGGAGACTTGAAATTAAAAAAAATACAAAAGTTGTTATTTCCAATCAAGAAAAGTAAAATAGCAAACGAATAAATTTTTCTTATGTAATATCGATAATGTTTTAATTTTAAAAATATCTATCAAAAATGCTGACTGAAAAAAATGTATTATTATCAATATTATAATTAATCATCATAGACATATTATATTGCTACCTTAAATAAATAACTATTTAATGGACCCCAGTAAACTGTTTTTCAGTTCACTTGGCCACAAAAATATTATTAATTAAATCCCTGAATTCGAGAGTTCTTGAGTATACACACACACATAATAACTGTATATATTTATCTTGTCATATATATTCATTATCAACTCTCACTAATCTCCTACACATCTTTATTAGTTCTGGGTTGGGCGTGTAAGGAGGAGAGGACCTGTTGATGAGTAGATAGGGTAGGTCTGGGTGTGTGGAGGGTGTTGTATTATATATAGGTTGATCTTTTTACATTATAGTAATCTCGTTAAAAATATACTAATCAAGAATATTTTAAATTACCAAAAATTTTCTATAACAAGAGGATATTTTAGGAATTAAAAAAAATTCTCCCAGTGGTTCTTAAAATATGATAAATGAAATATCCAACCTTTCAATTTTAAATTAAGTTAATCATTAGAGATTTTATTTTCTGAACATGTCTATACTTTTATTTATAAAATTCATTATATATTCTTTTTATTTGAATGTTTACCAGCAGAAGTACATGTACCACAGTATGAGAACTACTGCCTTAGAGAAACAAAAGAGATTATTTACAACTAAAAAATTGAAATTAAAAAAAATGTCAGTATTGTAAATATATTCAAGGGCACATTTTATTCCTAAAAGGACCTAAAAAATGTTCATAATATATTCAAATATCCATCTATTTATTAAAGAATAATATTATTTTACTAACCAAATATAATTTGAGATTGAATTTTCGATATTTAAATTATTGAGAGATTTGGTAACATAATAAAAAAATTAAACATGCCATGATAGAAAAAGATTTTCATCCAATACTGAAACGAATCCTTCTTTTGAAGTCCTCTAGAAACTCAATTATATCTAGTGTATTAAAGACATAAAAAAATACAAAATGGAATTCAAATGAGAAAAAATACACTTGAAAAATAAATTAATCCCACAAATAAAAAGTTATTATTTGTTTATTCTTATTTCTTATTTCTTTTATAGATATAAAAATTGTGTTAATTTATTTTACTATCATTGTAGTAATAAATTGTGAATTGTCTGCGCATGGAGCCGTGGAATATTTGATAGAAAAATTTTAAAGGTTGTTTTAACTCTAAGTGAAAAATTAATAAATTCAAAATTTTTAAATATAAAAAAATCATTAAATATTTCGATCTTTATAAAATAGTGTATATATATATATATATATATATATTGTTAATTAAAATTAAGAAAATAATAATGGGCGAAGGGACTTGGACATGCAGTTGAAAGGATCAGGAGAGAGGCCTGTTTTCAATTTATTTTCAAATTTTAATTAAAAAATTTAAATTTTGTTAATTTAAATTCCTTTATCAAATATTGGATATGTAATATATGTATCAGAGCAGGAGGCACAGGGTGATTTAGTTTTCCAAGTTAAGGTTAATATTTAAAAAAAAAAATTGAGTATTATTTTTTTCTAATTTGCTATTGATATTTATTTAAAAGTTTGAAAGATACAGGGATATATTTTGTATTATAGAAAAATTAAATTCATTACATTAAATTAATTTTTCTATCAATATTTGGTAAATTAGCTTTGTACATACATATATATGTAGCGAAATGATGGAATGGACAAGGAATTGGTGGATGAAGGAATGGCCGGTGGCGAGTGGGATGGCTGGCCTCAACTAAGCAACCGGTTTCAAACCCAGTTGTATACATCTCTCTCACCAAGCTCAATCCGTTTTGAAAACATCGACTGACAAACCAATCCTAGCTAGGATAAATATTTGCATCCGAAATATTGACACGAGCCAGTTAATAAAGATTTTCAAAGCAACCAAAGAAAAGAATACGATCAAAGAATTTAAAAAAAGAAATTAAAATTTAATCAGATCATATATCTACATTATTTACCACCCCTCCCCCCCTCCAAGGATCTATATTAAATATATAATTAATTATTATTCTTAAATTAATTAAATTTAAAATGTATTATTTTAAGCAAAGAATGAAAGAATATATTAAATGATAGAAATGAATTATAAATCACCCCAATAATAAAATGAATAATTATGTAAATGAAAAAATTTAACCAGTTTTTTTTTTAATATTATTTTTTTTTTAAGTTTTAATATTTATACAATGTTATTAAATCTAGCAAATCGAGATTATTTTATGAAAATAAAATTTAATATTTCAATAATAAAAAGTAAAGTGAAATGGAAAATAAAAATGTAATCAAAAAGTATAGAATTAAAATTTATATAATGTAATCTAATGATTTTTATAACGATAGTTGATTAGAACAAAACTTATATTAAAAGTAATATTGATAATATCACCCTTGTTTATCAAAGTTTATTAAAACTTTTTTTATAGAAATATAATTATACTGCAAATTGAATCGTAAAGCTCTTTTTGATCAATGAAAATTTTACATTTAATTTATATTATTATTTTTTATTATTATTTGAACATCAAGGCGCCTCAGCAACAAAGACCATTTGTGCCATAAAGAAATCATCCATCGTACAAGATAAATCTTATTTATCTCCAGGCAATCCCTTGAGGGAGAATTTTATCTTCTGAGTTTAATTTATATATTTATATAATATACTAATACCATGAATTGCGCTGTTCACGGTAAATCCTATTTTGTAAGAAATTTTGGAGTTAGGTTCCATTCAACATGAAATCGAAAATACACAAACTAATATTTTAAAAAATATATTAAAGTATATAAAAGAGCCTTATCTAGATTGAAGGAGTAAGTTATATAATTTATCATGTTGCCGTAGACTTAAGACGGCAGTTTAATTTTATGAACGTAGGAAAATATATAGGTATACAAAGCCATTGAAAAGCGGTATAGAAATAGAAAGAATAGTTTAGGGCAGCGGTCTTCAAACTGTTTGAAGTTGGTACCACAGAAACTTACTTCAAAAAGTTGAGGTACCTCTAAAATGTTTTCTTTACTAATAAGCGGGAGTGTCCTCCCCTAGACTTTCCCGCATATAAATAGGTATAAAGAGTTGTGAATGAATATTTAGAATGTGTAAACTTGGTACCTAAAAATATCCATAGGTGAAATTTGGTGTGAAAACAATACCTCCCTTACTATCGTCGGTCGGTAAAAAAGAAACGCTACTTGTATAGGTAAAATGTCACTTCCGGTAGTCAGATCATGATGAAATTTGGTATCTGAATTTTTTTTTCATATTTTTAAATCTATATACAAAATATGAAGCAAATATCTCGAAGCAAACTGGTACTTTACTTGAAAGGTAAACGCAACCAGTGTAGGTAAAGTACCACTTCCGGTTAACCGATTTTGACGAAATTTTGATAGAAATCTACAAACTGTGAATAATTTCGGTGTACCAAATTTCGAAGTCCTAGCTTGATTAGTTTTTGAGTAAATTTGCTTACAGACATTACATACATACATACATACATACACACACACAGACATAATCCGAAAAATGGTATTTTCCGACTCAGGGAGGTCTAAAACGTCAAGATCTATCGAAATCTCGAAGTCGAAATTTTTGACGATTCCAATACTTCCCTTATACGAAGTATGCGGGAAAGTAAAAAGTAACTGTACTATAGGTACCACCGTCAGGTTATAGAGTACCAGCAGAAGTACATGTATCACAGTTTGTTTGAAAACAGCTGCTTTAGGGGATGTGATTCTTAAATATAAAACTAAAATTAAAAAAAGGTATTAAAATTTACTGTATTTTTAATTTAAAAAATGTCATCTATAAAAATAGTGACGACAAATTGTTTAGTTTATTTTTATTAAATACAAAATATATAATAAATATTCTTATATTCTTATATATATATATATCACTGTAATATATCATAGAGTTAAATATTTATCTATTTTCATTTTTTTGAAGAGGAAGAGGAAGAGCTAGTTCTTTCTACGAAATAAAATATTGAAAGACTTCGCCGAATTCCCCGGTATTGAGGGAATGTTCCCTCTGCTTGTTTGTTATCCTTTCATCTTTGATCTTAAACATTCAACAGAACATTTCAATTTGAAGAATTTTCAAGTAAATAATATAAAAGTTAGAAATAATGTTTCACAGTGGCAATAGCTTATTCATTTAAATCCGCACGAAACAGATCCTTTTGCAACTTTTCGAAAAGAGAATGAGAATAAAACTTTCAATTAGACATGTTCACATATAATTTATATTTGTAAAAGAAATCATGTTAACAGAAAACAAAAATGAGTCACAGAACATGACTTCTTCAATTCAGGGACAATGTATAATTCCGGCGAAATTTCTATTTTATGTTTATTTGTGTATATATATAAGATTATTTTTCTATAGAAAAAATTTTTAAGTGCAATCGGTGATAGAAGAATGAAAAGAAACGGAAATCTATTATCAAGCAACATAAAAAATAAAAAATATAATTAATTTTAAAGCTATCAAATTTAGAGGAAGTTGTGTGATTGATCTGAAATTTGAATTCCAGTTTCGTACTATAAAATGGTATGTGTCTGTTTATGTTAACAGTGTAACTCAAAAAAAGTAATCGAAATTGACACTAAGAAATTTTATATATATATATATATATATATATATATATATATACAGCAATTTTTACCGACCGACGATAGTAAGGGAGGTATTGTTTTCACACCAAATTTCACATGTGGAGATTTTTACATATCTCCACGAATCATGCATTTTCTAAACAGAAAAAAGTATTTTTAGCATGATGTCTGTCCGTCCGTCTGTCCGTCTGTCCGTCTGTCCGTCCGTCCGTCCGTATAGATGTGTACAGCCTGAACGGCTCAACCGATTTTGATGAAATTTGGTATATTTACTTAATGCATCAGTGGGATGAATTGATCAACTTTTGGTGCAATTCCGGAAACCGGAAGTGGTAGTATTAGCGATCGACGATAGGAAGGAAAGGGTTATTTTCACACCAAAGGGGATTTTTTTATATATCACCACGAATCATGCACTTTGTATTGGTTTTATCCTCGAGAAAAATCATATTTATTAGTTTTTTCTTGATTTAAAATTATATGACGTCATCCAGCCATTCATGACGTCACAGCCTGGTCTTGCATATATATTATAAATAAAATAAAATTAAAAATGTTTATATTTATTATTTATGTATCCATATCTGTTTTTTATTACATTAATAGATATATTAAAATTATTTGAAATTGTTTCTGTAGCTGGAAATTAATTTATTTCAAACAGTCGGTCGGTTCGGACCTGGCCACAGGTCAACTTATTTAATATCGTTTAACGAGGAGTGTCACTTTACATCATTGATTTTTATACTTTTTACACTTTTCTCAAAAACGGCTCTAATGATTTTGATCAAAATCTCTTCATAAATGTACAATAAAATTATCTTTAATATCATGAAAATTTTTATCTACAATACTTTGGGAAGGGATAAATAACAAACTTTCAAAATGGCTTACTCTAAAGTACCTAAAATTATTTTTATTTTAAATAAATACCTTTCTCTTATGCTTAATAGTAATAAAATACGAGTATTAATAAATATGACATATAAAATTTGAACACTAATTAATCTCAGGAGTAATTGAAAAGAAAATGTAAAAAAAGAGTGTTAAGTGTAAGTTATGTGATGCACTCGCACCTGGTTTTTTAAATTTATTATATTTCAAAGACTACTGTTTTAAAATAAAAATTATTAAAGAATATAATATGATTATAATAATAATTCTATACATTATATGTAAATACAAACAAGGAAGATCTTTTGAACAAATATAAATGGATTATAACTGTATCAAGACCATTGTTAAAAGATTTAGAAGATTCTTTTTTTAACCTAATTCAAACATTTATAAATTATTCAATTTATTAAAAAATATAAAAGGAAATTTATTTTATATTATAACAAAAGACTAAATAAAATAAATGGAAAATATTAGGTTAAGTATAGGATACGATATGACGATAATGAAAAGGAAGATATAATGTAATTGTGAGAAGATAGGAATTGGATTGAAGTAACTAAGGGTATGAACAGTTGGAGGAATGTGTTTGTTGCGGGCAAAAACAATTCTATTTTTTTAGGGGGTTCATAAATTGGAATTATTGGAATTTATGATTAATTTTTCTTTCTATTGTCTTATTATTATAAATATTTTTTTTGATTTTGATTTTTATATTTGAATAATCTTTAATATTAGTCTATAGTATACACAAAAGATGTATACAATTCGAGGTTCCTCGGACAAAAACTTCCGAATTGAGAAACGATGCAAATATAGATAAATAGAAATATTGAATTTAAAGTTAAATTTTTATCCATTAATTATTTAAAGTATATGAAGTAATATTTTGCTGAATTGTTGCATATGTAATGTTTTATTAATATTATTATATATTTATATAATTTTTAAATATTAAAAAAAAAAAAATTTCCTACATATTTATATTTAATATCCTTTATTTAACAATTTAATTATCTTTAACCAGTAAATTATGTAATTTATTTTCTTTTTATTTATCACTATTTTTCTTTAAATTCAAATATTTTACTTATATTGAGGAATAAAAAGAAAACATTTTTATTTGATAACCAAAACAATATTTATTTTGTAACAAGAATACACGTATTCAAGATTAATTCTTTATGGAGGAGTGCGGATATGTAATATTTTACTAAATATTATTTTGAAATTTCTTGTAGATTGAGATATTATTATGTATTTAAATTAATTAATTAAAACTAACTGTTCTTATCCATAGCTATATTCACCCAATATTTATATTCTCTCAATTAATATATATATATATATATATATATATATATCTTGTTTTCTATGTTTTATTATTTCAGAAAATATATTCTTCCATAATAACAAAGTAAATTATGTTTAAAAAATTGTAGTTTATGATATTAACTGATTTTAGCAACAGTTTCTTTGTTATTGTTGTTTTTTACTTCCGTTCAGTACAAGTGTTTATGAGACGACGAGAGGGGGTCAATTTCGGGAAATTACCTCATATTATGCAGGGTACCTAAGAGGAAGGTGTCGTCTGACATACCCAACAAATACAAGACATTCATCTTAAATCCACCCAACCTGATTTATTACTTGTCTCCTATCCTAACGTAAAAAAAAAACAAAGAAACAAAAAAATTATAAATTCTCAAATGTATAAATTAATTGAAAAAAGGAAACGGACGTCACCTATTATTTCCTCGGAGTACTCATGGTTCCAAGTGTTGGCCTTGAAGAAGTCCGTTGCGTTCAATGGCATCCTCTTAAATGCCCATATAAATTTAAATTCAATGAACTTTAAACAGCAGAAAGTTAAACTTGTGAATTTGCAAAAAGTCTTTAAATAAATTTTCCATTCATTGCCTGCCTATTCTCACCAAAGATAAACAGAACCAAAGATAGGCGGAACGAATCATCTTACGTGATTTAAAATCAACAAAATAAATTTAAAATTATTCAGTCAATAATAAAGGTAATAAAATAAAAATACACTTTGAATTTTAAATATTCAATTATTTCAATTTCAATTTAACTTCTCCAAATATAATATATATTAGTATATGAATAAAAATATTTGATTGATTTTTTTTTTCAAGTTCTTATATCAATTTTTTTAATCTTATTGGAATTAATTATGTTCCAATTATAAATGCTCTTCCTTCTATTTCCATTTTGACTTGTTTATATAAATTCATTGACCTCCGTTAGGGTTAGGGAGCAATAAGTATATTTAGTAAATTTTATACTCCATAAACACAGCCAGTATTCTAATATAAACAAACATCTAATTTATTAGGTGCTTGCATGTATTCTGATCATTTTTTCACTTTAAATAAGCATTGATTCAGGAAAAATTGTACAATATATATTAATCAAAATATTTTCCACAACTTTTACCCATTTTTCTTACAACATGGCGATACCGTGTCGAAAGAACGATGTTGGTTTCGCAGCAATTCTATCATCGATCTATTTTCACACTTCTTCATCATTTTGAAATCGCGTGCCAACCAGGCCATACTGCATCGATCTGAACAAGTGGTAATCAGAAGGCGTTATGTCTGGTGAGTACGCTGGGTGCGGCAGAACTTCCCCATTTAAGCTGCAACAGTGTATCCCTCCCAAGTCTTGCAACGTGTGGTCGAGCGTCTTCGCGCAAGAGGATCTTTGTTGCATCAATACGTCGTTCAATTTGTTCAGTTGACTTGGTAGACATATGTAGATACAGTTTCATTAGGTTATAACAGCTTGTAATACACTACACCTTGCTGATCCCACTATATGCACAGCATGACTTTATGACCATGAATATTCCGCTTCGGTGTCGATGTGGATGGCTCTCTTGGACTAACCCATGCCATTTTGCGCTTATGATTGTCGTAGCCTACTTTTTATCACCAGTCACAATTTTGCCTGGCAATCAATGAAACAGCGATGTTGAAACGGTTCGGAACGGCATTTTCACTCAATTCGTGTGGTAGCCATTTTCCTTTCTTTCTTTCCCATTTTATGTAAACGTTGATTCATCAACTGCTAAGATGTTTGAAAGTTCTTTGAAAGTTTGAGCTGGGTTCTCGTCCAATAATTCTTCTTCATTATCTTAGAACTTTTTTGGTCCTCCAGGCGATTCTTTGTCATTGACATCAAAATCGCCACTTTTATTTTAATCGTTGAAACCATAAGCGACAATTGGGAAATAACGGATAAAATTCTAAGAGGGTTTGATGGGCTTCAGCAACAGATTTTTACTATCTCGCCAGAGATAGTATTGCGATCACGAAAATTTTCGATGTCGAGATTTTTGATGTTTTTGTACGTTTTGAAGGTCTCTGAGTCATTTTCAATAAGGTTGAGAAAAATGTCTCTCTCTTTCTCTATGTGTGTGTGTTTGTGTGTTTGTGTGTTTGTGTGTTTGTAGACAAGATTACGCAAAAACGGTTTGAGCTAGAATAATGACATTTGGTACACGGGCATTATTAAAAATTCGTAGTTTTCTATCAACTTTTGAGAAATGTAGCTCATTCGGACCTACCAGGTTTTCATTTTTTTTCCACTAAACTGACCATAAAAACAACGATATATGTATGATATGATTAAAAATTGTATAAAACTGCCATATATAGAATTTCAGCTTGATTGAATCGCTGAAAGTACCAGAATTAATTTTTTAACACTGCAAATCTCACGCGCCAGCACGTGACGTGGTGCCATCAACAAAGAGCCAAACATGCGCTGGTTTAATAAATATTATTTAATAATTTTATAATTTATATATAATTAATTAAATTTAATTTAAATATAATATATGTTAATTTATCCAATTCAAAATGCGAGATAGTCGAGTGGAGACACTCCAGTTTTTTTCAAATCAAATAAAAACATAATGAATGTAATAATAATATAATGAATAATAATAAATAGGAAACAATCATTTTATATAGAGAAATGTCAAAATTAATTTAATCGTTAAGTTAGTTTGTTTGCATTGATACTTCGCATCTTAACTAATACTCGTAGATATCGCTGATCAAAATACGAGCAAACATCTATTAATTAGAGTTTAAAAATAAATCTCACTTTCAATATTTAACAGATATATTTAAATTTTTAACCACAAATCATTATAAATATAACATTTGATTAAATGTGTATTATATTTGAAATGATTTTACAATAATTATTTATATTAATATGATTAAATATTTTGATTGTAAATGATTGGTTTTAACGTATCTGAAACCCAAAGATTACTATTCTTGAATTTTCAAAAATTAATTTTATTTTGTTTCTAAATATGTAGTTTTTATAATACACACATTATCTAATGTTACCATATATCTATCATAACGTAATAATATGTGTTATTATTAGTAAACGTTAATTTTTGATCTTCACTGGTTGGATGTTGATTATTACAAGCAGATATTGAAATAATTATTTCATTTATAGTTGTATGTAAGATTTTTTTCAAACCATGTTGGGTTCTTATCTCATTCTAATTTGCAAAATCTTTAAACAACAACAAGAACTAAAAGGAACGCGAGTTGTTGGAGCTGAGGCTTGGCCCCCATCGGATTAGCATGTAATTGCATACACGGGGCCAAAGAGGCTGGGTGTGGTAAAAACTACTTTATCTCATTTCTCTGGACACACCTTGGAAAGCCATTCTCTGCGTAGGCATTCCATTCCTCTTGAAAGACTTCCCCCTTCCTCCCTCCCTCTCCCTCTCTCACTCTTTTTGTTGTTTTTTTAAACTCCAACTCCTTTAGTCCCTTATGGCACTGATAATTGAAGTCATTATTTAATTATTTATTTTATTAAAAGTTTTAATTAATAAAATACAATATACTTTATTATATCAATAATATCACCATCGTAATATAATAATGAAAATATGGATAAAATATGAATATGAAATGAGAAGTTAAAATCCATGCTCATTAAATATCAAAAAATGTAATCGAATTTTAAAACCTCAACAGAAATTATCTTCTATATAAACTATCCCTTTCACTCATCTAGAAGTATTATTTAAATTAAAAAAAAAATAAAAGACTTTAGAATTTGATATTATTAAACTTTATTAAATTCTTATAAAAATGAAAAATTATCAATACTTAATTATTAATTATTTATATTGTATTTAATGTAGTCAAGATCTATCGAGAACATTAACGCCATTCGAAGTATATATATGGTAGGAAGGTCAGGGGATCCGAGGTAGTGGTGGAGTAATGAAAAAATATTGAAAAACTTAGAATATATATATATATAATTTTAATGCATAAATCAAGAATATTTTTATTATATTATTTATTATATTTAATATTAAATATTGTAAAATAAAATAAATTAGAAAGGATAAAAATAAATATTAAAAATAAACATTTTCAATAGAGAAAATTGGGTCGATTTGTTTTGTGACCATTGTTAACTCTTTTCTCCCTTTCCAAAAAAAAATGTATATATTCACTATTTGACGCCACTTAGATAAATAAATAGATAAGAAGAAATTAAACTTGTGAATTAACTTACAGGGGGGATATAGATATAACATTTTTTAGGATTGTGTAAAATGATTAATTAATTCTATGAAATTCATAAAAGGAATTAATTTAAAATATTTATTAAGGGAGTACAGTATAAAGGGGATGAATGACAACCCAATCAGCAGCTTATTAGTGAGACGAACTGATAAACAGATATACAGAGGTTAATGTATTTTATATGAATAAATTGCTTATAGACACATTTTTTGTGCTACAAACAATACCCCCAATTTTCTCCAATTAATTGATATTGAAATTTTAGTGAACGTTCTGTCATGAATTACACGACTACTCAATTTTTCGGTGCCAAATGGCAGGCAGACTCCTCTCATTTTCAAATATGATTGGAAATGCTCGATAACCGGCTGTGGCCATTGTTCTTCTAGTTCTCTGGTCAAATCGTCTACTCTTTTCTGCTCGACTGATCTGGCCGATGGTGAAAGACGCACAACGACCCACATGTTATCCTTGAAAATTTCCATTACGGGAACTCTAGCACCTAGCCAATTAACTTTTTACCTGAGATAAGGTATAAAAAAAAATGAAAAGAAAATTGGAACATTAATGAGCAGACAATTTTGAGGTGGGGGTTGAAAGAAAACAAAAAAGGGCCTTCCTTCCAATATTAATAGAAGTTCAAAAACATGTTCAACAACAGATGATAGAATAAAAACAAAGAAGAGGTATTATTTGAAATCTTGATCGTTTTAATATAAATAATATTATATAATAATATAACTCTGATAATTAAGAAATTAAATTAATTGAAAAAGTTTATACTTTTGTCTATTTCCATATATAATGATTTTTTATGGGGTTAGTGGAAATCTTCAAAAGACACTGTGTGGAATTTTTACCCACTAACCACCTCCCTTTGCCCTTAAATGCATTTCAGATCTTCTTAGATCTATTGTGCTGGGCATTTTCGGTCCTCCGCCTATTCAATTTCGTTTACACTGAATTAATTTATCTTAAAATAACAGCTCATATATATAATATTCTATGATCAGATAGAAATATATAATTTGTTATTGAATAATTTTTCAATATATTTAATTTTAAATTTATTATAAATAAATGTTCTAAAGAAAGAAGTAATATTTTTCCGATATCAACGTCTGGTAAAGAAACTGAGCAGAGAGGGGGGAATAAAAAAAGCAAAATCCAGCTGTGCGCACAGATTTCAAGGCGAAACATAAACCAATAAAAAAAATACTTGTGTATATATATTTATATATTGTTAGATATACATTTAAGATTAATTTTATATATTTTTTTCTATTTATTATTATATTTTATAGTTGAGTTTATTTATCTAAAGAGAACTTCTCGAAAATATTGATCTCAGATTTCAAACGCTTGAAAATAAGCAAATTGTTGTATAGAAGAATGTATAGTGTACCCTTAAATTGGATTATTTCGTTTATCCGATTTGTTTTTAATAATTTTTTCAAAAGATATTTAAGGCTTCCCTTCTCTTTTAAACAATTCCTCAACAGTATTTTTTTCTTTTAATTTTTTTTTATCATTATAATTTATTTTTATAAAAATCAAAGATGGCAGTGATTAGAATGAAGCGCTGGAGTGTAGCCTCCCCCTCTCCTCTATCACTATCCTCCCACTTCTTGTTGCTGCCATATGCCGCTCTTCTTCTCTTTCCACTCCTCCCCCTTCTTACTGGTTTATACTAAAGGACATTCACCACCAATTATTATTTTATTATAAAAAACAACAAAAAAAGAAAAGTTTTTATACTCCGATTTAAGACTTTCCTGATTACAAAGTTCTTGTCCTTCTATTTCGGTTTATAGATAATTTTCATGATGAACAATCAAATAAAATGAAAACAAAATCATCAAAAATCACGCTTAATTTTATAACATTATATATTAAATATTAATTTATTATTAATGTTCTAGAGTTCAATGTTTTATTTAAATTTTCTATATTTCATATATAAATAAAAAAAAAAGTTTTAACATTTTTTTCACCATTAATTATTAATATCGAATTATAATTATAATTTATTCTGTTGAACAACAACATATATAACGTATAATGATCAAATAAAATCAATTATGAATTATGAAATTTATAAAATACCTCTATATAATATCTGTGTGTATATAATTTCAAATTGGACATCAAATCATCTCTTTCTATTAATTTGAAATAGAATTTTCTAGAAAAATTTTAATAATAAAATTAAGAATCATATGACATATGACTAAAAGAAACTCACTAGGCTTTTAATTTTGCTTAAGGTCTGAGACAAGTCACTTAACTTTATTCAAAAGTTTTTTTTTAATCTATGGAAGATAAGCCGCGTTTTTTAATTCGATTTATTTTTCAACTGTTTTATATTATATTTATAATTCAGATAATAAATATATTATAACGACACCTGTTTAGTTGCTCTCCGTTTTATATTATAAAAATGTGTCTTTAGAATTATTTTAGTAAAAAATCTTTACAATAGTGATAGCATCTAATCTAATCTAATTTTAATAATAAATATCGGAATTATATATCAAATTCTGTTTGCAAGACTTTTGAATTTCTCATTTTGTCAAGATTGTTTAAAGAAGTGACTAATTTTCAAAGTCAGATCGCCAACATTATATTTCATCATCTCATTGGACATGCTAAGTGCCTGAAGACTTTCTGTTTTTCCAGAAATTTTAGTCATCCATGTTACACGTTAACAGGATATACATTTCTCTTGTACAGATTGTTCCCATTTGTCTTTCGTGATATCACTGTTGCTTATGCTGTTCAAATATATCTATAGCTTAACAACATTAATTTATCTAATATTAAATTTTAAATTAGTAAAAAATTTTATCAGGATCTTAATCTGGCAGTCAAAGGGGATAATCCCCTAAACTGAAAACTAATTTCCAATATATTTCATTTTGTTTATCGGTATTATTTATTATTAAACTTATCTATCAGTTAATGAAAAATAAATCTTTAATAACTGCCGTTAAAAATAAAAATTTGTATAATATTTAAACGATTTTCATTATAGAAGTTGTAATTTCTATTTCCTTCCTTTCGGAAAAAAGAATAATAAATAAATTTGGATGGTTCTCTTTTGTTTTATTTATATTTATTATTTTCTTTTCGAATGTTATTTCCCTTAGAACCAACATTGCATTCATCATGGATCATTGTAGACAGTAACTTTTTACCGATCGACGATAGTAAGGGAGGTATTGTTTAATTTATAGTCGAATCGAATCAATAAGAAAGAATCTGCCGTTGATAGAATTCAAAATGCCAAGTTGAGAATGACCATCAAGAAACGCACAAGATGAATGTTAATATTCTTAAAATTATTTAAAATAAAATTCAGGTATTCAGGTATACACTATAAACACCTTCAACTATCCTGTTTTGCAATTAAATATTAATTCTTCTATTTATATTTAACATATACCAACATATATATATATATATATATATATATATATTTAATAAAAAAAAATATATTTAATATTTCATTAATTCGATTTATGTCGTTAAAAGTCGTTATATATTTATAATAGATTATCTGACTCTTTATCGATTTCATCTGAATGCATTCTTTGTACCACTGAAGTGTGCTTCATTCAGTTTTTGCAGATGACAGAAGGGCTTCAAACCCCCCACAAAAGGACGCCCTGCGAGGGTGAGGGGCATATTTTATTATGTCTATTTGCACTATTCAAGGTGTGCACGTTTATTTTCTCTACTTGGTATTAAAAAATTATTAAACCGAAAAGTTTAGCCTTAAATTCTTTTAAATGTTTAATTAAAAACATGAAGGTTTAATTAAAATAATACGTGATTGGTTTAGATGATATTGGATTTCACTTTTAAATAATGAATTGTATTATCTAAATTAAATTATATTTCAGTGTATATAATAATTATTACAAAATCAATTCAAATAACCATGATTTTTCTATAATTATAATTTTATATAATACATATCGTATTTTATAATTATCAAAAATATATTTCTTTAAGTAACAATTACCATAAAATAAAATTATATAAATAATTTATAAGTTTGGAACCAGGAACATTTAAAAAAAATAATCTTTGTAACCAGCTGCTGATATTATGTAATTTTTACAATTAAATTTGAAATTAAACTGGTCATTTAAATAATATGATAAAATTAATATATACATGTATTTGTGACAAAATTGGAAATATTGTTTAAAAACTTTATCTTGAATTTAATTCTTGTTTTTCATAAAGAAAATAATAAATTTGAATTAAAACCAACAATGATACAAAATATGTGTATTCTTAAATAAAATAATAATCTTAGAACAGTTACTTTAATTTTTCTAATGTTTAAAAGAAAAAATTATAATATGTGTGATAAATTCTAAATTATTTTAACCGTAATAGTTTGAAAGATTTTTTAATTTTTTATAAATTCTTTGATCTTTTGTTTTAAAATTTAATAAAACCATTTTTTACATTGATATATGATTTTTCTAGTTGATTGAAGAATAATCCATTTGTCAAATTTCAATATGATAAATAATGTAAGTTAAATAGTATTATTTTCAACTAAATCTCTATTTTTAATACTTTGAAATTATATATTGGGATAATTTTTATTTTTATATCACTATTTGACAATTTTAACTAATCTATAATTGTAATGCTTGTATAAGTCATTCATATATAAATTTAAATAATTTTAATATTTAAAAAAAAAACCGTTATTTTTTGTTATAAATTTGTTTTAATGTAAATTTTGTTTAATACACCTTGAATATGCTTTATTTTGGTATAGATTTTAAATAATAAACACCCACACCTTAATTTTATTATTTTTTTACTTTCAATATATTAAAATTGAAGAATGGTAATTGTTTCATTATATATAATATATAATAGATCATATATATAATATTGATATATAGTGATGGAGTATTCAGTTTAGAGAAAGTTTTCCATTTGGAACAATTTCTCTCGGATGCAATCTGTTCAAATCTGGGAGCAGGTAATCAGGACGGCAGTTCCCTGTCCAGAGGGTCGCCAGATGCCCTTTTGGTGTGCGTGGCCCTTGTTGCTTGAGCAGCTGGCAGCTTCGGCTTC
This sequence comes from Labia minor, assembly GCA_963082975.1. NCBI lineage: Eukaryota > Metazoa > Arthropoda > Insecta > Dermaptera > Spongiphoridae > Labia > Labia minor. Next base: position 11,039,075 of record OY720348.1, read on the forward strand.
GGCTCCTTCGCCAGGTGTCAAGTTGACCTGAACGAGCTGGCAACGCTGCAACTCGACTTGTTTTTCCTTTCCTCCTTTTTTTTCTTCTCTCTCTCTTTCTTCGTTTTTTTTCTGTTTTTTTTTTTTTCTTACCTGCACGTTGAGTTCATTTTGTCCGCCTTTTCTCTGCGGTGTGTTCGTAGAAGAGAATCGTTTCTTTATTTTATAATATTTGTTTATAAAAATTTTCACCACACCCACCCCAGATATCAAATTATTCCATTCCCTGCTCCTAGAAAGTGTGAGATAAAAATAAAATTGTACTTACTACCTATTTTCTGGAATACGATCTCCACCAATTTTTTTTTTTTTTTTTTTTTGTTTTTTTTTTTTGTCTTAGAATTTAGAGAAATTTTTTTTTATTTTTATGATGCAAATTAAAACCGGAAAGATGGCCAAATGGACCACGAACAAATAATTTTCAGGCTATTTCGAAATCAGAAAATAATAAATAAATAACCTCTTTGATAATTAAATAACAATATTGGAACAATTTTTATATTTAATCGAGATATACCGTGTATATATATATATTATTGACGATTTCGCTCTCCCCCAAGACAAAAATTATTTTCAAATAAATTGTTTTTTTTTTCTAAAAGGCAGAAAGCTTCCTGGATATAGTTAAAAGATTCTCTATTTATATAGTTTAGTACCTGATATTACTTCATTTAATGTAGTTTTTAAACTTTTCATTTTGTTATTTATTATTATTTTTTTATTTAGCCAACATCTTTTTCATTTTTCTTCATTTATCATTATCTTGTTAGTTTTTTTTCTTTAAGAAGGGGAAATAAGTAAAAAATTAAGAGCCATAACAGGTTTCATAGATATCATGTTTGGTTGATTTATGTGGTACGAACGTTATCAGTTAAACGATTTTTTTAATTTATCACTTAATTTAAGTTGTTTAAATTTATCACTTAATTTAGTTAAATTTAAGTTACCATCGACGTTCAAACAACTACATTCAATTTACCTGCTGAAAATATTAACTTCAATAGTATTGTGTATACCTGAAAATAATAAAATATTTCAAAGCTCTATATCAAAAAATATCCTCTAAATTATTTATTTCTTTTCATTTTAGTTTGTTTTTCCTGAACTCTAGCAACCCTCCAGACCTGAATAAAATCTAATAATATACCTACTTCTCCTAGTCCGTTTTTATGAATAAATAAATCTACACAGTTCATTGATTAAAATAAAATTATATATCTTATCTTATTATACTAGCAAAAATTGTATATATTTGTATACTTTTGAGATATTAATCCGCTCTAAAGATTTTTTATAATTCACACCATAGATAATATATTAAAAGAAAATTTATTTGTATTGGTTTCAGCCTCGAGAAAAATCAACTTGATTAGTATTTTCTTAATTTAAAATAGTAAATTTAAATGACGTCACAAGATCTATATTGAAATTTGCCTGTCGCCATTCTTTTTTAATTGATATTGTATTAATATTGTTTTATATTTAAAATATTTTAAAATTTTTATTTAATTTCGAAATAAAATTAAAAATATTTATTTTAATAATATTTTAGACTCAAATTACGAAATATATTTATTAATTTCTCACAAAAAATCAATATTCATTTAGTTAGCAACATAATAACACACATGAACAATTATAAAGGAAAGAATTTCAAATAAATTGTTGAATAAATTTCATCTAATAATATTAAATAAATTATATTATAATAATTAAAATGTTTTTTTTTAATTAAATTATAAATAATATATATGATATTTGATTATTATAAATAAAAAGAAAAAAAATATCCTTTCTTAATTAAATATAGACAAGTACAGATGTCAATATAATTTCAGATTATTATTAAATTTATCAGTAGTAATCCTTGGTCAAAACAGTCTATAAGCTATTGCCACTTTGACAAATATAAAACTGAAGCCATATAATTATAATATACATATATATAATATAGAATCAAACATTTTATCAAGTAAATTTGAATATATTTTTCATCTAGAAACGAAAATCAAGTTATTTTAATTAATTTGTACCATTTTAGGAAACAAATTTTTGATAGGTCATTTTTAGAAAACCCATTTAACAATTGTAATAAATAATTAAAAAATTGTAAAATTTTTGAAGTTTATAATAATAAATTATATAAATTTGTTAAAGGGTCAAGCGATAGCTCCGTGTTCCAGGTGCTATATATTATATTAGAATGATTTATTACTTATTTCTAAGGAGATTGTCGTTATCAGTTTACTGAACCCACCCATTAAACAGTCCATTAATCGACAACAGATCTAATTCAAGGAAAGCAATTTTTCAGAACTCTCTAATAGATTTTCTTTATTACTATATAATTTCAAAAAAAAATCAATCAATCTGCAAATCTCAAAAATAGTCCGTAACAAAGGCATAAATAGACAAACTATTGTCCCGAAGAAGTTCAAGAATTATATAATTATTTATAGAAGTTGTTTATATTTACTTTGAACTACATTGTATTTATTGTACATATTTAATTAGATATATTTTGAATGAATGGAAGCTAGCCCTAAGAATAGGATCAATTGGTTTGATTGTATTTTCGAAATATAGTTGACTAAGAAAATTCTGTTGGTATAAACACTCTACAAAGGTAATTTTCTCTCCAACTACTTCCTTCCTCCTCCTCCCTCTTCTATTGTGATATAAATATTTATTATTCAAAAAAGAAGAGACAATGCACTAAGTCTTACTTGTGGGTGGCTGATAGCTAAACGTTCTGAATGGGGAGAAATTCCCATCCCACTCAAGACAATCGAAAGTCATATCAAGATTAGCTTACCGGCTTCTTTTCACACACGAGCACAATTATGAGAACTCATACACATCAAATGCAGTATAAAATTAAAAAAAAGCACAACGTTCAGGATATATATTTTTTCCCATAAAATTTTCGTCTCACGTTCATTATATTTACATATTAGAAAACTTCGTTATTACTATTATTTACTCAGAATCATTTCAATAAAATATCTATCTTTCTGAAGATATCAAAATCAATTTCAGATGGGTAATATATTTATAATATATTATTTTTTATGTACAGTGACTGAAAATAGAGATCGCCAGTCTAGCGCAGCGCCTTTTGCATTAACATTAATATGTTAATCAAAATATAAGAAATTAATTTTAAATACCATTAAAACATAAAAAAACTTGCAATCTTTTCAAATTAAATTGGTATTAAAATTAATTTCTTTAAATTTGATTCATATATTAATGCTGTTGAGAAAGGTGCTGTGCTAGCTAAACTGGTGATCTCTTTTTTTGGTCACTATACATTTCAAAATGATATAAGTTATTTATAGTTAATTTTCATTTAAGTAATAGAAATCAATTATATATATTTTACTTGTAAGAGAATAATTTTGATAGGATAAGATTTATGAGAAAATTAATATTTTCTTGGATAGAGATGAATGTTAAAGTTTTATTTAACAATACCTCCCTTACTATCGTCGGTCGGTAAAAATTCAGAAATTTTGGAAAGCAACTTCATTTTTTTTTCCAAGATAATTATGGAAATCCGTGATGGTTGGTAATTTTTTTTTTGAATATCGAGATTAGATAAAAAGACTTTTCTTAGAAATAGTATAGATTATAAATATTTAGAGTTTAAAAACAGATTTTTGGTGAAAGAGTCTAAAACATTAATAAAAATTATTAAACTAATAAACTAATTGATAAAAATTACAAATATTATGATATTAATTTATCTATTAAGGCACAAACCATAAAATTTCTGTATTTTCATATCATTTTTGTTTTTTACTCTTGAAAAACAAAAATTGATTAAAAATTGCATTGTTTACAAGAATAAGGTAAAAATTTATTTAATTTACAGCCCATTTCAAATATCTGTTTATTTGTTTTAGTTGCTTGGTCGATGGGAGAAGAGAACAAGGATACTCGAGAGGGACAAGATGTTACGCTGCCCTGTCGCTTCGAACCTGATCTGATCACGAGGTCTGGTCAATCCCCTACCTACTATTGGCAAAGAAGTAACCACGGCAATCACGATAATGTAGCCATTCAACAAACTCCGCTACATTCCAATTATCGGCTCGACTTTCAACCAGAACAGGTAATTAATTTATTTCATTCTTATCCATTCGTTTATATTTTGACATGGTGCATCAATTCCTACAACCTGGAAATTATTTATAATCCCCATTTCTTATCATCTGTCTTCTTTAAATATATTTTTAATTTCAAATAAACATTGCTAAATTGAAACGTTCACATTATTTCCGTTGAATCTAAATGTTACATATTAAAAGATGATATATCCGTTTTTTTTAATATATATTTATTTTTTTGATGATTGTACAGCTGTATATTTCATAATAAAAAAAAAATAGATGGGATCACAAAAACAAACAAGAAAAAAAATTAGGTTTAGGACACTTTAAACTAGAGTGAAAAATTGGAGATAAAAATAAGAAGGGTCTTTTAAAGACAAAGAAAGCTGCACAAAGTGAAAAAAACTGACCTGACCTTCGAAAATAGAAATCTCCTATACTTTTATGAGCAATACGAAAAGGTGTGATATTTTTACAGATATAACAAAGGAGTCAACTCATTTGTTTTTATAGGTGTAAGAACTTCATCTAAATGTCATATACAAGATTATTAGATTATTTTTGAATTTTTTTTTCACGTAGGAATTATTTTTAATTTTAAATAAATATTCTAATCATTGAATCTATTTGAAAAGGATTAAAAGAATTGATAATCTTTTGCATTGATTTAACCGATTTTAAAAATTATTAAAACATTTTTCATTCTTTAATAATTAAAATTAACTAAACCCCGTTTGGTATATTTTGTAATTTGAAAGAATACAACTAGTCGCAATGAGTCGACTTCGATATACAAATTGAATTTACACCTTGAAAAAACAGGAGTCGGCAATCATTTTTCTTAGTCAGACACACATATTTCTTCTACTTGAACAAAAAAATTAATTACTCTTTTCTGTAAAAATCGTGAAACATCAACGACTCATTACTGCGACAATGAACTTTCAAGTAAAAATAAAATTAATAATAATAATAATATATTTAAATGTTCCAATCACTGCATATTGAACGGGTTTTTCTTGCTCTAATCAAAAGTATAAAATTTCCAAATGCCCTTTCTTTTCTGTCAATGTCAAAAGATCTATTTTACTTTCGTCTAATTTTTGGGGCTAATAAACCAAGAACAATCAAATTTGTTGCCTGGGAATTTTTCAATGTACTTTGATTTCCGGTGATTGCAATGGGTTCATTGTGTTTAAGTCTAGAATCATATACAATATTAATGTTTTTACTTTACCCCGCAATATACTAAATTCATTTTTAAATTTCATTAAATTATACTTAATTAGGCAGTCAAATTTAAAAAATATAATAATTTAATTTATCTATTTAATCCTTTGTACTTGTATTGGTCGTTTGGTATACTTTTCTTCTGAAATCATGTTTACTAATTCTATAGTTGTTATAGAGAATAATTTATTAAACAACTTACAACAAATTAAAATTTTGAATAATTAATAAATTTCAAATTTTTTTGAATAAAAAAGTAATAAATATTTGAGTGAGATGATAAATTATACATTAATATATTATCATGTAAAATGTATAAAAGCTCAAATATAATATATATAAATATAATAAAATATAAAACTGTTCAAACGAATATCATAATTTTAACAAAATTATTTATTCACATTGATGTTCTCTAAACAGTAATAAAAAAGAAATAGATTGATTTTAATTAATTTTCTAATATAATTAAAATAATCTATTATTTTATTTTTCTAATGGAATATATTCACATATTTATAAATTCTCACATTTTTATAAATTATCCAAGCAGGAAACAATACATTAATTTAAAAATCCTTTAACTATTGATGTACATAACAATAAGATTTGTATTCCTTCTTTCTTTTCTTAAAAGTTTAGTCCAATTACAATTATAATTCATAATCCACTTTGAGTATGAATAATAATTTTTTTCCTTAAGATTATAATAATTTGAATATTTTTTATTCTTCTATGTTGATTATCAAGCAATTGTTAATTGTTATTTAAAATGAACAATATGAACTTCTGATAAATCATTCACTAAAGAAAAGTTATTTTGTGACATATATAACTATTTTTTTTTATTTTCCATATAGTATGACACAATTTGTAATATTGGATTATAATTTTTAAAATTAACTACTTTTTTGTGTTTCAATAATACTTTAATAAATACTACTACTACTAATAGAATTTTATAATTTAATGTAATTATAAATTATTGGTGAATTTCAGGGACGGTATGACCTCGTGATCACCAATGTGTCATATGGAAGAGATAACGGCCGTTTCGAGTGTAGGGTGAAAGCGGGCGGGAGCGGCAGGGACCTTCATGCTCAGGCGGTCACCCTCACCGTCTTAACTGCCCCAGGAGCGCCGATAATCACACCGGGGCCGTCGCCCACTGCTTCTGAAGGCAGGCCCTTCAATCTTACCTGCACCTCCACTGGAGGCAGCCCTCCACCCGATCTATGGTTAATAATTTCTACTTTTATTTAACTATATAATAATAGTAATAATAATAATAATAATGAATAAATCAATCTTAAACTTAATTAAAGGTTTTACAGAAATGTTCTAAATTTGTAAAGCCACAAATAAAAAAAAGAAATTATTTCAAGGTTTATCAATCCGTAGATTAAATATTGATTTATTAAAATAATATAAAATGTTTCAATTAGTCACCTTAACTTCATATCAAATTGTTTTTTATACTCACTGACTGAGCTTGTTCTTATTATTGTTTTACATTTCACACGTAAGAAAATCCTTTTAAGATTCAAAATTGAATAAAAATCCCTTTAAATAATCTACCGGAGAAATATAAAAAGATGAATGTGTTTTATTTATCCTAATTTTTGTATAAATTTTGGAAAAATTTGAAGTAAAACAAATTTGTAACAATTTTTTTAATGGATCATAAATCCAAAGAATATTAAAAAAAACATACTTTGGTGAGCTATTCTATTAAAATTGTCTGATATTCGTAGCTGTTATTACTGTATAAGTTGAAAGACAAGTATCCAGTCTGCTTGATGAACCAGTGTGGATGCAAGAAAGCTAGTATCAGTTTACAGTACAGTAACAGGTACTAATTGTGCCTTCGTGAAGTAGAATAGAATACATTGATTGATGCCTATATACCTTTAAACCTAAGCAAAAATCCAAGTATTCTAAACTTTTTTTTAAATTTTATCTAAAAGTTACACAAATTGGGACGTGCCAGGTAGCGCAGCTGTAAAGAATGAAATAACACTTGGCAGTGTAATTTATAAAGTCACCTTAAGGTCTTGGTTAATAAATAACAAAAAGGAAACCCAATAATAGAGGGTGCTTTTGTTGCCAACTGAAATTTTTCGTATCTCCCAAATAATTGCTCGTAAATATATTTTTTAAAAAATATTCCTTTTCTTCTTTTTTATAAGAATTTTATTTCCAAATAACTTTTTTTTTACGAAATATATTTAAGTGAAATTCCCACGAGAATTCATACATGTTTATATATATATCCCACAATAATTTTATCAAAGAATGGTGCGGTTTTGAAAATGAATAGAAAAACTATTTATTACTTTAAATTGACATATATTGCCGCATTAGTTATAGAAAATGTCCAAATTTATAATGTACTACCTGTTTTTAACTTACTATCCTTATATTTTGCGATGAAATCACTTTCCATGTAAGTGACAAGGTAAACTCATACTAACTCCGTATCTGGGGACACTTTAAGAGACCTACACCTTGATATATAATTATATTTAGAACAAACATATTGACTGCAAAAGATAAAAGTTATTACCTCCATTATTTTTCAAAAAAGTAAATAAATTATCTATAAATATTAATGAATTGTGAGAAAATGTTACGAAATTTATTCATTCAATGAGAACAAGTAAAATGATTATAATAAAATTGACAAAGCATCTCACGTGCGTAGTACAAATTGCATAATATAGTACATAAAGCTAATGACAAATTAAGTATTCCTTCAAATATGAATATTAATTTAAAAATTAGTTAATCACATATACATATTTAATGATCAAAACTTATTTCTAAGAAGTAAATTCTATTATCTTTAAAACTTTAAGTAACTACCGACTGCGCTAATTATGTCTTTACTCGCTGGGATAATGAGTAAATAAGGTAGAATAAAAGGCAATATTTAATTCAAGAAAGAAAAAATATGTTTATTTGTGAACTAGTTACAATCAATAAAATGGCCGAAAGGGGAAATGATGCCTCAGTCTATATACTATATCTGCATCTCAACTCTTGAATGAAAACAAATTTTAAAACTAAAGGTTGATTGACAGTTTATGAGTTTTGCCAATTACTAATACACATATTCTTATTGTCTGAGCACGTCAGAGAAAATATGTAAATGGATGCGTGCAGACTTATAACTAGTATTTATTTATTTTTTATTATTTTAGGTGGTTCAAAGAGGGTTCTTTGGCACCATTTGATGGTGTCAAAATAATTCAACAACACGGTAATGAGCCAACAGTTGCTGCAATACTACCATTGACCCCTACTAGAGGGGATGATGGTCAGGTTTATAAGTGTCAAGTATTTAATCGTGCTATGTCTGAAGGAACTAAACTAGAAAATAAAGTTGCCCTTAGTGTAAATTGTGAGTATAAAAACTTTAATTTTTAATTTTATCCGCGAATATAAATTTATTACTTTATAACACTTTTTTTTAAAAATAATACTAGATTATCCTCGTGTGGAAGTTGGTCCAGAAAATCCTTTACGAGTAGAATTGGACGGGACAGCAACATTGCAGTGTATGATTCAAGCTAAACCGAAAGTCACATCGGTTCGTTGGACAAAAGATGGACGTTTTGTCGCCACTTCTGAACAGCATACAATCGAAAGAGTTACCCTCCAAGATGCTGGAATCTATAAATGTAGTGCATCCAATGGAATGGACGAACAAGGAGAGGCTGAGATGCGTTTGGACGTTCTTTTTGGTCCAATGGTTTGGATCGAATCCCAAAGTGGACCTTTGTCACATCGTCAGCAGGTAACCAATTTTAATTTTTTTGATTTAAAATCCATTCAAATTAAATATTAAGTATTAAATTTAACAAAAAAAAAATTAACTTTATTCTCTCAATTTTTTTTTTCTCTATAATGAAATTTTACGTTATTTTTATTTTATAAATTTTTTTCTAGGAGGAAGGTGAAAGTCTCACTGTCAAATGCAATGTGACTGCTAATCCAGCTCCAGATTTTGTGGAATGGCTAAGAGAAGGTCATCCTGAATTTCGTCAACAGGGTGAAACATTACATATCGCACGATTAACCGCCGACTCAGCTGGCCAATATATGTGTCGGGCAGTAAATTTATTAGAACCGTCCTTAGGGAAGAGGCGAATCGAACGAGTTAGCAATGCTACATTTTCATTATTGGTTCGACATAAACCAGGTCGTGCTCACGTCTCACCAGCAAATCCAGTAGCTACAGAGGGCTCGGGGGTCACATTAACTTGTTCAGCGTCACCGCCTGGTTGGCCAGCACCAGAATTTAGGTGGTGGCGAGATGTTGATGGAAGTGGTTCAGCTACCACTGTTCTTGCTACAGGCCAGAAATACACCATTTCATCTGCTTTGGCTTTAAATGAAGGCCGATACCATTGTCAGGTAACAAAGAGATATTCAAAATATATTTTACTAAATAATTAACTAAAAGAATTCAATATTTGGAAAACTCCAATGTTCAAGATTAATTTAATTTATCTTTTTTTTTTTGCTATTTTTAGGCAAGCAATGAAATGGGTCCAGGAGAACCTGCATCCGTTGCATTAGTAGTCAATCAACCTCCTCGTTTTACATCTAAACTACATTCACATGTGACTAAACGCGCCGATGCTGAAAATTTTTCTGTTTTTTGTCGAGCGACTGGAAAACCTAAACCTACTATTAAATGGTTGAAAGATGGCTTTGAAATCAATCAAGATCCAAAACTTTATGAAGTTATCTCCGAAGAATCCGAGGATGCCAATCATGTATTTACCGTTAAAAGTACCTTTCGTTTTATGGGACTGGATAGGCCAACGGGAAATCGACTAATTCCAGGAGATCGTGGTGTCTATTCATGTGTATTTGAAAATGAAGTAAAAAGAACAGAATCCACAATGCATCTTAGAATCGAGCGTGAGTTACAATACATTTTAGTTTCTCTAAATATAGGGAAAAATTATTATTCTTAACTGCTAATATCTTAATAGTAATATTCCATTCATAAAAATACTCTATTTTTGAATTCATTTTTTCCTAATTTATTTTTTATAATACATTTTATATATCCCAATTGATGATTTAAAGAGAGTATTACTCTGTATTTTAGATAAACCAATACGTTTGCATCAGTATGATAAAGTCGCTTATGATATACGTGACACTGCTCTGGTAGTTTGCAAAGTTCAGGCCTATCCTAGGCCAGAATTTCATTGGAGTTATGGTACAAATCCCGCACCTCTTGGTATGTCTTCTGAGGGGCATTATGAAATCAATACAAAAATAGAAAATGGCGATGTTTATACTAGTGTACTTAAAATTACTGATATCCGAGACAATGACTATGGCGATTATACTTGTCGCATTGCTAATGATTTGGGAACCACCAAAGCGATAATCTCATTACAACCAAAAGGACCACCTGAACATCCTAAGTAATTAATTTTAAAATATTTATTGATTTATATTTATAAATATATTTTATGATTAATAAATTTATTTTTAAGGAATCTTGTTGCTTTGAATATTGGACATAATCATGTAATTCTTCGTTGGGATCCTGGATTCGATGGAGGGTTACATAATACAAAATATTTTGTCGCTTATAAGAGGGTTGCCACAAGAGATAATATGGCAGGCGAGTGTCCTGGGGCATCACAGCTTTCCCGTCGGCAGCAGGGCGATGGTTGGCAAGAATTTGATTGCCAAAAGAGAAATCCATGCAATGTGACTGCACTTGATCAGCATAAAACATTTTTATTCAAGGCAAGTCAACTTGTTTTATTATTATATCAACGAATTATTATCATATATATATGCAGATTGATATTGTCTGACATCGATTGTAATATTAATTAAAATTTAATTGTTTAATTAATTATTGTTTATTTTTCAGGTGAAGGCATATAATCCAAAAGGAAGTAGCAACTATTCCGAAGAAGTTCGGGCTACTACTAAAGTGGATAGTATTCCTGCACCACAAAGAGTAGCTTACGACCCAGAAAATAATTTATTATCTTTAAATATTGCTCCCACATGTTTACAACTTCTTGCATTAGTTGAAGCCGCCAATGGCATTATCGGGCCAGATCAATTAAATTGGCGATTAATTGATTCATTGCCAATGGCCGGTGATGGCACCACAAGACGTGAAGTTTCCATCTTACCACTTCCTGAGGGTCATGAAGCAAGTTTTAATGATGAGACTCCACCAGTAATTACGTCCTCGATCAGTCCAAGAGTTCGTGTAAAACTCTGTCTCACCTCCGAAGTTCAACATTGTTCTGACTATACAGATGCTGAAAGTAAATAGTTAATTTAATTTAAAAGTATCTTGAAATTAATTTAAAGATGTACATCTTTTAAAAAATAAATATTTATTATAACTTAAAAACTTGATAAACCAAAATTGAATTTATTTATTTTATTTAGTTTCAACGATTTATATATCAGAAAGAACAGAATTAAATTAAAGAATAAAATAAACATTAAGTATATAATATTCATTGAAAAATGTAAATTATAAAAACTAAAATTTATTATCCCACTAAGATAAAATTAAATAAAAAAAACAATTTCAATTTTAAATTCTTCACCCTTATTCTAATATAATTTTGTTATTATTAGTTGGACCAGCTTATATCAAGGAAGCATCTACTTTAACGACTCCTACTGTCGTCGCTATCGTGGTATCTGGAGTACTCTTTGTTCTTTTCCTTGGGCTTCTATACATGTTCTGCAGGTGTAAACGAACACACACTAAGAAAGGAACTGGCAAAGACTTCGAAATGGAATCCTCAACGTAATATAAATAAATATAAGAATCTCCAATAGAATTTTTGAAAAGTTACAATTTTTTTGTTTTGTGTACTTTAAGTACAATTTTTCACTTTTATTAAAAAAAATACTTAATATTTATTTTTTATTATCATTATGTATAAATTATATAGAAAAATAAAATTAAAATAATCTAAATATTTCTATAGAAATTACATGAAGTTAAGCATTTTTAATAGATTCTATAATTTCATTTTCATTGTTATCTTTTTGCAGAGTACGACCAAGTCTAGTCACCCAACAGCCACCACCGCCTTATTATCCTCCTTCAGGTATGGAAAACAAGGCCCTGGAAAATTCGATGGATCTTGCTTTAGACGAAGTTGGAAAACCTTCTGGAGTATATGGATCACAGAATGGTTATGGTTACCATGGTCAAACCGTCTCAGGACAAGGTCATATCAATGGTATGTTTATGGATTTTATAAACAAATGTAATATAATAATAGATATATGATTTAACTAATATTATTAACAATAAACCATCATTTACACCAGCGGTTTCCAATTTTTATTCTAGTATGCCTCCCAGAAAAAATTTCTTTTATTTTTTTTAATAAATATACTAATAAAATATAAATAAAAAAAACTAAAATATTCATTATTTCGCTAAGATTCATCCAAAATGAATTAAGATTTCATTTTGAGAGTTCCGTTTTAGTGTGCTATCGCAAAATAATTCTATCACTTTTTTTCTTTTCTGGATTATGTGCCCATAAAAACTGAGAAATCAAGTCCTTTAAAATAATTTTAAAAATAAATTTCGATGTGAAGTTTTATTTATTTGTATATATTATGGCATAAAATTAATTTTTGATTAAAACATTTTAGCCACCCCTTCTAAAAATAGTCCGTGCCTTCCATAAGCCAGGGGTCTGGGGGTGGCTGGTGGCCCCTCATTTATTCATAACGTTTAGACTATACTTATACGTAATTTAAAGATGTTTTTTTTTTACTTTTGGGTTCTCAGTTACAAAACTAATCACTTTTAAATTTATTTTTTGCACAATGTTTGAGAGGCACGTGCACCCCCACGCCTATGATGCCTTCCCAAGGAGGCGCAGCTTCCACTTTGGAAACCACATATTTACACACTTAAATCACTTTTAATTTATAAATAAGATATTTTGAATTTTATTATTCCTATACTTCTGAATTAGTTAATTCTAAAATTTGACTTAACACGCCAATTATCTTGTTTATATTAATTAAATTTATTTGTAGGAGTGAATATGGGCTATATGGATAACAGTTACTCAAACTCAAATAATGGAGGCTCAGTAAACTCGCAAGATTCGTTGTGGCAAATGAAAATGGCTTCTGCGGGTGGCGTCAATGGAGGCGGGCCTGGAGGACCTCAAGGAAACGAACACCATCACCATGGTTATGATCCACTCACGCATGGCGGTTATGGCACTATTGATGACTATGCTCCTTATCCACAACCAGGTCATGCGGACCATGAATATGGACCAACTAGAAATCCTGGAACACCTTTAAGACATCCAGAATACAATCCTGATCCCTATGCACCTATTCATAAACCGAAAAAACGCTTGGAACCACATATGGGTAAGTTCAACATCATTAGATCTAACTACTGTTTTTGCAAACCATTTAGGTTTAATTCATCACTTTCATATTAATTTTTGTTACATTGTAAATTTCAAATTAAATTAAATTTGAAATTTAAATTAAAGTTTTAAATTTAATTTTTTTTTATTTATTTGCCGACTATTAATTACTTTTTCTGGAAAACTGTTCAGATGGAGCATTCCATGACGTTAGTGGTCTTCCTGATCCTTATATGGACCCTAACGAATGCGACGAGAACAAACCGCAACACATTTCATTATCCTTTGATGAGAGTCTTGAAAGTGGATACTCAACACCAAATTCTCGAAACCGAAGAGTCATCCGAGAAATTATCGTCTAAAAAACAACAAATAGTCATTAAAGAAAAACAAATGAGTTTTAATAAGAAAAGACATCTATCACAACTTAATACGTCAAAGATTATCTATAAACAGGATAAAAATAAACTTTTATCATCATCACCATCATTATCATTATTACTATCTTAAAATTTTCTTATATAAGATTTTTATCTTTTTCCAAGTTTCTAATCAGCATTCATTCTATGCTAAGTATATAAATTTCAATTTATTAGAAATAATTATAATATTTATATTTATAAAATTTTATTTATTTTATATATATATATTAACATATCATTATCATTATTTTCATCTCAATTTATTGTTATTATAAGCATTCTTGGAATAATTTTTGGCATGAGTTTTCACCTGGTGAATTCTTGTTGTGAAGAAGGATAAGTTAATTATAAATTTATTCTTCTTATTTTAGGAATCCATTTTAATGGTATGTTTTAATTTATATAATAACATACAAACATTAGACGTGAGTTCTATTTAATGAAGGCTTTTGAAAAATTCTTTTAATTTTTTTAAATATGATTACTTAATGGAAATATTAATATCTCTAAACATAGTATTAATAAAATTAATATACAATTTAAATTTTAATATTTATGAATTTAAACATCATAATTTAACAAATTCAAAAAGTTGTATATATACAATACAATTTAAATTATATATTTTTTTTGTTAAACCTGTTATGGAATCTTTACTTTATATATTATTTTTTTTTAAATTATCATTTTTCCATTAAATAATTATACACAAAATTGAATTGACTTTTATAATTGAAACAGATTTAATTTTTGCAATTAGACGTGTTTAAAAATGCAGTATACTAAAGTTCACTTGTAAACAATAATTGTTAAGCCAAATATTACTTACTAAATGGTGGTTTTTTTAATAACAAAATATTGATAATGAATATTTTGATACAAATTGCTCAACTCTTCACCTTCCCCTACTTCGAAATATTCACCCAGCCAGAATTTCACTTCGATTCGACGTCTAGACAGACCTTTTAGACGTCGGCTAGACGTCGTATCTACGTGAAATTCTGGCTGGGCACTTACTGGATAAAATTTCGTGCAATAGAATAACAAAAAATTTAATTATTAGAAAATTAAATAATTAATGTTTAATTATAATATAAATGTAAAAATCGGGTTAATGATATGGAATAAATAATTTTAATTTATTTATACATCACATAAATAACTTTCAATTAAATAATATTCAACTGTCAATCTCAGTAATATGATATGTTACAATAGTTACATAGTTAAAACTAACATAAAAATTAGAATTTATTTATTCTATATCATTTTCTCGATATTAATCTGTTTTTTCATTTATAATATATAATCAAGCATATAATCACTATTCGCTTTAAGTTATTTTTTATTTTAAATAATTCTATTTACAATTTCAAAAAAATTTAAATTAATAAGGGGCATATATATATATATATAATATGTTCGTTTAGGCGTTTCAATAAAAGTTTTCATTATATATATATATATATATATATATGTCTATTAACTTTAAAGGTTACTTTCTTCCATTCTCATTTCTTTGTTATTTTCAAATATATATATATATCTTATAAGTAATATATAAGATACTAAAGAAATAATTATAAAAACCATTATTGCCATATTGTTCCATCAGGAAATATATATTTTTTCTCTAATTAACCAAAATATATCAAATATATATATAAATATAAATCAAATATATATAGCTAATAATCTGATAATTAGAAAAATAGATTATTCTTCACTGACAAGGGACAAATTTATAAAAATATATTATATATATATATTGTTTGTTTCATATTGGTATTATTGTCAGTTATTTATTAGTTTGAATACACACAATTAAAATTACAATTTTTTATCTTTTAAAAAACAAGCATATATATATATATATTAATTTGAATATATATTTATGCTGAGCAAGACTGATAGATTGGGTCTAGATTTTGAAATAAATACATTTCGTTGTCTTATCTATAGAGAGACTGAGAGAATGAGTTAAATGATATTAATTAATAAAAATGAAAACTAAACAAAAAAAAACAATGAAACTTAAATATATATATTTATAGTACGTTGAAATATAAAGATATAATATTTTTGCTCTCTTTCAAAAATATTAAAAATAAAATATTTATTATTATTATAATATTATTATTATATAGAGAATTTAAATTTTAAATTAATTCGTTATTAACTGCTCAAGTTAAATTAATAAAAGAAAAAATTTCTTGTAATATATTAGAAACAAGGATTTTTTTTTTGTTATTAATAATGATTTGTACTTCGAGATGAAATATATAAAAGTAAATTAATATAATATTGTTGTGTATATATGTGTATTTGAATTGTTTCAAAATACATGATCATCTTATCAACAATGATCATATCTAAATTAAAAAAAAAAACATAACCAATTGAATATTATTCTAATTTATTTTTATAATCTCATACGAATTAATTTATAATATTTTTTGTAAAGATTAAGTGATGTGTCAAAAGTGTACATTTAATTAATGTGAATGAAGTGAATGAATGTGTTTCTTCCATTCCATCCCTCTTTAAAAACTTTTAATTATTTTTCATATATATATATATGAATAGATAGATAGATAAAAAAAACAAATGAAAGTAAATTCTTTTTAAAACATATTAATAATAAAAAATATTTTATTATAATGGCTATTTTTTAAAACATTCATATATACGTTTAAAAGAACAATAATTTCATTCTTATCTATCATTTTCTTTCATTGTGGCGATAACTCGAAAGTTCTTGGCCGCAGATCAAGTTTCGTCTTGATATATAAATTCAATCGTTATATAATTATATATAATAAATAATATTTTTTGAATTATTTTATAAAAATTCATATATCTATATATTTAGAATGCGAAAAAGGTATATTATTGTTTTATATCTTATAATGTTTATTTTTTTTATCATAAAATAATAACCTATATACCTAATTTATCATTCTTTTGTATATACAGAAACAAGATGATTTATATAAATATCATCTTATAAATGTATATATATTTTATAAATGCTTCCATAAGGAATGTTCCTGGATTTGTAACAATGTATAAATATTCATTTATTTTTAGAATTTTTTCATATAAAATACTCTTCCAAAATCATATAAACATTTAATATTTTTATACATTATATGGTCTATTGTTATTTATCTATCTATACTTATATAGAATTTGACATAGAGTTATAATTATTATAGATTTTTTTATTATTATATATAATTTTGCAGTAAATTGGAAAAAAATTGAGGTTATAAATATTGTTGTAGATAAAAATTAAGCAATTTTTCTCTATTGATCTAATTGATATAAGGTTATTTTATTGTAACGTGTTTTTGACTAATTGACTTTTTTGAGTAGATAATTGATTTGATCATTCATTTTTCTATTGTTTTTTTATTTATTCTGGAGATTACATCGAATAAATATTTTTATCAATCACTAGGATATTTCAAAAATGAAAAATTTCATTGAATATTCATTGTTTCCAATTTACAGCAATCAATTTATAAAATACTCAAAAGAAACGAAGAAAAAAACCCACCGTCCATTTTTATTTCTTTGGATTCAATTTTATTTCATAATTAAATATTATTATCATGATCTCATTTAAAGAAAAATAATAAAAAATAAAAAAATCAATTTTTATTAAACTTACATATCGATAGCAGAAATATATATATATAAACAATAATACACGTTTATGATATCATTTTCGATGGTTTATTTTGAACAACGATGCTTTTATTATATGTATATTATATTTTTTTAAGTAGCTTTTAATAATCGAGATCATCAATTCATAATCGAGGCTTTTTTTATATAAATAAAATGATAAACAGCTGTGAATAGGTTTCTGTATGTTGATTAATGTGATAAAAAGCTGTTATCATAAATTAATAATTTCATTAAATTCATTTTATCGTGTAACAAAAAACTTTTTTATTATGTAATGTGTTCATGTCAAAATTAAATATCTCCATCTTTTTGAAAGGGCCTATGACTCAATAATTAGTGATAGATATTTGTTGCGTGTGTGTTATTTTTTATTTTCTGACAATTTTTTGTTATTTTTATAATTATCTTTTAATTTGAAATTATTCAAATGATCAAATAATTATAAAAAAGGGATTCATGATATAATTAATTTTGTAAATCGAATTATAACTCTTAACAAAAATGTATTAATTCATGTATATATTTAATATTATAAGATCATTTTTGTTATATGTTAATTATTATACCCAGTCATGCTTTCAATTCTGTCTTAAAAATACTATATATATATATATAATTTATATAGGTATATTTCTATAATTTAATGATATCAAGTTAATTTTTTTTAAAAATTGTCATCTTTTATTTTATCCCTTGTCGTTAAATGTTACACAATCATCAGTATAGATATTGAATTTTTAAGAAAATACAAACATTTTTAATTATTAAAAAATTTCATTATTATCTCGTTACTCATATATAATATTTTATTTTGATTTTTCATTTCATATTGAAATGTTAAAATATTTAAACAAAATGAATTGTAGTGAAATCTTTTTTTTTTTTAATAAGATGGCTTTTGAAAAAGGTTAACTGAGACGGGATTTGTTGTATGACTAGGTGTAGAGTAATTTAAGGTTTTTAGTTTAAATCTATTAAATTTCAAAATGTACTTAACGTCTAACCTTTGTAAAAAAAAATTAACCACTCTTGAAATTATACGGCTTAAATATGATATTTTCATAATGAAATTGTTTCACTTGCATTTGTTTACTTATAAATTTTTTGTTTTTCAAACTTTAAACACTCTTTCTATCTCTTTTTCTCTTTATATATTTATATATATATATATATATATATATATATATAATCAGGATTGTATTATATAAGTACAAATTGTTTAATAAAGAATCTCGTCCTATATTTTTTGTTTTTTTTTTTGTTTTGAAAATTTTCATGGACAGACGGACATCGAAAATTCCAAAGTTTTATTTGGATTCTCCATGTCATGAATCGTAAACTTATGGTAATTTTTTAATTTATGATTAATATACTGACAAAAACTTTATATATATATATATATATATATATATATATATATATTGTACAAGGGTGGCCTAAAAAGTTTCCGATCCAAAAAATGTGGAGCCTCTAACACTATGTAATAAAAGACGTAAATAGTAAGTAACATCACTATTAGCGGGATGAATTGTGAATACTCTTCCAATAGCAGAATCTTTCTTAATTTCTGGATACCCTTGCACAGGTTTTTCTATTTTCTTCTAGAAAACCTTCCTGATTTTTTATCGAATGTGAAGTAAGAAGGTACTTCACAATACAGAAGTGTTTTAGCAAAATTATCAACTCTACACAAATTAAAAAAAATGCCATTAAAGTAGTGTTAATCGGATATTCAATTTTTTGTCTAAAGTTATAAGAGGTAAAGTAGATTCTTTGCCCACATTTTCTAAATGAACGTCTAGATGTATTACTGGAGGAAATCGTTCGTGTATTGGGAATGAAAGAATCCGCCAGACAGCCTCCGAAGTATATCGGCCACTCTGATAATTATAAATTTCATTATTTTGCAAACCAATATAGCAGGATCTAAACCCTTATTAATATACTTATAAACATATTTAATCCCCTTAACTCTACTACAAAATTCTACATGAATATGCGTTTTGAAAGTCCTTAAAAGTACAGGAAAATAAAGCGCAACCCAGCGATATCTAGAATAATTAATTTGCGATTTCTAATTCTAAGAGAGATGTGATAAAACCCCCAAACTCAGGAGCTCTTCTTCTGTTTCAGAAGAGCGACCAGAAGCATGCATGACCCTATCTTTCCAAAGGCTATTTTCTCTCTCAAACTGAGACTCAGAAGATCGAGTCTCAGCATGATAGATTCTATCCTTATCAAGACGTTGAGTTGATATTGTGAAAAGACCCATACCCGAAATGGATCATGAACATAGATACTTTATTATCCAAAAACTTTTTTCGATAAAATAGTAAATATTTTTAATTATGCAATTATAGATTTTATGTAAAAAATCACTAGACACAATTTTAATAAAATGCGAATTGGTGTCAAACTTAACGATCTCGATGTTTATTTTGATAAATTCATTATTAGATATATTTTCTTAAGATTCTTTTAAATTTTTGTTTTATTTTTAATTGTTTTTTGTATTACATTATTAAATGTATATAAAGATGCGACTGAATAAGACATATCTTATAATATATTTATAAATGTAATAATAATTATTTTAATTAAAATTAAATAAAATTATATTTATATTTCATAATTTTAAATGATCTTATAAATTAAATATCTAAAAAACGAATTACATTATAATAGAACCTTATTTATAATGTTATGATTTCATACTTTAATTTTATGAAAATTTATACAAATATAAAATAATAGATGTTAATACTAACATAATAATAATAGAACATTTTGTACATTAAATTTTAATTTTGTGGAGTAGTATTATTATAAGAAAATAAAATAAAATTATAAAACATAAATAAAGAAGATTAATGTAGAAATGTTTTTTTTCTTGAGCAATTATATATTCTAATTTCTTTATAATCAAAATTTGACTTAACGCCTCTTTGAATAATCTGTTAAAATTCAAATTTCAAATAAGATTATAAAAATATTTTCCTTTTGAAAAATTAAAATTGAAAACATAAAATTTTAAATGCGGCGCTAATTGAGTGTAATTAGTTTTTTTAATTATTTTATTTTATTATATTATTTCAATTTTAAAATAATTAAAAATAAAAAAATATAATTATAATTTTATTCAATTTTAATTAAAATAATTACATATTATATTAAATTTATAAATAATTATTTGTTGTTATTTAAAATTCATTCATTCAATATATAAGTTAAAGATAGCGCTGTATGTCTTTTCATACAACACCATCTTTAATATCTCACACAACTAACTTGAATCTTTGTGGAATTAACATGTGGTTTTGGTTATTATTTTATTAATATTGTTATATATATATATAATATTTCATTTCTACATAAATATAATTAATATTATTAACCAAAAATGAATTCTGATGATGATATTAATGATGATAAACATGAAAAACTATTATCTATTTGTAAAGAATTAACTGGTAAAAAGAGGTAAATATTTTTTATTTATTTAATCATCAATTGAATTCTTTTAATTTTATAAAATAAAATCTTTTTATATAAAAATATATATATATATCATTTTTAACTAATAGTTCTCGAGAATTTAACTATAATAGAAAAGAAAATAATAATAAACAAATAAATTTTAAGAAACAATCATTTTATTAATTTAAATTTTTTTTCTTTTTATAGATCCAAACTAATTGCAAGGAAAGAACCCGCACTTAATGTTGATGAATTTAATTTGTCTAAAAAAACAAAATCTGCTAAAGTAGCACGCAAGAATACATTAAAAACATTTGCTCTTGACAAAAAAACTAAACTAACATTAGAAAATAAATTAAAAAAATTAAATCGACCACCATCTATTTTACCAGCACCATTAGAAGAATTCGAACAGAAAAAAATAAAACAAAGTGTGGGATATAGTAAAATCAAATTAGATTTAGACAAATGGGATTCTATAGTATATCAAAATCGTATTTCCAATCATATGTGTTTTCCACTTGATAACAAAGAAATTACAATAAAAAATAGTGAAGAGGTGTTTAATAATTTTAAGGTAAATAATTTATAATAAATAAATAAATTATATTGAACGGTCATCCAGTCATGGATTTGGATAAAACTTTACCAGTGGGTTCCTTTTTTTAATTCCAAATAAATTTTTCTTATTCAATTTTTAAATTATTAAAGTTTAACAAATTAACTGGTTATGAATGTGCAGCCATTAAGTAATCTTCTGTTTGGATTTAGCAAAATTATTTTTTTATTTTTCTAAATCCAAACCGATCTAAAAATATACCGAAAATTAGTGAAGTCCTCTTGTAGCGAATAAATAAACTATTAGAAATATAATAGCTATATTGATTTTATATGCAAATATTAATCATTTTTATCTCGTAAACTGGAAGCGATCCGCAAAAATTGCACAAGAAAAGTTTATTTGGAATTAAAAAAGGAACCTACTGGTAAAGTTTTATCCAAATCCATGACTGGATTACCCAAAACTAATATACTAATATATTGAATTTTTATTTTCAGACGAAATCCGAGCTCGAAAGAATTTTTACTAATCTAACAGAAGAAAATGAAACTCCGAAGGTAAAAAAAATACAAATGTGAATTCAAACTACATTCAATTTTAATCATCTTAAAATAATTTCTGCTATTTAACATTTATATGTTTAAAAAATGAAATAAAATTAATTTTTTTTAAATATCGTTCAATAGTATCTATGAATTTAGAATTAATATATATCTCTTATTAATAAATTAATACTTAGGAAAATACCTATTTATAGCTATATGAGATAAATTTGTAATAATTTATTATTTAATTTGAATTAGACTTTATTTATTTTATTAATATATATTCCTCATATTGTTATTATTAATTAAATAATTAATTTTATTATTATTTTTATTAATCATATAATACTTATTTTTATTTTAAGATGGTGAATCAATCCATCGAAAATATAAAAATTAAACGCGGAGAATTGGCAAAGATGAGAGCTATCTTGTCTTATCGAGAAGCGAAGGCAAGAAGAAATAAAAAAATTAAAAGCAAAAAGTAATGACAATAGAATTCTTTATCTTTTGTTATAAATGGTTTATTTTATTTAATTTTGAAATTTTATTCTTTTGTTAGCTACCATCGATTATTGAAAAGAGAAAAAGTGAATACTTTTGTTAAGACATTTGAAGAATTAAAAAAAAAAAATCCTGAGAAGGCTTTAGAAAAGCTTGAAGAAATGGAAAAAACAAGAGCTAAAGAAAGAATGACTCTTAGGCATCGAACCGGTGGCAAATGGGCACAGCATCATGCAATTCGAGCAAAATTTAGTAAAGAGGTAATTCTAATTTTTAGCAATTTTTTTAAATTATTGTAACTATTTTATTTAATGTAATTATTAAAATTTGAATATACATAAAAACAAAATTTATGGAATATAATTTTATCTATTAATCTTCAAATATGTAAATTATATTGGGATTTGAAGAATATAATTAAAAAGAAATATACACCTATTTATATATATATTAAAATCTAAAATAAGAGATTTATGAAAACTTTTAACACACCATTACCATTTAAATTAAAAATACATGTTTTTCATCCCTCGAAAAATCATTTCACTTGAATAAAAGTATTCATTATTTTTTATTTTTTTAGAGTCGCCAAATATTAGCGGATCAAATTAATATGCGTAGGAGTTTATTAAAAAAACCAAATGAGGGAGATACTTCCGACAGTGAAGAGGACGAAAACGATTTTGACAATGGCAAAATAGATGACGTTAGACCTTCTTTGATAGATCCAGTTAAAAATTCAAATGATTCAAATGAGACTAACGTGGGATTTAAATCAATAGATTCATTTAATAAGGAGAAGGAACCGTGCGTGATTCATGTTAATAACCAACACCCGAATGATATTTTAAATGAAGATGATTCTAATGAAGAAGAAGATGAATTAAATATGATTTTGGGGTGTTTCAATGATGATGATGTCATAGATGAATTTAAAAAAGAGCAAGAAGAAATAGAAAAGAAAAAGCAACCGTGTGATATAAATCTCGCTCTGCCTGGATGGGGATCTTGGAGTGGAAAAAATTTGCCAATTCCTAAAAAACACAAAAAACGATTGGTGTTGAAATTTCCCAAAAAAAATTATACAAAATCCGAGCAGTTGATTTTAAATGATTCTAAAATAGATTCGTTTAAAAAACATCAGGTAAATGATTTACCATTTCCATTTAAAAATGTGTCTGATTTTGAATCAAGTATCCGTGCCCCTTTGGGAAAGGATTGGATACCTGAATCGGCACACAAAAAATTAATAAAACCTAATGTCGAAACGATGTTAGGAAAAATTATTAGTCCCATGGAAAAAAATGAAGTAATTGAAGTAGAAAACAAACTTGATGTTTTATTAAAAAAAAAAAATAAAAAAAATAAAAAAAAAATAAAGAAATAATTGATATCATTTTAATTTATAAATCGTTTTCTGTATTTTTACTCTTTTTTTTTTGAATATATATATATATAGTAAATATTAATCACTATTATATTTATTTATAATTGTAAAAAAATATATTTTTATTTAATAAAGATTATCCTATCAAGTTTTGATTTCAATTATTTAATATTTTGGGTTAACTAAAGGTATAATTTAAATTTATTGAAATTTATATAGAATAATGATCACCATTTCCAGTTATTTGCAGCTTTAAGAGTGTTCTTCCTGCCATTCAAATAGACATCTATCTCTGTGTGTGGCTCTATGAAACTCAAAAGTTCTTGGCCGCAGGAACCACATTTCTCTGTCCTTATCCTGAGCTGCACCCCTCCAACTTCTATCATTTCTCTTACGTCGCTTCCTACATTATACGCCCACTGCGTCCTTGGTCTTCCAACCGGACCTTTCCCAATTAGTCTCCCCACAAATATAATTTTCTCCTGTCCTCCATTTCCAATTCTTGCCACGTGTTCTGTATATCGCAACCTTCTCGATTTTATTACCCTATGTCTGGAGATTCATAGAGGTCATGCAGTCTCCGCCATTACCCGGTGTCCTCATTTTTCTTTGGCTCATAAATGCTGCGAAGAATCCTATTTTCAAATACTCTAAATCTACTTTAGTCTCCTAGGGTCACAGACCAATGGTGCGCAACCCGTGGGTCGCGAGAAACATTTTCAGGCTCGCCAAATTTAAAGAATTTTATATAACAATAAACAAAACCTCTAATAAAAGGAAATTTCAGAAATAGTTTCATTTTAACTATGTAAACCCCTTTATTGCATGGTAACAGGCGAATGCAAACTCGATTTAAATTTTTCTCGAATATTATTATCCTTCGTGATTACAGAGCCTAACTATTTAAATTTTTCTACATTTTGTATTATAAGACTGTGTGTTAATACTGTTCCTCTCTGTTACTAAATATTTTCTCTTAACATTATTAATTTCGAGCCCCACATCTTTAATTGCAATGTCGAATCTATTTTATTTAATTCTTCTGCGTAACCTATACTTGAATTATTTGTTTAATTGGATTTCGTTAGATTTTTACCTAATATGTATAACCCAATTTCGAAAGTTTCTGACAATTGATTCCCACAAATTTGAATCATACATACTAATTTTTATTCCCAATAAGATCAAGTTTATCCCGATCTATTGAGTCATATACTTTACTAAAATCTATAAATAATTGGTGAACAGAAATATTGAATTCGCTTTTTTATTTTCTAATATCTTCCTCAATGAGAATATCTGATCTAATGTTGATCGATTTGGTCTGATTGAGCATTGATATTCTCCTAATATTTCCTCTGCATATATAGTCGTAATTTTACTAAAATAATATTCGTCTGAATCTTATTCGTTGTCGTTAAAAGAGAAATTCCCCTCTATTTATTGCAGTCCGTTCTATTATATTTCTCTTAAAAAGTGGGATAATAATTGCCTACTGCCATTTTAATGGGATCTTTTCCTTATCCCAGATCGAAAGAATAAACTTGTACACACTCTCCGAAAGATTTCTCGCTATATTTAATTAATTCTGCAGATATCTCATCTATTCTAGGTGCTTTATTATTTTTGTTTCCCCATTATCATTTCTACCTCAACATCGGTTCTTTTAAATTAATTTCTTCCGAGTCTTCCGTTAGTGTTTCTGTTTGACTACTTACTTTTGAGTTAAATAATTTCTCAAAAAAATCCCTCCATCTAATTTTAATATCACCAACGTCTGTTATTAAATTTTCTCTAATTTAAAGTCCTGATAACTTTTTTGATATTTTTAATTCCTAAATACAAATCTCTGCTATTCTTTGACACTTTCTTCTATCTCATATTTTATTTTTTAAGATTTCTCTTTTCTTGATTTTAATGACTTTCGTTACTATTTTCCTAGCATTACATTGAAGAATGTTTAGAATTAATAGAAAATAGATAAAAAAAAACTAAATTTCAATCGGTTAATAGTAAACGCAAAGTGAATAAGATAGAACATGTTGTCATTCATCGCCTTATAGATTCATTCACAACAGCGAATATGATTAATAATTCTACAAATTTCCATACAAAGAATGTATATATTTATATTTTTATTTTAAATTCTAATATTCCAATATCATTTCATTATTTAATTTATTCTAAAAGTTCGATTTATTGATTATATAAAAATTAAAACATGATTTTTTAGACAAATGATATAAAGGATTTGTTTAAAATTTTTGTCTTTTTAAAATTGGGTAAATTTTATAAATTTGTTTTAAAACCAAATGATAATATTCTTTTTTTATTAATTTTATTTATTAATAGGTTTATTTTATGTTTATTATATTTAATAAATTCTCTTTTTATGATGTGATAAATAAATAAGTTGACCTGTGGCCAGGTCCGAACCGACCGACGGTTTGAAATAAATTAATTTCCAGCTACAGAAACAATGTCAAATAATTTTAATATATCTATTAATGTAATAAAAAACAGATATGGATATAACATAAATATTTTTAATTTTATTTTATTTATAATATATATGTAAGACCAGGCTGTGACGTCATGAATGGCTGGATGACGTCATATAATTTTAAATTAAAAAAAAAACTAATAAAAATGATTTTTCTCGAGAATAAAACCAATACAAAGTGCATGATTCGTGGTGATATGTAAAACATCTCCTTATGTGAAATTTGGTGCGAAAATAACCCTTATCTTCCTATCGTCGATCGCTAATACTGCCACTTCCGGTTTCCGGATTTGCACCAAAAGTTGATCAATTCATCCCACTGATGCATTAAGTAAATATACCAAATTTCATCAAAATCCGTTGAGCCGTTCAGGTTGTACACATCTATACGGACGGATGGACAGACGGACAGACATCATGCTAAAAATACTTTTTACCGACCGACGATAGTAAGGGAGGTATTGTTTTCACACCAAATTTCATATGTGGAGATTTTTACATATCTCCACGAATCATGCATTTTCTTAACAGAAAAAAGTATTTTTAGCATGATGTCTGTCCGTCCGTCCGTATAGATGTGTACAGCCTGAACGGCTCAACCGATTTTGATGAAATGTGGTATATTTACTTAATGCATCAGTGGGATGAATTGATCAACTTTTGGTGCAAATCCGGAAACCGGAAGTGGCATTATTAGCGATCGACGATAGGAAGGGAAGGGTTATTTTCCCACCAAATTTCATATGAGGAGATTTTTTTATATATCACCACGAACCTCATGCACTTTGTATTGGTTTTATCTTCGGGAAAATCATATTTATTAGTTTTTTCTTGATTTAAAATTATATGACGTCATCCAGCCATTCATGACGTCACAGCCTGGTCTTGCATATATATATTATAAATAAAATAAAATTAAAAATGTTTATATTTATTATTTATGTATCCATATCTGATTTTTATTACATTAATAGATATATTAAAATTATTTGAAATTGTTTCTGTAGCTGCTAATTAATTTACTTCAAACCGTCGGTCGGTTCGGACCTGGCCACAGGTCAACTTATTTCTGTTAAGAAAATGCATGATTCGTGGAGATATGTAAAAATCTCCACATGTGAAATTTGGTGTGAAAACAATACCTCCCTTACTATCGTCGGTCGGTAAAAATAATTTTAATATCAAATTGTGTTTATAAATTTAAAAATTAGAATATTTCAATTTGTACAAATTTAAATACTTATTAATAATTATATAATATTTTAAAATTTTTATATTTAATTATAATATAGACCTTAGGGGCTCATAACTAGTGAGTACATGGATTGGCAACCATGAGGTCCCGAGCCATATCTAGTATTGCTTCCACTTACTTATACTAGATCCACTAGATCTCTCTTTTATCTTTCCTATCTGGTCTCCCTTGGCCAACTCTTGTTACTTCCGACCCCGATGCTATTAGGTTTTCGAGGGCTAAGGGTATTTCATTTCCTACTGTGTCTTTTTTTTGTTTTTTTTTTTCTTTACTGGATACACGATTTTGGACTCTGATGCTTGGGCTGGTGAGCGCAATATTATGTTACCTTATTAAGCCGAAGTGACATCAAGTCATGCCACTCGACCAGCTGACGACGCATCCAAAGAAATAGAGACTGTCGCTTTCACGGAGAGTGAGCTTCGAAGTGCCGCAGATACTCTAAAAAACAGAAAATCGCCTGGGCCCGATAGAGTACCATCCGAAGTAATTAAGGTTCTTGTTACCCATAGATCGCGAGAAATTCTCGAGATGTACAATAGGTGTACAAAAGAAGGCGTCTTTCCCGAGATATGGAAGAAGCAGAGGCTTGTACTTATAAGCAAGGGTAGGGGCGATCCTATGACACCAAGTGCGTACCGCCCACTCTGCATGTTAGATGTAGCTGGAAAATTGTTTGAAAAACTTATAAAGATACGGCTAATAGAAGCGATTCAAGCTGCAGGTGGGTTAAGCGAAAGACAACATAGGTTTAGGAAAGGAAAGTGTACAATAGGAGCTGTACAAGAGGTGGTAGAAGCAGCCACCCTAACCCAGCGAGGAAATCACTATTCAAGACCTGTTGTACTTTTAGTGACACTTGACATTAAAAATGCTTTTAACAGTGTTAGTTGGACAAGCATACTGAATGTATTAGAAAATTATTTTCATATTCCGGCGTACCTCAATAGACTGATACGGAGCTATTTGCGGGATTGGGAGCTTATATATGAAACCAGTAGTGGCTCTAGGACAAAACAAATAACAGCTGAAGCAGCCCAGGGACCTGACCTAGAAAACGAAGAGATCTGGTATAAGGTGACCAATTACACCGAACAAATATTGAAAGAGAAAAAAATTGATCTAGACGCCGAAATAAATATATTATAAAACAGATGTAAGGGCGCGCCTGGACGCAGGCGCATAAGTAGAAATTTCCATGAAAAATATAAAATAGGCCCCTACCCCGAAGTAATGCTAACGCGGTTCCAAGGTAGAGGGCTCTGAAGTGAAGGAGGGGTTTTTAGTGATTACACCACACACGCAGTAATGACGATTATTGTGTATGGTCTGAAAAGATTTTCACCCCTGACCCCCCCACCAAAAAAAAAAAAAAATTATAATATTAAAATAGTGGAATTATTTAAGAATATTTAAAATAATTGTATGAATATATAGTGATAAATTTACAAAACAAAATATTTATATTAATAAATATACACTATTCGAATATAATTAGAACTTCTCTCCCTCCCTCTATTTTAAATTCTAAAAAAAGTGTTCTAGCCAAATTAAGAAATTCATATGCCTCATACAACATGAATGGGTAATTGAATTGGGATGGAAGAGGAGACTATTTTTAAGTTTCTTCTAATCTTAGGAGAATATGACGGATGGTCTGTGATATGAATGCTGATTAAGGCCAATTGAGACAGCATTAGATCAGATATTTAATCAAAAACGCTAATTCAATATTTCTGTTCTGTTCATTATTGGTAAACTTTAGAAAAACATATGACTCAAGAGATATAGATCATGATAAACTGTTTCAAATTTTTATCGAAAGAGTAAGATGCAAATTGGGGAAAAATGAAACGGAAACCAATTAAACAAAAAAATTTAATTAGGTCACGCAGACGATTTAAATATATTTAGAGATTCGGTAATTGAAATTAAAAAGATAGCCTAAAAAATTAATTAATTAATTAAATTAAAAAGAGGTGCGTCTTGAAATAAATAGTGATAAGACAAAATATTTAGTAACAGAGAGGATCAGTATTAACATACAAAATCTTGATATACAAAATGTAGAAAAATTTAATGTAATCACGAAGGATAATAATATTCGAGAATTTAAATCGAGATTGCAATCTGATAACGCCTGTTATCATGCAGTAAAGGGGCTTATCTCATCTCAAAACTATTATCCATAATATATAAAACAATTATTTTGCCGGTTGTTGTGAGGCATGGTTTATGACCCTAGGAGACTAGAGTAGATTTAGAGTATTTGAAAATAAGATTCTTCGCAGCATTTATGAGCCAAAGAAAGAGGGGACGACTAGGGGACTGCATAACGAGGAATTGCATGACCTCTATGAATCTCCAGACATAGGTTAATAAAATCGAGAAGGTTGCGATATACAGAACACGTGGCAAGAATGGGAAAAGGAGGACATGCGAAAATTATATTTGTGAGGATACTAATTGGGAAAGGACCGGTTAGAAGATCAAGGACGCAGTAGGCGTATAATGTAGGAAGCGACGTAAGAGAAATGATAGGATGGGTGCAGCTCAGGATAGGGACAGAGAAATGTGGTTCCTGCGGCCAAGAACTTTCAAGTACAGATTCAAGTATAGATTTAACATATACAATAATAATAATATATAATTAATTTACTGATTAAATTAAAATATATTTTAAATAAGAACACAAAAAAATGTATGTTTTATGTAATATACTGATTGAAACAAAATGGATGAAAACCTTTTACATACAGACTATCAAACAAATAATATGAGGACCGGAAAGTAATGTAATGTTTATTGCATACTTCAAAGTCGTGCCAAAGGCATTTTAATGTTAGAGTGACTTGTCTCCTTGTAAATTATTTAATCTAATTTTTTTTTTGCAATTTAAAGTGAAATGGCAAGCCAAATAACAGAAGTACCGGCATTGAATGCAGACAAACTGTTAATGTATATAGACCTGTACTGTGAACAATTGGATCGAGTAAAACAATCTTTAATTGAAAAGTGCCCAGTGATTGTCAACAGGAAAGGCGTTATTCTGAAACATGTAATGCATGACCGCACTGCGCAAGACGAACCTTGGAAAAAATTAATGAATTGGAATGGGGGGGTATTGCCTCACCCATCATACTTGCCTGATATTGGGCCATCGGATTTCCATTTATTCTGATCGCTAAAACATTTTTTAAGTTGCAAAAAATATGAAAATTTGAATGATATTCAAAATGCCATCTCTAGATATTTTGCTCAAAAACTAATTGAGTTTTATCGAAACGACATTGAAAATTTGCTTACTAGATGGCAAAAGGTTGATGATAATGAGGGTGATTATATAATTAATTGAAAATAAAAACTTGTTAAATATTTTTTGTTTGTATTTAATGTATATAAACGACATTACTTTCCGGTCCCCCTAATACTTTGTATCAATTCGTGGGTACAGGGGGAAGAGCCCCTGTCTAGGTGTGAAGAGCGCCGAAGGCGGACTGAGCAGCTAGTACTTAATATTTTATCATTTTTTTTAAATTCTTTTATTTCTTTTCTTTTTAATTGATAATTAAGAATCCTCAAATGATTCATTGAATTTTTATTTGTAAGGTTATTATGTAGACAATAAAAAAATTATATTCAATTTTTATTATTTTAATTTAATAAAAATTTACAAGGCATTTTAAATATTTCTAAACAGATGATATTAATTATAAATGTAAATGCTTAAAAATAAAAATAAAATATTTAATTTTATTTTTTAACTATTTTAAAGGATAGTCATTTTCCTTTTATTTTCTTAATAAATGCTACAATTAAATGCCAAAACAATAGAATGTATCGATCTTTATTTTACTTAAATAATTGGAATTGACAAGAACTATTGGTAAATAAATTATTTTTTGATATATAATATACCTGCTATCATGATTATATACAAAGGATTATATTTATGATTTCACGATGATCGTAACGGAAACCGTTTAATGGCATCATCTAATCCATTTCTTTGCCAATTAGTAAATTTTCTACTAAATTATCATTATTTTTATAATATTAGACTATATTATTTTGTCGATTGTTCTAGATATGCGATTAGATGTCCACGATCTTCTGGTTTTTTTAAACCAGCAAAAACCATCTTAGTTCCTGGAATGTATTTCTTGGGATTCTCTAAATATTCGAAGAGGGTATCTTTGTTCCACGTGATACCTAAAAAAAAATTATTAGGATATTACGTATAATTAGAATCAAATCTTTTAACATTTAGAACCAAATCAAATCTATATGCCATAATCGATTTAACATGCTTTATCATACATATACATAACAATAATAAAATAAAATATTTAAAACTATAAATTTTGTTTTTCTTTATTTTTTTATTCCAATTGCGAACCTGAGATATATTACTTTATGTTTAAAAGAGGAAAAATTATGTTGATTCTATTCTATACATAGGGATTATATTTTATAGAATCATGAATTAATTTTTCATTCATGCATTTGAGGTTTGAAAATTACAATGTGAACATTATACCTCTGCGTTGCTAATAAGTTATATTAAAATTATAATTATTATATACTATGTGATAATTTACGAATTATATTTAAGATCATGCATAATAAGGAAAAGAAATTGACATCATAACTTGCGTCATTCTGTTTTTTCTGTCCTTGAAAGATAGTTAACTATTAATGATCCTATTTCATCATTCTTTTTCAAATTCAAAATATTAATTATGATAATATATATTTTATTATACAGTAAGTGAATGTTTAGATTAATTATATTAATTTTCAAGATTTAACACTTAAATATTTAATAATTATTTATTTAAAGTGAATGAAAGACAAGAGTAAAGTTGAATGTCTAATTAGTCATATAATAATTATATAATCATTTTGATGACCGATCGGTTGTTTTAATTTTTTTTAATCACTTTTAAACTGTTGAATATACCTTTTTTCTTATTAGCATCGGTATATACAAATCCAGAGGCTTGACCTGTTTTTCTACCAATAAGCCCATTAAGATTGGGTCCTGTTTTATGTTTGCCACCTGGTTCAACTGTGTGACATTGAGCACACCTCTGAACAAAAATCTAACAAACAAGAGAAAAAAAAATTAGTGCAAAAATGATAAATTTATGTAAATTTATTTCGGATACATTATTTTTTTATTCTATACCTTCTTTCCTTTTTCAGCATCTCCAGCAGGTACTCCCATTTTTATATCTATAAAAATAATAAATTTACATTATAGAATTATGTTTAACAAAAAAAAAATGGAATAAGAGTATAAAGTAATAATTTCAAAATATCTATAAAAAAATTATATACTAAAATTAAATATATATATATTATGGTATATTTTAAAATAATATTCTATTTTTTCTAAATGAGTTAACATAATATAATTATAAATTATCAGAAGATAGGGCATGTGGTAAGAGGTTAGTACAGTATACAAAGAATACATATATTATACAAATTATTAATTTAAATATAATATATATTATTATATTTACTAAATAAATATGGTGCTTTTTATAAAAATAATTAAAAATTATATAAAAGTGAGACAATAATTACCTTTAGACTAGTTTAAAAGTAAGAATAAGTTTTTGTAATGATCGCTAGCAGACGTGATCATTCAAAGAGGCCGAAGATGGCAACGATACCAGTTAATTAAATCGTTTATTCTACTGAGCCCAACTGAGCATGTGCAAAGAATTGACATTTTTTTGTAAATTATGAAATTTTCCTTCTAGATTGATTTTTTAAAATTAATTTATTGACATCACATACATATGTAAAAGTATTCAATAAAAATTTTATTTTTAATAATATTATTACTTTATAGTTATTTTATATATATATTAATATATTCAAATATTTTGACTTCATTTTATTTTTGAAGTTTTGGTATCACTTTATTTTTAATTCGAAGATGTCTGTGATTCGAATTGATTCGAATGAAATAATTGCAATATAAATTTTATAACTATGAGACATTTGTTCTCCATAAATAACATTTGCACTTTTTCATTTAAACTATTTATCATAAAATAATCATAAATATATATAATAGTATTTCAAAATGGATATCAAATTCATCCCTTTTGCCTTAGTCAATCAAAACTATTGCCAAGAATTAAGGTTTTTCTTTGAATTATTCATTGTCATTGTCATTTAATATCATATTTAATTAATTTTTCATTTTAGATTTAATTTGGATAAAATCAAATGTATCTCCCTAGATTTTAAATATCACATAGAAAATAATCAAATTGGAATTCCTCTTCAGAATATTTCTTCTCTTGAAAATTACAAGGATCCAAAAAATGATTGTCATTATCTATTAAATAATATACCATTTATAATAAAAAACTTTCCTATATCTAACTCTAATAAAAAAACTCAAAAAGATATTCTAAATGAAGAAATAATAGAATTTATGAAATGTCAAAATTTATGGAATGATTCACTTATGAATGAAATTCCAAAAAGCTGGGAAAAATTTGATGATTTAATTTTAATAAATCGAAATCGATACCTAACAAGTGCTGAATGGACTTTAGCAGGTAAATTCAACTACTCAGATATATAATTTAATATTTATATTGTATTTTATTTAGTATTTTCAAATTGACTATCTCATTCGATTTTATAGGGTGACCATATTGTCTAGTTTCAAAAACGGGACTGTGTTAAAAAATGAAGAGTTGAGAATTAGAATAAATAAAATTACAAAAAAGAGGTTCATTAACCTTCTAAATCTCCACTTTTCAAATATTATGTATATATATTTATATATATATATATATATAAAAGTAAGATGAAAGAAAAAATCATTATATAAACATATACTATATACATTCTTCTAACGGGTATTCTATATGGACAGAACCAATATAAAAATTTAGTTAGATGTAGACGAGTGTTGTTGAGGTAAACTAGCAGAAAATTTCGATCTTTCACCATCATTTCATAAAAGTTCTCATACTTCATTACACAATTTTAGTTTTTACTATAATTTGTTAAAAACGGGAAAATATTAAAATATTTATTAAACCGATGGTACGGTCAAAAAATATGTGAAAAACGGGGCGTATGGTCACCCTGATTTTAGTAAATTATAAAATAATAAAAATGATAACTTGCTGTTTTTTACGTAATTTTACTTTTTGAAAAAAATATTAAAAACCAGTAATTTTTATATCTAATTGTTTCATTACAATAATGTAAAAAATACTTAGGCATTTCTGTAGTCATTTAAGATTATTCTAAAATTGTAATTTAACACAACGATCCTGTTTATTAATTATTTTATTTAACAATATAATATTATATATATATATATACATCATTTTAGGTCCTAAATTATGGACAATAATTACCAAAGTATTGAATGTATCAAGATTAGCTTCTCGAAAGTACATTAAAAACGATGATTTTCGTACTCCTCAAGTAGAAATGCTCTTAGGTACTGATTCATGGGTAAACATAACAGATAATAAAATAAAGTTAGTATAATCCTCCGATTTCTACATTAAATTTTGAATAATATAAGTATAATAATATAGAAATGTTATATAATACAATCAATAAAATAATTATTGTATTGAATATAATATTTTATTAGACAATTTTTTACAGATTTAGTTGGGATATTTGTAAAAATATGTTTTCGAAAGGAAATGTAAATGAAAAACATCGAATAGCATTATTAAATTGTCAAAATGAAGTAGTTGTGGATCTTTATGCTGGGATTGGTTATTTCACTCTTCCCTTTATAATTGGAGCCAATGCTAAAATAGTACATGCCTGTGAATGGAATCCTTCCTCAGTAATAGCATTGAGGTAAATAAAATATTAAAAAATAAAATAGGTTAATCTTTTAAGAAAACATTTTCTTAACGTGTAATATTTTTTAAAATTATCCTGTTTTCAGATATAATTTAAAACAAAATAACGTTTCTGACAGGTGTATTATATATGAAGGAGATAATAAAAATGTAAATATATATATACATATATATATATATATAATATTAATAACAAGAATTTGAATATTTTAATAGGAAATGATAAATATTTACTATTTTTTTTAGGTATGTCCTCAAAATGTTGCTGATAGGGTTAATTTGGGATTATTACCTACGTCTAGAAATGGATGGTCGATAGCTTGTAAAGCGTTAAAAACAATTGGAGGAATTTTACATGTCCATGAAAATGTTTCCTTGAATGTTAAAAAGCATCCACAAATTCAAAGAACAGACTGTGAAGCGTGTAAACTATTAATAGAAAATTCAACAGAAGATTTTAATTCTTGGATTTATTTTGAAATATTAAATAACAAAATTGTTCTCTCGAACAAATCAAGCTCAAATTTTTGGAAAAAAATTGAATGGAAATTTTATTGTTTACATATCATGCATTCTATATATAATATATTAATAAATGAAAATAATTATTGTAATTGGAAAGTTAAAATATTGCAAATTAACTATGTTAAGTCTTACGGTCCAAATTTGGATCATTTAGTTTTTGATTTAGAATGTAAACCAAATAATTAGATTTTTAATTTAATAAATAAAACAGCTACTATAATTATTCTTATATTTCATTATAAAAAAACTGACTTCTGTGTACATCCTATCAAAGGGCAGTGCCTATAAAGTCGGTTGTATGATCAGTACAACGGATCATCTCTCTTTATCTTGATTTTCTTGATCGGAGGCCACTACTTTTTATTTCAAGTAACTTACCAATTTTCCTTCCCGTACCCCCCAACTAGAGAAAAATTAAATTCCCTTGCCAGGTCTGGGACCACGATGTTGAAAGTCAGTGCTCCGCAACTGGTGTGCCTTAAAGGTGATACAGGTGTGCCGCCGTGATCAAATGAAACTTAAAAATTCGCATAAT
This sequence comes from Labia minor, assembly GCA_963082975.1. NCBI lineage: Eukaryota > Metazoa > Arthropoda > Insecta > Dermaptera > Spongiphoridae > Labia > Labia minor. The sequence continues at coordinate 11,076,167 of OY720348.1, forward strand.
TTTATATGCAAGTTTAGTTTATTGTCATTTCTATTAGTGTCATTTTTCTGAGATTATAAATACAAGCGCTTATCATCTGTATAGCACAAGTGCTATACGCCCCCTCGCGCTAACAAACGTATTTAATTAGTTTCTACCTACAAACCTACATATATATATATATATATATATATTTCAGCTTTTGATGTGCCGTAAGTAAGAAAAGGTTGCGGACAGTTGCGGAGCACTGTTGAAAGTCCAGCGTGTTTTCTTCCATACTGAATATCGTCTTATTTCATTATGAAAATCCATGACTAATTTATATATTTGATAACTGGTCTTATAAAAATAATCTTTATAATACATAATTAATTAAAAATCATTAACAAATGGACAATAAAAAAATATAAAACATGACAAACAATAAATACTATGAAATTTGAATTTCAAAAAAATTATTTCAGAATAAAGGATTTTTTGGAGTCATTTTTCCAAAATAAATTTTCGTTTTTTTCATTACTTAAATTTATTGAAAATAAATAAAAAACGTCATTTATTCTATAATGTATATTCTATATTTTATATAAAAATGTACAATAAAAATTTAATTATAGATTTATTCAATTGATTGTCTTGTGTTCATATTTAATTAAAAATAGATTAAATGCTAAAAGGTTGATTAATATTTCTAATTAGCTGCATAATCTTTTATAAACCCCTGTGACATTATAAATTTGACATAAAATTTTACATTAATTATTATTAACAAAACATCGTTTTGTTTTATTTCAATCCAATTCTTAATTAAAAAAAAATTGTTTTATTTATTAAAACATAGTCGTAATTCATTTATTAATAAATTAACTTTTGAAAAATAAATGGTTTTCATATCATATTTATATACAAAAAGTTTTAATTAATCTTTCCCAAAAATAAATTAAAAAAAGAAAAATTACAAATAAATAATTAATTTTTAATACTCATATTTATAACAAGGTTTTGTGGTTGGAGAGAAAGAAAGTTTTTTATTTTTTATATTATCTTATAAAAAAAAATCAAATGAGAGATAAGAAAATGTCTTATTTTTATATACATATAATTAATTAATTAATTAAAATTCTCTCCTAAAATTATATAAAAATTTTACCAATGATTTATATTTCGTATTTATTTTGATAATATATTAATAATAAATTATTTTCTATATTTAAAAATGATGTATCTTAAAATTAATACATTTTTAAAATAACTATAATATTAAATTAACCTATCATCAGCATTTAAAAAGTGAAATTAATAATAAAATGGAGATATGAAATTAAAATGGAACTTAAAGAATATGTAATTAATTAAATTTTCTTCAAAACAGTGTTTTATTTATTTATCTCTTTATAAATAAGAAATTAATAAATAAAAATGTGTTTTAAGAAAGTGTAGTATATGGTCTTGTTGCATTGCAGATTTAATAAACGAATTAAAATTTGTAAATAAATAAACTCAGTTCGTGAACAATTGTTTTTCCAACAATTAACACATCGATTAGTGATATATTTCTCTCTTTCTGGATCTGCTTTTGAAAACTTTTTCTTAATCTGTACAATGCAATATATTACAATATAAAGAGTGGTATCTGATATTTTTCAATAATTAATATTCTTGAATTATTCAATATAATATGGATTAATTTTTATAAAAATAGATGTAATGTCGTTTGTCACACTAATAAATAAAATAAATAAAAATAATCAAAGTGGAATATAATATCTCTTGAAATGGTACCCTAAGTTCACTTTTATTCTAATAAACTTAATATATAAAGTCCAATAATTATTTAATGTTTGCGTTTCTTGGCATTTATCTCATCTTTATCTTCTCTTTGGTAATATTAGTCTTTTTTATATGTCCCCACTTCCCCTTAAGTATTATAGGATCCTGTGTATGTTTTTTTACCTTTTGAAAAAATAAAAGAACATTAAGATAATAAACAATATATATATATATCGTTTAGGTTTCATTGAAAGTTTTTATTATTATGAGAAGTTATTTCATGATTTATTGTGAGATTTGAGTCTCTACATTCGGTGCCCATTTTTGCACCATTTTCAAGAGAATTATGAGAAGGGAATTTTGGGTTTCTGGACCTTAGTCTAAGGTACAGGTATCATTTCGTCAAAATTAAAATCTATAAAACTAATGTTTTGTTGTTAGTATTATATGGGTGGGAAGACTAGTTGTTGACTTTATGTGGCAAGAATGTGAATTAAAGGTGTTTAAAATAAAATTTTTTGGAACATTTTTGAGTTCATAGGGTATGGCGGTGATTGTAAAAATGCATGATAATATCAAGAAGGTTGTGATGGGTGAAAGGTTAGTAAACAAAATGGATAGGACACGGCGTGTAGACATTATAAATTAAAAAAGAATAGGAATTGGATGAAGGAGGCTCAGGATGGGAAAGGTTAGGGGAAGGTGGTTATTGCGGACAAACACTTTCGCCACAGAAAGAAATATAAAATATGAAATAGAGACGTCGTCAGGCCAAAAGGATATTTCACAAAACAATTAAATATTTTCATAGATGGTATTTGACTGTAACATTTGTAACAATGCTTTTTATAGAAATTTTGTACTTTTCCAATTTGCCCAGAATTATATAAATATATAATACTTATTGCGATTAAAACCAGAAAATTGAATAAAAATGGATTGTGCCCTTTTATCCTGACGCTGTTGAAATTTAATCTACCTTGATGAGATAATTGTAACAAAAGACATATCTTAAAATTAATATTAATGCAATTAACTCAATATTATATTGAATATTTATAAAATACTACTATTTAAAAAATGCCACTGACTATAAATATAAATAACACAATTACACTATGAAACTAATGGTCAAAATTTATAATTAATCAATATATATAGAGATTTGACATCTAAAAGAAAACTAAAAAAATAAAATATATTAATCAAAATTTTTTGTACTATATATATTCTTTCATAATATAATTATTGTTTTTATTTATTTGAAACAATTTCATTTGATCGCGGTTCTTATAAATAAATATTAATTGCTTGCATATATATATATATATATATATATAAAAGTAGGTAGGGTCACCCCTACAAAATGAAAGATTGTAGAAAAAATTAATTAATGTCAATAATTTTAATGAATAAAACATTCTAATAAATAAAAAAATTTCAAAAGAAAATAAAAAAAGCCCGAATTTGTAATAATCATTTCTCTTCTTCTCACCCAAATTTTATTTTATATTCATCACTAATATATATATATATATATGTATAGCTGATCAAAGGAATACAATAATTATTTGTAATAATTGGATCTAGTGCAAAATTAACAAGTGCCTTTATTGACATGTACTCGAGATTCGAAAAAAATAATGGCACTTTAAAGTTCTTATATGCAATTCTCACTTTTATTCTATATTAAAAATATATATATATCAAGGCACACTTTTTTTAAAAAAATAACTTGACCACTAATTTATTAATGTATAATTTATATTTTTTTAAATATTATTTATTAATAATAATATAATCATAATAAAAATAATAATAATCCAAGGGACTAAAATTTAAAGATGTGCTTATTATTCATAAGAATGCTAAATTTAAAATTGTTATCAATCTCATTTTTTTAGTAAGAAAAATGATAAAAGAATTCCGTTCAATATATTTGTTTATTTTTAAAATTAAAAAATTTAAAAAAAAATGAGTACGATTTCATTATTTCAATAAAGAAAAAGATTTATAAATAAATAATATTTTATGCTTGGATATTTATAAATTATTTTAAAATAAAAACAACATTTACAGCCATTTTTCTATGATACATATTAATAAAATTTCTTTTGAAAAGAAAAAAGAAAAAATAAATTATATTATTATAATAAAAGAAATAAATTAATTGATTTCAATTAAATTCAACTTAAACAAGTGCGATAAAATATTAATTCAATTATTATTGGAATTATATTCACATTAATATTGTAAAGTTTTTTAAAAAATCATCATCTTTTAAAAAAAAGTAAAATTTTTTTAAATGTGCTTTGGAAATTATAAAATCATTGTGAAAAAATGGAATCCAATGAAATGATATTTTTGCACATCTTTAAGTTAGTCACCCTTTGGAAGGAAAGATTTCGAATCTCATGAGTGATGTTTCTTCTTATGAGCCATCATCGTTGATTTGGACACAAAAGATTTCGGACACATATCGCAAACATAGGGTCGTTCGCCTGTATGAAGTCGCTTATGAATTGTCAAGGGGGAAAATTGTGTGAAAGCTTGACCACATACATCACATCGATAAGGTCTTTCACCTGTATGACTTCGACGATGACACCTGAGCGCATCTCGACGAGCAAACGCTTTTCCACACCATTCACAAACAAAACTCTTCTCTCCTGAATGCATTGTGAAATGAATTCTCAAATCGACTCGTGTCAAAAAACCTTTACCACAAACTTCACACATGAAAGGTTTCTCGCCGGTATGAATCCGCATATGTGTTGTTAAATAAGATTTGCTAACAAACATTTTATTACAAACTGAGCAAGGGTATTGCTTATTGTCAGTGCCAGAATGAACTTTTTGATGAGATTTACAAAGACCTTTGGTTATAAATCGACGACCACAAATTTCACAAAGATACGGTTTAACTCCTAAATGACGATTCATATGATCTAGAAGACTTTGTTTTGTTTTAAAATCACGGCCACATATTGTACATGGATAAGGTTTTAAATCACTATGTACCCTTTGATGAACGATCAAATAGGATTTGCATTGAAATCCTTTTCCACAAGTATTACAAGTTAATTCATATTGACCCGTATGTTTGGCTTCATGTTGATTTAAACCAATTTTAGACCGGAATGCTTTGACACACATTGAACATTTATATGGCTTTTCCCCGGTATGCTTTCTCATATGTTCATTTAATTTATAATTTGTACGATATACTTTACCACATTCCGTGCAAATTTTTGGTTCCCAATTTTTTCTCTTTGAATTTTTCTTTTTACCGGTCGTTGCTTCGGAAACGGCTTGTTTTTTCTCCTTAGGAAGACTTTTAGGTGATAAATCTTTTTTTGTTTTTTTATCGTCGGGTAAAGTAGAATCTTGTGTACCTTCTTTCGATTGAGTTTCAAGTTCTTCATTATTATCCGATAATTTGGTTTCACAAGTGAGAGAATTTAAACAATTATTTTTAAAATGAATTTTAAATTCTTCATTATTATTAAAAGTTTTTTCACAAATTTGACAATAGAGGACACTGACTTCTGATGATGGCATGTATACTACCATTAAATTATCCGAACTCAAATTTGATTTACCATTTCCCCTAAAAAAAAAAAACAATATAAATATCTATCTATCTATCTCTCTCTTTCTATATATATATATATATATATAATTATCATAACAAATTTATTTTAAAACTAAGACCCATGATTTAATAATTGAATGATACGAGGCTTCTCTTTGTGTTAGTTTTTTAAACTTTTTGAAACACACTTTTGGAAGATCTACTATTTAAGAAAAATTAAAAAAACTTAAAAGAAAAACAAGTATGTTATGGGCCCAAAAAGTTCACAATTATTATTATTATTATAAACTTTATATATATATATATAACATCTTTGACACTATTTTCTTATAATTCGGCAATTGAGTTCTTCTTGATCCTTTTTTGTGCAATAACGTAGTCTTAATTTTGATGTTAGATAGAAGTCAAATAAACATCATTATCGTGTACAGAATCGCTTGGAGATGAACAGTCTTACTTCCCAAAAATGTCAATTTAAATCAAGAGTTAAGAATTTATTAACTAAGATTCTCAAGGACTAAAATAAGTTAAATTTAATTAGTCTTTAAATTTTTCTCAAACCAAATGAATGTATCTCATTTTAACATCATGAATTCTAAATTAATATTAAAATAATAATTGAACATATATAGGCCAGTCCCTCCCCAACCCAAATTGTAAGAAAAATTAAATAATCTGAATAATTGTAACGAACATAAAACAATAATAAGAAACCTATTATATATGAATGAGAAATATAGGAAATATAAAGAAAAATATTCAACAAAACAAAGAAATCTTCATTTTATTTTGTAACCAATGTTAACTCTTGACCCAACTCCTTCCAAAAAATAAAATTAAAATAAAATAAAAATATTTTTTATATTCGCCACTGGGGTTGAATTATGTAAACCAAAAAATTTATGTGAAAGAATGTGATCGATAAACAAATTTAATACATACTCTTGATAGATTTTGGGATCCTTATTTCCTTCTTTATCATTGTCATTTTTATCAGACGAATTTTCTGTTAAAATTTGATTTTCATTTGAAACACATTCTTCATCCTTTTTTTTCTCTTGTTGATATTCACTTGCAGTATTTATTATTATCATATTATTTGATGTTGGAACTACAGAATTGTTGCATTGAATGCAATTATCACTAATATGTTGTTTATATTCTTCATAACTATTAAACGTTTTACCACAAAACTCACTATAAAACAAATTCACTTCCGGGGTTGTTGTATAAACAACCATTAAATTGTTCGTTTCCATATCCGATTTTTGTGTATTGCTGTAAAAGATAATTGTTATGAATTATTTTGGAAATCATTTATAAACTTATTCTTTTGAAATATTTTAAAGAATTATTTTCTATTTATAAAATAAATTTGTGTTAAGATTTAAAAATTAATAAATTTATTTTATTTTATAATTATTAAAAACACTAGTTTCTAAAGTATGGATAGATATAAAATAGTTATATTTATTTAGTTATAAATATCTATTGAATTAATTAGAATGACCATTGTATATATGACATTTTCATTCCTTTCACTAATATAAATATATATAAATTTTAAATGAATTCAATCATTTTCTTTTATAAAGAATCTTACTCTGTATTGAATTGATTAGATTCAATTTGAGTGTCTAATTGAAGCGAAGGTAATACATAATCTGTATTTTCATTTTCTTCCATTTCATTACTTTTATTTGGAAATTGATTTTCTAAATTTTTCGAATTTAAATTTTGATTAAAACTTCCTTCAATTATTAAATAGGAATCTTGTGAGTTTCTAGCAATCCAATCATCACTGTAATAGTTATCCTTCAGGCATCCAGGAGGCTGCAAATAAAAATCAATTTGTTTTAATATAATAGGTTTAATTAAATTGTTAATTAATATCTATTACCAACGGGTTTGAATTATGTTTAATTATATTTGGTATATGAGATTCATTCTTCATTATTAAATGATTATTATAATTTTTAATTTTATTTGTTTTTATTTCAACATCAAAATTTCGTACTTTATTATGATTTAAAATATTTGATTTATTTATTATTATTTTTTATAAAAAATATTCTGCAATTAATAGAATTGATTAGAGCTAACATTAAATGAATTATCGAAAAAATTCTTCAACTTACATTACAATTGATGGTTATGTTGTTGTGAGTTTTAACAATAAAATTAAATTTCCCTATGCAGGGAACTAGAAATTGAAATGTTTACACCTCAAAGGAATGTTCCAGGATAAAGATACATTTGTTAAAAATTAGTTAAAGATTTTGCCATAATATTGATATTTCTAGTAACAAAATAATTTTATGAAACAAAGATTCCCATAATTCTCACTTCTTAATTCATGTTTGAATTCGGAACAGGAAACCAACTGAAAGAGAGCGTCTTTTAAAAAAAAACAATTCATTCATATGTTTTAATAATAATAATAATTTTGTTCTTATTATTTATTTATTTTCGAAAACTTAATTAAAAATAAATATTATGAAATATCATCTATGAATTATGAATTATAATATTCATAATAATCCTTGTGTATGATACTTAAATTAAATTTTAAGATTTATCAGATTTAAAAAATTTTACAATAAACTTTTTTAATGAACACAATATTAAGAGACCATTTTCAAAATAAAATTATAGTTTCTTTTTCGTTTTAGTTAATTATTGTATTGTCCATGTTTTGATACATATAGTGTTTAAATAATTAATACTTATTAATATTTTTAATATTTCATGAAAAAAATAATAATTAAATTTTATATATATATATATATATATATATATATATATATATATAAAATAGATATATATCAAATGTTTAATTATTACTTTTACGGAAGGTAAAAAATAATATTTTATTTTTGAGAAAGGTATTTTCAGTCTCGTGAAACTTAACGTTTGGGGTGAGCGCCTCTTGCCAGCCTCTTGCTCTCCTGTCATATATATTTATACTATTATATATTGATATAGACTTATCCTTCAGTATGATTCTATAATTTAGATATCATTATGATTGAATTTAAATAGTTTTACTTTTTCAAAGAGAAAATTTAATAAAATATCGAGATACCAAATTAAATTTCGCGGAATGAAAAAAAAATCTATCATTTTCTTCTTCAGTTCATTTTGACAATTTGTATTTCAAGTGAAGATACAAAACAAAAAATCAATATGTCAGTTTATCAGATTTTCTTTAAAAATATGATTAAAATGTATCCATCACATAATTCAATCACTTAAATTATGCCATTATGATATTTATTGTAAAACTAAATAAAGATATATTTCTTTATTCAAATCACTAAAACAAATAGTCCGTCTTCATTTGAATAGAAATATAAAATTAATCCATCCATTTACTCATCTAAAGTATATCTATGTGAGTTTTATTAATTATAATTAATATAATGAATTTAATTATTTATAATTACTGCAAAGTCAAAAATATTTTGTTTTTATAAACACATTAAATATACATTTTTTTAACATTTTATCTATTGTTTATTTTTTTATTATTATTATTTTCTTGTTTTTTAAAGATTGTTTTACTTATGAAAAAATGGATAAATATTTGGATTTACCATCCTATGAAGATGCATTTCAAATAAATAATTCAGAATCACAAGAAAGTCTGCAAGAATCACATAGATATGAAAGAGTATTAGTTGATGGAGATTATATAAGGTATATATACATTTATACATTTATATATATAATCAAATAACCATCATATAACCATTAAATCGATTTAAATACTCATTTTAATTAAAATATTTTGTTTAACAAATTATAATCCTTTCTTCTAATATAAACTTTTAATATAAAATTTATATGATAAATTTTTAATTATATAATTTAGTTTTAATCTATCAATCGTATTGAATATGATAATAATTTAAATAAAATATAAAATTTTCAATTGTTTATTTTATTATTTATTTCATCATTAAAATTAGTTATTGTTATATTTGAATATTGAGGAAAACCAATCATATCATAAGACGTGGGATAAATATTATTGTTTTACAATATAGATGGATAATTTATTTAGCAAAGAAGAGTGGAGAAATGGAATTATTTTTGTCTCCCTCGTTTGGTTTTTATATATATATATATTAATTTAATAATTTATTATTAGATTAGATTCTGTTAAATTCCGATTTGGAATTATTGCACAATATTAATCAATAATTTATTAAACAATCACTAAATTGGAAATTATTTCTTTTTATTGTTCATACATAGAAACTTCATCCTTATTTCAAGATTAAGAATTTCATATGGTCTTTTTTTGAAATTGGGAGCAGTTAAAAAAAAGCAGGATCTCAAAGTCATATTCATATTTACTCTACATCAATTTTTCAATTTAAAATTCTAGAAAATATATAGTAATACCTTAAAACATTAACTTAAAAGAAATATTTTAAATATTTATATATTATTAATTTATTTTTGTTATCTAGCTATTTACCAGACGATGAAGATAAACCTGGCGTTTTTATTGCTGAGGATCCACTCACATCAGAATGCAGTTATTATGAAGCTGAGATAATTGATATAGGAATGGAAGGAACAATATCTATAGGACTTTGTTCTCAAAATTACCCTCTAGATGTTCATATTGGCCACAGAGATGAATCAATTTCAATTATGACAGAGAATGGAAGGTAATTTACACTAACTATATTTCAAACAGAAAAAATAATAATTATTTTTACATTAAAGAAAGATCTGTCTAATTTATCTTTAGTGTTTTATTTTCACTCTTGCATGTGTACTATATATAGAAAATAATTTTTAATTATATATATTTAGAATATAACGACTATTATCAATTAATTGTAATTAAAAGGAGTAAATAATATTCTAATTATCTTTTTTTAATTTCTTTGTCAAGATAGTGAAATTTTTGTCATATACACCTCCACTAAACTTTTATATATATATATATACCTAATTACAATATATTTTTTAATTTAAATAATAAATTTCTATTAATTTTATATTAAAATCATTGATATGTTTTTTAAGACTTTATAAAGATGGTGTTTGTGGTCCAAAAATATCTACCAAATGTGAATGTGGAGATAAAATAGGTTGTGGAATAAAATTTAACCTCGCTTCGGAGAATAAAAAAGAGCCTTTTTCTACTGATGTACCAGTTTATTTTGTCCGTAATGGAAAAGAGGTATGATTTCAAAATTATTATATTAAATAAATAAATACTTTAAATTTACATCAGAAACTATATTTCAAAGAAAAAAAATTATAATTATTTTTACATTAAAAAAAGATCTGTCTAATTAATATAAGATCCATTTTAAATTTCTAGCTTGCTACTGTCCTTATGTCCTTACCAAATGGTGGACTTTACCCTGCAATTGGAATGCAATCAGTTGGAGAAGATATTCGTCTTCTTTTTGGTATCAATTGGATAACTCAAGAAGAAACGCTCATGTCAATAGACACTAACGAGGATGATTGGTATCGATTGAATGATATTCGACTAAATGGCCAAGTAAAGTATCAACTCATTTAACAATATTATTAATTATAGAGCAAAAAAAAATAAAATATTTAATTTACAAAAAAATATTAAAGCTAAAATAACATTGAAAAATAATTTAGAAAATTAGATTTTTATTAAATCATAACTTATAATTTTCTCTTTCATCTCACAAAAAAGCAAACAAACAAATCATTTAATAATAATTTATTATGTTATAATCAAATTTTATTTATTTATATATATATATGAATACTTTATCTAACAAATTGATTAACTCCATATTTTAATTTTATTAAATTCACTTGATTGATTTTTAAATGGTAAAAGTTTAGGCATTGAATTATTGATAATTTATTAGAAAGTGCTACTATTAAATTATTAAATAAAGTATTATAGATTACAAATTATGATAATTAATAATATAATAATAATTAAAAATTTAAATAATAAAATTTGCGGAGAAAAATTAATATACAAGAAGATAATTAGAATGATTAATTTTCTTTCCCTTTTAATTAACTAAATTAATCAAGTAAAAATTGTAGCAATATTAAAAATACATTCCTTTTAATAACTATTTAATTAAACGATATATATGTTGCAAAATATACATATTATACATATTATATTATCATATTAAAAATTAAAACAAATACCATAAATCATTCATATTTTGCCTCTATTAGTGAATGCATTTTTATTTAGAACTTTCTTTTTCTAATCTATAATATTATTTATAAATGCATAAAATTAATTTTTAGAATTATTATTTTTATATCTAGAGATGCTTGTAATATTTTTAGATTTTGGAATATATTGGACGGGGAAAAAGTATTGTAGATGTTGGATTAGCACAAGCACGATGTCCATTAAATACAACAATTCATTATTTCGAAATTGAAATTATAGATCCTGGTGAATGTTGTTATATTGCTATTGGATTAACTCGAAGGGTAACATTATCTTTTTTTTCTCAATTATGTATTGATATATATTTGTATATAACATACGAAAAGTATTGAAATTTAACAATTAAGTGAAATGAGCTCAAGAATTTATAATAGAGTCATAATGTTTTTATAAGTATTACTTTATTTATGATAATCATATCAATTTATTTAATTAGGGATACCCTAAACATAGACATCCAGGATGGAATAAAGGTTCCATTGGATATCATGCTGATGATGGAAAAATTTTTATTGGAAGTGGCGTGGGAGATCCTTTTGGTCCTTTATGCCATAAAGGAGATATTATGGGATGTGGTATACTCTTTCCCAGAGATTATGTTTGTTCATATGACAGGTAATTTTTTTAAAACCAATTAAAAAATATAGATTTTACTTTAGTTCTGATTTTTAGTAATAGTATTACTCCAAATTTAAGTCGGTCGTCATCATATGAAGGCAATAATCTATTAGAACTCTCATTAGATACTAGTGAAAGCGAAGAAGATACATGGGAAGATAATGATATTGAATATGATAATAAAGTTAAAGTAAGTATTATTCATTTTTAGATATTTATTCATTCTATTTATTTAATTAATAATTACTCCTTTAAATATGTAAAAGTTCATATTTTTCATATAGTTTCATATTTTCTTATAAATAATCATATTTTAATAAATATAACTTATATTTATATTTACCAATTGTGAATAAAAATCCTTGTCTATTTGTTATCGTTTGATTAGATTAAAAAGAGCTCCGGATATCTTGTCTATTTGCATTTTAATAATAGATATATGAGGGAGGATAGTAGGTTTGTCTGAATAGTAAATCAACCAACCTTTATCTGACTATTAGTTCAATTACAGACAATGGTTAGACATAAATTCTTTATTAAATTAGTTAATTAGGGCAAATATATTTTCTTTCTACATTAAATATAAAGAATTTTATCTTTAATATAATCCTTTTCTTTTCATTTTAAGGTGTTCTTTACAAGAAATGGGAAAATTATTGGCAAACGGCAAGTAAGTATGCCAAAAGGAGGATTTTTTCCCACAATTGGAATGTTAAGTATTGAAGAAAAAGTGCGTGTAGATTTACGACCTTTATCGGGATAATAGTGTGATATATCAAGCACATTAGATGCTTGAAATATTTTCTGTGATGAATTTTATTTATTACAATAAATTGAAGCCACTTTGTTTATTTATTTTGCACATCTGGTGTGTATATGAAAAAAAGTCAAAATTCAACTATATGAAATAATAATATAATAATAATAAACTATAAACAACGCTCAAAATATTAATATAGACAAAAAAAATTATATATATAATTTTAATGCCTACTAATAAAAGAAAAATATGTGGTCCATTAATTAAACAGAAAAATAAAAATATATTTAGTCAAAAAAAATTATTAAAAACTAATCTTGTTTTGTTTCTAAGAAATTTTTATGATTGTTTAAATGAAAGAAATTTCTATTCGTTTTGTTAAAAGTAATGGAATATTTCGTCTTTTTAAAAATGTTTGTTATTGTTTGTTTTTATTTATTTTTGTTTAAATTTATTTCTTCCTTTTTCTATCTTTGTTAATTGTTAATTTCTGCCACTGTTTTCTTTTATTTTATATATATATAATATTAAGAGAAAATCGGAGACTATAGTAAAAAAAATTATGTGTAAATAATAGAAATATAATCAAAGGATAGCATAAAACGCCGAAGCAAATTAATTTTTATTTAAATTATTTTCTATTAAATATTTTTCTAAGCTTTTTTCTAAATTTGTTTTTAAGCGTCTTTAACCTTTCTAATATCATTTATTAATTTAATAAATTGTAATGAACGTTTGAAACAAAACCAAATTACTATAGAAATTGATTTTATTTATTAATTGGAGAAATTTATGTTTCTTTTACCTAATGTCGCTTTTATTTTTATTTGATTCTAATTATCTATATTTGTGCCTTCTTGAATGTTTGTATTCTACACCAGTGGTGCGGAAACCGTGAGTCATGATTCGTTGGAGGGAAGGGAGGTGGGGATTTTGCATAGTCGTAAATTGAAAGAAATATAAAACATTTCAAATAGACACGTGTAAAATAGTCCACATATGTATTTTAGGAATTCATTTTATTATCAATAAACATAATTTCAAAGAAAAAAAAGCAATAACATATGAAATTGCAAATTCACATTTATGAAAATCCTTCTATTTCAAAGAAAGAAAATCGAGACTGATATATATTACAGTAGAATTCAAATATAGACATTTATGAACTAAATAAACAATTAAAACTCTATTGTCTGTCCAGAGATAACGACATTTTATACAAATTGAGGAGCCGCAAGTAAAAATAGGTGGGTTATCCAGAAAGTAACATTTTTTTCAACATTGTGGGATTTATTGCACATAACGAAAATTACACAAATGAATGTATGATATTTTTTTCTATATACCCTATTTTTCCACGTAAACTTCTAGCGAGACACAAGGGCGTTTATGTCCTGTCGACACCAATCCTTCTTTTAGTCATGAAACCATTTTCTTCACTGTATCGCCCTCAAAATGTCTTCCACAAATGGTATTCTTTAATGGCCCAACCAACTGGAAGTCTGAGAGAGCTAATTTAGGGCTGTAGGGTGGACAAGTGACCAACCCTGATTTGAATTGAATCTCCAGGGTTTTCAGATATGACAACCGTGAATTGTCTAATGACATCATCCTCTAATCACAAATATTGATACTCTATAAACTTTGCACAAATGTTTGTACATATACTTCATAGCTTCTTTCTCTGAAATGAGGAATTCAATGACGGCAGGCTGCTTGTAATGTACATCACCTGCAATGCCATTCTGAAACTTTGACGGTAGCTACGATTGCTGGAAGAAGCAGAGACTTCGTTTCGCAATATAGTTATCGTCTGAGACAAAATAAATATGGTTATTACTCTTTATGGGCAATTCGTTGTTTGCGCACCATGGTTAACAACCTTTCATATATTTAATCTTATTTATTTATTTTTTCCTCAAATGCTTTTCATAGCAATTATCGTTTTAAATTTTTTTTATTTTCTTCACAAAATATATTTTCACATATAATCAGAGTAATAATTGTCACAAAATATACTCTTCTCTTATCGTTTCACAATTTTAACGGGATGTCTATATTTAAAAGTTATCAAAAATTGTAACTCTTCACTCTTCATTTAAAATCCTTCGAATTGAGTTTCCTATTATTTTCCTCCAATTATTTCGAGAAACATCCTTTAATTCTGGATTTCAAAATATTTTTTAAAATTACCACTTCTTGTTTTCGTCATTTCAAAACGTCATTAAAATCAAGAACAATTGTTCTTTAAAGCCGTCCAATTTGGAGCAGCAGCTCCCTTGTTTTCAACCAGGTATTCAGATTCCCTTCCTTAAGGCTAAATTTATTCAAGAGCCAACATTTTTACATTCTTGCCGAAATCGACAAATATTGAAATAACAAGTTATAAACCCACATTTACATTTAAAAAATTCATATAATGAGGCCCCATTATAATATTATATGACTAATTTCATTTTTATACTATTTTAATATTTGTTTACTAATTAAAATAATGTTTTTTCTAAACCTGAATTTGGCATTAATAAAATATTAAATTGAATTTCACTTAAAAATCTATTACAAATTTAATTAAAAAAAAATTAATAAATAAAAACAATGGAATATACCTATAATAAAAATTTATTAAAACATTTGTGTGTGCAAATGTTTTTTATAATTCAATAATTTATTTAATGACTTGATTGGTATTCTGTTATAACCTTTCACGAATAGCATTTACGGTCCTATTTTTTTCTGATATATAAAGAATATATAAAAGAAAAAATATAAAAAACCTTGGTTAACCTATATGTCTAGAAACTGAATCTCGCCTTTTTCTAACTAAAATATTTTAAAATTATTATACTATCAAACTTTTCTAACATCATTTTATTAATCATAAGGTCACTTATTCGTTTTAAATATTCATAAAAAATTGACCAAAAATTTTTCAAATAAAAAAAATATATAAAAAGCAAAAAGAAAAAAACAAAAAACAAATAATCAATAAATATAAATGTATTTATTAAAGCTTTTGTGGTTATTTTGATAATTATTAATATAAATATAAATTTTTTCAAAACAATCATGTGCATCCACAAATAATAATAATAATAATAATAATAATGTATCTATAATAAATTTAATACAAATTGCCTTTTGATAATAATACTAATAATTATTATAGAATAAAAACTATTTAATCAAAAATAATAAAATTCATATTTTTTTGGAATTATTTATTTGAAAAAAAAATACAAAGAATGTTTTTTAATAATAGCATAATTTCATAAAATCAAATTATATTTCATAAATCCCATTTTTTAAAACACATTTACTATGTTAATTTTATTATTGGCAAGAATATATATTTTATTTTATTTTATTTTGAAAACAATCTATTATATATATAAATTCATTTTATAAAAGTTAATTTTTAAAATTAATTTAATAGTTTATTTTAAAATATTCTTTTAAACATTCCAATAAAGATGTTATCCATATAAAAGCAATTTTTTCAACTATCAACAATTGTAATATTTTCTTTAATATATTATATACATACATATGCATGGTCGTACCCAGGGAGGGGCAGGAGGCGCCTTTTGTCATTCGATAATGGCTTCCCCTACCCTAGATTTGACCCTGGGTACGTATATATATATATTTATATATATTAAAATAATGGGTGAAATAAAAAGTTATGAGCATTTTTTCGTTTTATTTCGACAATGATATTAACATTATTAGGAATATTTAATTTATTTTGTTCATTTTGTTCGATAAACGATTTAATAATTCTGTGATTGAAGTAATTTTCTCTATTGTTAAAAAAGTTAAGCGAAAATTGCTCAGAACTTTCTACTTAATCTATTATTCGATTAAATTTATATTTTAATAGACTGATCTCGGACGACTAAAATAATTAATTAAAAAATGAAAATCTACTTAATTCCGCAGTATAAATTGTATTTTTACAGGTTCTTCTGGAAACAATAAAGTGTTATAAATTTGTTTTAATTCTTTGTCACCTAAATAATTTAATTTAAATTTATGTAAAATCTTGATTAAAGCCACACACAAATCTTGTTCAGCAAAACGTCGTCCTTTGAAAAACAAAAAATGAATAAACAATTTTATGATGTATCTTTTTCATTTTCTAACTCGATATATGTAAATTTCCTAATTATTTTAATACCCACCGACACAACTGCGGGATCCAAAACCAAATGGAATAAATAAAAATGGATTTATATTTCTTTCCCCATCTATTCTCATCCAACGTTCAGGTTTAAATTTTTCTGGCTCTTCAAAATGGTCAGTGGACATAAAATGCACATGAGGATTTAAATTGACATGTGTCTAAAATATTAATTTTCCATCAATAATTCAATAATAATTATCAAAATTAGTAAGAATTTAAGAAGTTTACATTTGTTGGAAGATGATAACCTGAAATTTCTATATCTTGATCAAGTAAACGGGATATTTCAGTTCCAGTTGGATATAATCTGAATATCAATTATTGAAATTTAAAAGAATTATTTCTTGTTTAAATATAATAAAATTGCCTAATATAAAATTAATTAATATAAAAAATGAATTTTTTATGATTAATTTGAAAGAAATTTCTAATTTGGTAATAAATAAGAGGACAGTGAAGTCATGTTGAAATTGATGGGCTCCGACTTCTATTATATTATCTTAATTTAATTCAGCCAGTGGTGGGGTCGGAGTCAGAATCGATCAATTTCGACATAGCTTCATAGTTCTGGAAAATACTAAGTAAATAAAAATTTCATTTTTTATTTCAACAAGAAATCTAATTTCTATTATCAATTTTTTTTACCTAAATGTTTCATGAATAATTGCTTTAATATAATTTAAATTATTAATTGAATCAAACGTGATATTTTCAATATTTTTTAATTTAGAATTTATATATTGAAAAGCTTTCTCTTGGCATTCTGGATTTTTCGCTAAACAGTATAAGACACATACTAAAGCAGGTGCGGTCTAAAAAAAAATTATTATTTGTAATATTCTAATCAACAATTGATTTAAAAAAATAAATTTTACCGTGCTCAAACCATCTGAAAATAATGAAAATGTTATTATTTCAATATCTTTTTGTGTTAATTCATCTCTTTTAAGTAAATATGTTAAAAAATTGTAATTTTTATTCTCGACTTCATCTTTTAAATCTGCCAAAGCATCACGAATATATTTCATAGCATAACTTAAAAAAAAAGAAAAATTATTGATAAATAAATAATGAGTTTTTTAAATTGAACGGTATTTTTAATTTTTAAAACGTATAATTGAAATATAAAGTTAATATGTGAATTGAATATTATTGATCAGGTAATAACTGGACATTACAAATATGCAAATAAGCGTGGATTCCGCCACCCGGACGGTTTTGCCGTTTTCCATCAAGATACATAAATTGAAAGAGCTCCAAAAACTACAGACACTGATACTGAACATTTCAGCAAAAATAAATTTTAATTGTAATGTACAAGAAACAAAAAAAGATGACATGAATATGATATAGATATTATTTATTCTGAAATTTTGCCACCCTCAAAAAGCAACGCCCGGGGCAGGCCACAGCCCCTACTGAGCTTCGCCACTGCTTATTGAATTATTCGAAGAAATAGAAAGTAAAGTTATTATGAATTTAATCCAAGAATTAAATAAATACTATAGGAATTGGAAATTATGATTATTTTAATAATTCAACCTATAAAAAAAATCTTCATTTTGAACAATTGTATTCCATTTTGGAGATGGTAAATATTTATAAAATGGTAAGGAAAATTTCAATAATCCCGTGTAATAAAATGCTTTTCGATTTGCTTGAATCATTTTTCCTGAAATTTCTTCACGATGATCGCCAGATAAACAACCAAGACTTTTTTCAAAACATACTAGTCCAGATGCTAGGGAAAAAATCTATTTTTTATTATGATGAAAATAAAATAATAATAAAAAAATATTCCATACATTCTTGATTCCATTTTGATGTTAATTCTAATAGATTATCAATTAATCCTTGCGAATTTTTTCTCTTCTCTATCTCTAATACAAATTTGCTCGCTGCCTGATTCACAAAAGGTAAATATGAAGAAACGTCTTGAGGTTTTAGCATCATTTTTCTTACAGCTGTTCGTAATTTATACCATTCCTCGCCATTCCTAATGAATAAAAAACAATTTAATTTTCCTTAAAATATTTTATTTTATTTTGTAAAATTAAAACTATCGTCAGCTGTACCAAAAAGTGATGTAACCAACAAAAATAAATAATTGTGAAAATTACTGAATGTTTAAATTATTAGATTTTAAAGAATCATAATTTCTATATTTAATTAAAAAGAAAATTAGCAGAATTAACGATGTTTTGGAATAATTATGTATACATTGTTTATATTACATAAAATTCATCCTATTTAAATGAAAATTGTTTGGTATAATTACATCATTCCTAGGCCAGGTGTATGTTCTCTCATTTTTCTATAAATTTGTGTCGTTTCCTGGAGTGGCATTATTCTGGGCATTTTTCCTTCATTATGGTAAATTTTTTTAATATCATCAAGATCAAAAATATGAATAATTGTATTATTAGCACCCAATTCTTGTTTTACTATTTTACCATATTTTTTATAAATATTCATTAAAACATTATGATAATCAGAAGTATTAAATAAACCTTGAAAAAGCATTTAACAAAAGCGTATTTTTATAGATTGCATAAAATAATCTAGATAGCTATAGATTTGTTATTTTCATAAAAATCAAATTAGATATATTTTAAAGGTCTTAAATGAACTGAAAAGTTCATTACCGTAGTAATTACGTTTGATATAATTTTATAATTATTTATTTATAGTATTACATACCCAATTTATAATAAAGTACATTTCCGATTAATGGTAAACAAACAGGACCTGGAATATCTTTAATCCCAAGTTTATGATGGTAACATCTCACAAGTAAGTGTGGATTACAAATAATCCTACAAAGATAATTGGTACGAAATTTCATTATTCAAGTAGTAATAAAATTAAAAAAAACTATCTATGTTTTTCTTAAAATACATTTAATATATATATATATATATATAGATAGATAGATATATATAGATATTATTGATAAATCTATTGGATATCAAAGGTTAAAGTTTAGAAGTTATCATTTAATTAAATAAAAAATTGTCATACTTGAATAATAATTTTTAAGTGATTTTTTTAGAGTAGAGCTTCTCATTAAATATAAGATGGCAATGCTCTATGTTTGGTGGGACCAGAAAGGTGTGGTGTATTATGAACTTCTGAAACTGTTAATATTGGTTGCTACAAACAACAAATGATCAATTTGAACAATGTATTGATAGAAAAACGACCTGAATGGGCCAGGAGGCACGACAAAATAATTTTATTACACGACACACAAAGCAAAACCAGTTCTGGATACAATCAAAGCACTTGGCTGGGAGCTACCCCACCCGCCGTATTCACCAATCTTGGCCCCTTCCGGCTAACATTTGTTTTCATCGATGGGACACGTATTGGCTGAGCAGCACTTCGATTCCTAAAAAGTCGAGAATTGTGTGTCTGGTTAGATTGCTTCAAAAGACAATCAGTTCTATTGGCGTGATATCCACAAATTGCCAGAAAAGTGGTCAAAATGTGTTGAAAGAAATGGCCAATACTTTGGATAAAATTTGTTTATTTTCCCATTCAAAATTGGTCCTTCATTTTCACAAAAAAAAAAACGCTCACTTCATGCCGATAGACCTAGTATTTATATTTTATATAACGTTAAAAAAGTTAATTTTAGATATTAAATTATTAAAGCCTTGGTGGTTGTTTTTATTTATAAGGGAATTTATTCAAAAAATACAAAAAATATACAATAACAAATATCAATATGTGGTTTTATTTACAAAATTCCCTTATAAGTTAATTTTAGTTTTATAAAAGGTGCGAAGAATGCCAAAGGCTGTCTGAGCATCTAGTATTTTAATAAATTTTTCTCAAGCTGAAGAAGGAGTATTAGATTTATAGATTTTTCAATTAATTTTATATCTTTTAACAAATCTGGTTTTACAAATAATATTCGCAGTGATAATCCTGCAATTATCAGTAGAAGTGAATAATGTCACTTATGCCTGACAATTATAAGGAATAAGAAAATTCGCAGTGACAATCCTGCAATTATCAGTAGAAGTGAATTATGTCACTTATGCCTGACAATTATAAGGAATAAGAAATCATCCATCCCATTGGCGCAACCAGGGGAGGGGGATGCATGGGTGCTTATGCACCCCCCTAATTTAAAAAAAAATATATTGCAAATAATACTGAATTATTGAAAAGAAAATATATTTATGAAAAAAATAAATCATACTACTAAACATTTTTTATTGTGGATGAAATTTTTCAAATTTTGCAGCAACAAAGAAGAAAATTAGATTTCTATATTTAATTATATTTTTTTTTTACTATATCTATATGTTCATCGATCGAATCTTGATTGAAAATTCTTTTGTTCTGAAGAATCAAATAAATAGAAGTTGATAAAGGAAGGAGCTATCCAAGCAACAACATAAACTCTCTCCACCTTACCAGGGTTTTTCCATTTTAAAAAAACCTGCCCTAAGGGTCAGACTTTAATTCATAAATATATAAAGAAAAATATATTTAAAAAAGTATTTGAGGGATATTGTTTATCATTACAATTATATATATAAAGCAAAAAATATATTAATATAATTAAATGTAAGTATATATAATTTAAAAACAATATTTAATTACATGATGAAAAATTATTAGAATGAAATGTAATGAAAGTTAAAATTAATTTTAATACATGATTGATGGGTAACGAGTAGATTTCTTTTCCATAATGGAATTTAAAAAGATTTCTACTTCAGGGAGTAGCGTCCCTGCCCTCATGTGAGCTCATGATTTCTGCTATCTTCCTGAGGAATCATGTCCTTTATCCGTTGACTCCTTCCAATCCATTCTTTTACTATTCCCCCTCCCTTGATTCTTCAAAAAAATCAATCTTATTTAGATGAAGGAGAAAGGATACTTATCATAAATTCATCAAAAAGAAAAAAAAATTAAATCTTTACTCTTATATAGAAACTGTAATAATAAGTCTACTCTATATATATTTGAATTAACCCCCCCCCCTATGGGGGATTAATTCGAATATATGTTGATTACGCGCATATTTCTGACCAGCAAAACGTCCCAATTCACGAGTGAGACATTTCTTATAAGTCCCTTTGAGAGAACACACCTCTGCTAATCTTCTTATTAATTTAGAAAATTTAAACCTCATATATATATATATATATATATATATATATATATATATTATATTCTTTGAAAATTTACAAATACACATCTGTTCAATTTTGTTGAGTTTATATAAATTTTTGGCAAAATCTTTTAACATTCTAATCAGAGCATATGATTTACTATAATTTTCGCAAGATTCTAAATAAAAATGTTTTTTGTACTTTAATGAAATTGGAATTTTTACTTAATTTTTAACTTGGTAAATTTTTTCATTTTGAAAAGACATTTTCTTATAGTAATAGGTAAATCAAATGCCAGCATTATATTCTTATATTACTTACTTTGACAAAATTAAAAATTTTTCAAATATTAATATTAATTTTTTTAATATAATTAATATTAATTATTAAATAGATTTTGGCGTGAAAGTAGGGGGCCAGAATTGGATTGGTCGCTCAGCGAGGTTTAACTAACTTATTAAGCGCAAAATGAAAACTTCATTGCAGAAGCCAGTCAACAGATTGCAGCCAGACTAAGATACGATTCTTTTTTTAATCATGCAATTATAGATTCAGTTGAGCTAGAAGAAGTTCTAAAACAAGAACTGGACAGGCTCAATGAACAGTCTGCATTAGACTCGACGAAGGCCATACAGGAAGCATGCAGGAGGGTACTGGGGAGTAAGTCAACCCACATTAGAAGACCTGTATATTGGTGGAACCCATCAATAAAAGTTTTAAGATCCGAATGCATTCGCAAGAGGAGGGCCTGGACACGCATGAGAGGCAGAAGATCCTTTGAATCTGAGTCTGCGAACGTGATATACGAGGAGTACCGTGCAGCTAGAACTGCTTTAAGAGACTCAATCAGGAATGCAAAGAAGCAATGCTAGAAGGAGCTAGTAGAGACCGTGGAACAAGATGTTTGGGGTGATGCCTACAAAATAGTTGTTAAAAAGCTCGGAGTCCAAAAGATAATAAAATTAGACACCGAAAAGAAGCTAGAAATCATAAGCGGGCTATTCCCTGCGAGGACAACCCCCGATTGGGTGCTCGGAGAGAGAGAGCTGGACGACTTCCATGGCCTCTCTGAAGAGGAGGTAATGGAGGCGTCAGGCAAGCTAAAAACAAGAAGGCTCCCGGACCGGACGGCATACCACCCGAAGTCACCAAGCTGGCGATAAAAGCACGCCCTACATACTTCACTGGACTGTTTAATGGAATTTTGTCTACGGGCGAATTCCCAGAACAATGGAAAGCTGCAAGAACCGTCCTGATCCCCAAATCTAAATCCAACTCGTTTAGACCTATATGTCTCATAGATACCCAGGCAAAAATCTTGGAAAAAATAATTGTAAATAGGCTTACGAAAGAAATCGATCGAGCAGGGGGTTTGTCTGAAGATCAATATGGATTCAGACAAGGAAGATCGACAATCGATGGAGTACATGAAGTAACGCAATTCGCTAGAAGTGCCCTTAAGGGCCAGGAGAAAGATAGGGAGCTTTGCGTGGGTATAGCTCTAGACATACGCAACGCCTTTAATACTGCTTCATGGGGGCACATTGTCAGCGAGCTGGAACAAATAGGTGTCTCAAAATATCTAGTGAGAATAATAAAGAGTTACTTCACCAAAAGGTCAATCATCATTGACGGGACCTCGGTGCAGATGTCGTGTGGAGTGCCCCAGGGCTCGGTTCTTGGTCCATTTCTCTGGAATATCTTGTACGATGGGGTCTTGAGATTGGGGGTTCCTAGAGATTGCAGGCTCATAGCTTTCGCTGATGACCTGCTGATCCTGGTCATCGACAAGGGAGAGACTGAAATCATCCGAAAGGCACAAGACTGCATGGACAGGGTGACCGCGTGGATGGGTGAACGACAGCTAGAACTGGCCCCTGAAAAGACAGAGATTATCGCTCTGACCGGCAGGAAAAGAATCTCCGATATCGAGGTGAACATCATGGGGAAACCGATACATGCCAAGAGAACCCTTAAATATTTAGGAGTCACCCTGGATAGATCCCTGACCTGGGGGGATCACATCGCGGCGGCAACTGCCAAGGCGACAAAAACAATCGCAGCGCTCCAAAGAATAATGCCTAACGTGGGGGGGGGTCCGGGGACCGGCACTAAGAGAATCCTCAACTCGGTGGTCACCTCGATACTGACGTATGCTGCTCCGGTGTGGGCCGGAGCACTAAAACGAAAGAAATATAAGAACTTATTACTAAAAACACAGAGAAAAACCCTCATTCGGGTCTGTAGATCCTACAGAACTGTCTCAGGTGCGGCTTTGCAGGTGCTCGCCGCTGTCCCTCCCATCGACCTTTTAATAAAAGAGAGGGCTTACAATCATGGAGCGGGTGCCTCTAAGACCTTCAACAGAGAATGTCTACTAGAGCAATGGCAACGAAGATGGGATGGAGCCGACGAGGGCAGGTGGACCTGGAGGCTCATACCCAAATTGAACATGTGGCTCGAGAGGAAACATGGAGAGCTGGACTTCCAGCTGACTCAGTTCCTGAGTGGGCACGGCAATTTCCATGCTTATCTCCACAGGATAAAGAATTCTGACACCGACCTATGCGAGGCATGCCAGACTGTCGACGCGCCCGAGCATGCCTTATTCAGTTGCGTTATATGGCAAGAATTGAGGCAGAAGGCAGAGGAAAAATTGGGCACCCAACTTAAAGCAGACAACCTCATAGAAGTCATGCTGAGGGGAAGGGAACATTGGGAGACAGTTGGATGCTTGTGTAGAGACATCCTAAAAAACAAGAACCGGACAGCAATGTAAAGGACAACAACCACCAAGGCCTTCTCTCTCGAAGTAATGCGTAAGGGCAGTTCCGAGGGGAACTCGTGGGGCCAAGGAAGGGGTTTTAGCAGGTAGAAGTCCTGCACTACCTCGGTGTATAGCGATACACGAGGTGTCCATGAGGAAAAGATTCAGTTGAGTAGCAATTTTAATTAATTGCAAATTGGTGTCAATCTTCAGTTTTGCCTAATTTATTCAATGTAAAACGTTATAACATATATTTATATTAGATTGTTTTGTTTTATATTTTTATTTTGTTCATATGAACTGTGAGTCGCTACAAGATTATTATATTTACTTAAAATTTGTTTTTCATTCTAAAATGTTACAATCTCAACAACTATTTCTTGTCCAGGTTGCCCGCGAAGCCATTTTCAAGTGCCCGCATTCAAATTACTAAGTATAATATTAATTTAAAGTCATGACACAAAAAAAGGTAACATTTTTTTTTCAATATGACTCTAAGTATCATCAAGTGTGACCCCCTGTTATATTATTTCAGAAATGTGCCCGACTATTGAAAAAGGTTGCCGGCCCCTGGTCTTGTCAACCTCCCTAGTAATTTTAATTTTCGATCCTGTATTTATGATGAATAGGATACATGGTTAGATTTGGAGAGGAAAGAATGGAATGTACGAAGGGACATGAGAGATGTGGGAGGAAGTAGGAGTTAAATCAGTGATTCCCAAACTGTGAGCCGCGGCTCCCTGGGGAGCGTACTTTTTTTCAAAATTTTTTCAATTTGCTTCTAAAAAAAAAGGTAAACCGTTTGTACCGGTTTGGTGTTTTCGAAATATGGTCAAGAACTTTCGAGTTCCGTAGAGCCACAGAGATAGATAGATTTATGATTAATTGGGAAATAGTAAAGTATATTAATAATTTTAAATATTATTAAAATATTTATTTTGATTCAATAAATATTTATTACCAATAAAACATCTAATCTTTAGTTTAACAGTTGTATTTATTTTCGTATAATAAATAAACTTAATTTGTGGGTTATGGTATTTCCCTTTTTTGCAAATAATATGATTATTAAAAATGCGCGATTAACATTGGAACGGTGATATTAAACGTGAAAAGAGGAATCCTATTATTCCGTTGCTATATTCAAGGACAATATAATGAAAGTTCAAAACTAGTAAAAATATAGATAATTTACATAAAAATTGGTAAATCTCTTAATTTAATTAAGGGGTTTATCTTAAATTTCAAACTATTTTATTTTTACTTCTTAAAGATTTGTTCGAATTTTTTTTTAAATTGTAAATATCAGTAATTTATTTTGGTTTTTATTTGAAAGATGTACTATATATCATATAATAATTTTACAAAATTGTTTTAACTATTATATATAAAATGATAAAAAATAGGATCAAAATATTCCTTACTTGAAATTTATTTAGTTCAAATTCTATCCACCTGACACAAACTTAATGTCTGGGCTCTTTTTTCACTTCTATATATTGACAATTTATTTCAATATTTTCATTCATATTTATATTTAATCAATCGGACTATTTTATTATTAAATAAAAATATATTTTCAATGCAAAACATCGTCTCTATTATTTTTTACCCTAATCAACTAATCGTATAATCATGTTATTCAATTATAAATTTTATTTATTTAAATTATGAAATCAGAATTATTCAGTTTTATCAAAATACAAGTAACAAAATGGCTTCAAACTTTAACAGTAACTCAACTGGTAACCAATCTTCAACAACAAAATCTAATTTCGAACAAATGGACAAAACTTCGAGCAATACTTTGAAAGTAAATATATAATTATAAAATAAAATGAATTTATTATATATTTAGTTTTTGATATATTCTTATTATACTGGATTATTTAACTATCCTTTACATTTTGACTAGAAGTTTTTTTTTTATAAATCTTTTTAGAGAAATCCAAAAATGGAATTAAATAAAACAGATTTATTAAAACTTCTAAGCTGTTTAGAAGGAGAATTACAGGCACGAGACATTGTCATAGCAACTCTAAAGGTATATCCATTCCAGTCATTTTTCATTATTTTATTTAATTGTAATTCATAATTAATTTCTAAAACTTAGGTTATCCCCGCTTAAATAATTTCTATTTTCTAACTGTTACTATGACAGATAAATTTTTAAGTCTGTCCTAATAAATAGAAACTTGCAATTGTGATTATATTTAGTAGAAATATTTTGTCATTCTAATTATTTTTCTAATTTAAATGATTCGACATATATAAAAAAAACTGATTCAATAAATTAAAATTAATTTAATTTAATGAACATTTTACTTTTTTTCTTGTTTATTGAATCTTCTTTTATTCTTACTTTTTATTTTCTTTCAAATGTTTAAGTCAAATCGAATTCAAATATTAACTCATCTAAAACCATTTAAATATAACAAAATCATAATTTTGTTTAATAACACTACTTCCACTAGCGGTTCAAATAAAAATGAAAAAATTAATATTTTTTATATAATAACAATTTGGAGATTTTCAGTGTAAATTCGTTTTGATTCTTGAAAAAAATATTAGCCATCTAAATGAATCATTTGACAGTTTTGAGTTTTCTTAATCTGCCCTATACATAGTTACATATGTTATTATTTTTATGTCAAATTTAATGTCAATTTACACAATCATTTTTGTGCTCTGACCAATTCTTGAACACCACTCCTTAAAAATTATTAAAGGGATTTTTATTAATACATCACATATATATTTATATTTATATTTATAAATGTACATTTATTTAACTAAATAAATAAATTATACAAATATGTGGTGTATTAATAAAAACCCAATTAACAATTATAAAAATCACAAAAGTTTTAATCCCTATAAATTTTTAATATTTATTTCTATTTCAATTGCATCCATGTTATTGATATCACTATATTTATATTTATTTTTAAGAATATTTTTTTATAAATTTTAATTTAAATTATTTTAATTTTCAGTCGGAACGAATTAAGCAGCTATTAAATACTCGAACTTTTTTGAATTTATCTTATAATGATCCACATGCAGCTTTACAAAGAGATAGTTTTGCAACTTCAGAGAATAAAATTGATGAAGCAGGAATCCGTGCAGTCGTTAATCAACAAACCGCCTCTTTAGATAATCTCATTCTTCAGTATAAAAAAAGTCAACTAAGGATGCAAATGATTTTGAAAGAAGCTGAAGAAAGACATAGAAAGGTATATATATATATATTTCATAATAAAATGGATCTACAATTTAATAAATTATTGAAAATAATGATTATATTATTAATATTGAGAGATTTTATATAATTTGGTCTCAGTGATAATTATAAAATATTGTTAATATACATATTATTTTAATCAATGGAATAATTAGTTATTTTGATTATTGATGTTATTTCATTTAATTTTTGTTCATTGATTGTCGATTTTTTTTTATTTAACATAAATTCAATAAATTTATTAAATATTATTTTAGGTTGTTCAAGAATTAGAAGAGGAGAAGAAGAAACATGAACACGATACTGCTCAAGGCGATGATATTACTTACGGATTAGAGAAAGAAAGAACTAGATTAAAACAAGTATGTTTTAGACTTGAACATCAACTTATTCCTGTCGTGAAAGGCCCAGTCAAAAAAGGCATCTAAATTTTGAAATATTTTCTGATTATTCGTTCTTTCTATATTATTTTCTTATATAATTTGATTAATAATTATAATTAAATAATATATTTAATTTTATGAGAGAAACAAGATTTTCCATTTGTCCTTGCTACGGTCCTGACTCCCACTAATAATAATACTAGAAAAAAATAATTCCAAATTTAGTGATTATCTTATTGAAATAACTGCTTCGAAATGAATTAATCAGATTTGTATTTCTAAATAAATGTAACAATAGAGAAAAGATATAAAATATATTAAAATAAGCTCAGTTCTTCAATTTTATTTTCAAGAAATTTTAGAAAAATACATTTGTTCTTTATTTTACGTTTTAAGATCATGGGATGTGTGTGTCCATGTTTGTCTCTATTTTGTTCTTGTAATAAATAATAAATCAATGACACTAAAATATATCTACTTCTCTTATTATTTTCAAATTAAGTTTTTCGTATTTTTATGTATATATAAAATGTATGTAGGTATTATATGTAATTAATAATATTCAAATATTTTTTCAAAAATTGTGTTTTTAACTAGAAAAATATTAATTTATTCGTTAATAATTAATTTAATTAATAATTTTATATTATTTCTAGGAACTTGAAATAGAAAGACAAAATAAAAAAAAATTAGAAAAAGATTTTAAAAAGGCGAATGAGACATTAGAAGAAGAACGGACCAGACAAAAAACAATAATATTTATGTTACTGAGTGAAAGAAAAAAGTATTTTTTAAAATATAACGAAGAACAAAAACGATCTGAAGATTTGGCACAGGTAAATATTTTGTCATTTTTTTTATTTTTATTTTTTCTATATTTAAATCAAATATGAGTAGTGTTTGTTTATGTAACTAAATACTTTTTAAATTTAAAATCAATTATAATTTGAATGACGAAGAACTCAAATTTTAGATATTAACTGAAGAAAAGGGTAGAATTGATTCGATGGCTGAAGGGTTAGAGGAAGAAAGTAAAAAATCGCTTCAAATGGAAGCGGAACTAGAAAAACATTTGGCCCAATTTGACACAGAGAGGCAGCAACTTCGAGCAACATTATCAAAAGAGGATAAAAGGTATTTCTTTTTTATATTGTTAATAATGGCATTTATTATTTATTAATAGGATGGCCAATTGAATACTAAGCCAATAACTAAAACAATAATTAGGAAACACGGAATTTTTTATTTATATAAATTAACAAAAGTATAATAAATCATTTATTTAAGATAGTCTGCATATATTATATTATGTACTTGCACAACCCGGAGCCCGGAGATAATTCATTACGACCTGAACCTGCAACCGCAATCATTAACATTTAATTGAACGATTTCAACATTTTTTTTTCTGTTTAATATATAGAAAATTATTTATATAAAATTATTTGTTAATAGATGTAAAGAATTAGAAGCAGAATTGGAAAAGGCTAAGCTTGAAATAGAAACATTGAAAAGAGAATTAAATGAAGCCCATCAAGTTGCCATGTTCCAAGCAAGCACTTCAAGTATAAGTCCTCCAAGAGCTGTTCTTCCCCGAAGTCCATTAGCCGGTGGTCCACCCCAGCCGCCTGTTAAACCTGCTATTATTCCATTACAAAATTCAGTACGACCGCCTCAAACCACAAGTAAGGTTCACAACCTATATTGTTTAGTTAAAATTAATTAACTTAGAAATCTTTTTTTTTTAATATAAATATCTGATAAATTTAATATGAAATTCTATTATTTCAATTACCATAGAAATTTCTTTAAAATAATGCATTTATATACAATAAGTTACATGAAATTAAATGAAATAAAACTCCCTTTATCAAAAATATTACCTAAAAAATAAATTTTTATTATATTAATTTGTTAATATGGGGTTTTTAGCGGATTCCATATCACCACCACCAACAGGGACAGGAGCACCTATGATTAGCAGTGTGGCTAAAGTGGTGCAACCTACTGCTACGGTCTCAAGTGTTCCCGTTTGTGGACCAAGTATGTAATTTCTGGAAAATTGAATGATTAAAAAACAATATTGCTTAGAGAGTGTCCGTTTACTTAAAAACAAATTATGACCAATTTTTGTTTTTTTTATCTAAACCGGTATTTTAAATATTTTTCAATTCTTTTTCATTTTTATTATATTCGTATTATACATGTTATCTATATCTATCTATCTATATATATTATTAGATAGATAGATATAATATATATATATATATATATATTCATTAAAAATATATTAATTTTTTTAATTTTTAATAATATATTTTAAATTTATGTTTTTCTTAAAATATATTTTTTAGCTACTGGAATTGCACGTTCTGTCTCCCCGGGGCAAAGTCTTCGTAATATAGTTTATTCTCCAACAGGATCTTCTGAATCTCGCAATGCAATATCGACATGGAGTTGTTCAAATTCATCTCCAACCATGGCTGATATGACACCTGCACAGGTCCTTTTCCTATTCCATAACTCAAATACTTACTTTGAATCAAATGATAAGATATTCTGTTTTTTTTACAGACTAGTGTCGAAAAGAGGCCATCAAACCAAACTCAAGTGGTGCAAGTAACCCCCCGTGTAAGTCTTTCGGCATCTCCTGGAACCAAAGTATTCACAACAACACAAGGAGGAAAAGTCACATTCCATGTAACCGCCACTGCTACTTCCAATGAAAATACAAGTCAAAATATATCTAAAAAAATAGCAACGCCAGTTCGTGGAGTACCTCCTCCTGTTCCACCTAACAAACCAGTAATACCCCCGAAAAAAGAGAATGTAACATTTAGAAAGGTAGAAATGACTGAAGAATCCAAGACTAGACCATCAACAACATCACCACAAGGCGTTAAATTCGGTATTACAATATCAAAAGAGAAAATTCATGTTCCATCTTTGGGTAGTGGAGAAGCGATGGAAAGCAGAAGAGAACCTCAGGTTGGTGATTATGAAAACGATGCATGCGTTATTATGCATGAAACACGAGATATTGAAACATTTAAGGAAGACGACATTCTTAAGCTTCTTTTTGTTAAATGGCAAAATTATAAAGGCACTTTGAATCAAGGGGTCGGACCAAATTATTAAAGAAAATATTTTTTAAAAAAGTTAATAACACTTCATCACTTTATTTATTATTATATTTGGTATAAAACAATTGGACATTTTCAGATATTATATTTAAAAATATCCGAATAAATATTTCAATTTATTTTAATTAATAATTTTACTGTGAATTTTCGGAATTCTACTTTTTTACATTTTTCTTATTTGTTTTTTATCAAAATTTTTTATATAAAAAAAAACAAACTTTCATTAGATTGAAGGTTAAAAAATATATATAAAATTGAGATAAAATCATTTCGTTTGTTTAAAAATGTTCTTTTATTACTTTAAACATTAATAATTGATCAATTAATATTTTTCAACTAAATTAATTTATTAATTTGAAAATACTCGGGACTAGTCAATTTTTTTTATATATATTCTATTTATGCGATAGAAAAATGTTGAAAAGAGTGCAATAAATTTATTTATTTATAAAAGAGGTATTCTCTGTTAAGTTTGATTTTAGTTTTGGCTGTTTTCCAATATTTTGTAATATAACCTGAAAATTTTAAAATATTTTAAATTATATATATTTTATATAAAAATAAATTTTTATTTAAAGAATTTCAAAATTTATTTTTAGCGTCAGGAAATTACACCGTTATTTTCTTAACAAGAAAAATAATAATAATAATTTATTATAATTAATAATATAAAAGATTTGATATATAATTTCTTCTTTTAAAAATAATTAGTTTGATTCATTTTTTTGGCCGCTACCTTTCAGGAAAGAGTGTTTTATATATAGAATCCGTCAATGAAATGGGATAATTTAGGGATAAAATGTAGGGAGGTAAAGAGGGTAAATGGCACACTACTACCTGCACAATCAAACATAAATTTGCAATACACTTTCATTTATTTATTAAAAAAAATTTCAATAACCAATTCATTTTATTATCTCAATTCATTGATCTGCCCTGGATATAGATTCAAAATTTATTTCTATTGTATATATATATATATATATATAGTGTATATTTATACATGACATATATTTATAAATAAATTAAAATTTTAAATCATACATTTAAAAAATTAAAAAAAATCATATTAATTAAGCATGATAATATTTGAAATCAATTTAAGTAAAAAAAATATATTTGAAAAATTTACAAGTTTTATAAACAATTTATATTTTGGTAAGCACTGCCATAAAAGTATATCAAAACTTAATAGATAATATATTTTTTTATCATTATTAGTTTATCACGATGGTTTGGGTTTATATATTATATTTATTTATTTGTTTATTTTAAATATGTTTTTATATCTCTTCTTGCACAAATTATCCTATTATCATATTGCACAAGGATGAAAAAAATATTAAAAATTATAATTAAATTCTTTTTATCCATATCATATCTATAATTATTTCAGAAGCTCTCTATTATAGAAATAAATATATTAATGTATCAATTAAAATTTCACTTAATGTAATAATAATACAGTAGCCTTATCTACTTAAATCCAAATTTTAAAATTACTGTTTCTTTTTTTTTATTTATTTATTTATTTTTGTTTTAATTATAAAAAAAATATGTTTCAACTTCATCAATGATAAATTAACCAAATGAAAACAATGTGATATTTTATTTTAAATAATTTCTTTTTAGTAAAAAAATAAATAGTTAAAATAATATTTAATTGTGCCATAGTTTTTTTATTATTTTTAATTTATTTTTACAATTTTTTGGTGTATTGCTTCTATGAATAAAACTTACACTGCAAGCTTAAAGCTTAATCACATTTTTATTTATTTATTTATTTATAGTTTATATATATACTAGTATATATAGATTGGATTATTTTTATTTCTTTTCATATTTTATAATTAATTTTTTTTTGTATAAAAATGTTAATGCAATCAACTACGCAATTTTAATAAATTAAAATTAATTTTTTTATCCTTTTTTTTTACTATTTTATTTTTCTCTGCCTATTAATTTTTAAGTTTATCCATTTTAGATACATGTTCA
This sequence comes from Labia minor, assembly GCA_963082975.1. Classification (NCBI taxonomy): domain Eukaryota; kingdom Metazoa; phylum Arthropoda; class Insecta; order Dermaptera; family Spongiphoridae; genus Labia; species Labia minor. The sequence goes on from OY720348.1 coordinate 11,109,950, forward strand.
TAAAACAAAATGAGAGGAATATAAATTAGTTTATTTTTAAATTTAACTGAACAAAATTATTAAAATTATTTAAATCTTATTTATTATTATTTTTATTTTAATATTATGGTGTTGGTTGCCTATTTTATTTAATTGTAATTTTTATTATTTATTTATATAAAGGTATTTATATTAATAAAATTATTTATATAAATCTGATTTTTTTTTTAAATTAATAAGTATAACTTTGTTCATTAGATTTTCTAAGTGATGATGGTCTATCTTTAGTACTAAACATTATTTTTACAATGACATTTAGACTTTTTAAACTGTTGACATTCCACATTAAAATTATATTACGTTAAATTCTGTTGAATTTCGTGCCTACAAAACATTAGCAGGACGTATTACTGTTTTAGTTAAATCAAAAGCAAAAAGCTTTTTGAAGTTTCCATTTGTTTCGAGTAACTTATGATGAATTTATATCAACTTAATAGACGTGGGAAAACTGATTTAAACGATTTAAAAGAAGTGATTTTGATGTCAAAGTGACAAAGAACGTACTAGCTAACTGTACCGTTACCAACAATGGTTAGATTTGAACTTGAACCAATACGTTCGATTCCAACCACCAAACAACGTAAAGTGATTTTGTTGATTACATGTCGTAAAACGTAAAAAATACGTTGGAAGTACTTTATTAGGAAATTTTACCTCATACTGCCCATGCACCAGATTGTTCTCCATCAGATTAATACTTGTCCCTATCAATATAGCATCAAGACAGCACTTCAGAAACTACAAAGAAATAATAAAAATGGCTTGATGAATGAATCACATCAAATAGCGAACAATTTTTTTCGATGGAATCCATAAATTATCAGAAAGATGGCTGATAGTCATATAAAAGTTTTAATTAAAATAAAATTGACCATTTCTTACATATACTTTTTTTTCATAAAACCCTAAAGCTATGTTATATACTCAATAACAATAAGCTTTTATTTATTTAAAATTAATTGTGTGAGACCACAAACTAACTATATATATATATATATCTTCTTCTTAAGGTGCCGTTTCCCTTCGGAGTTTGGCCATCATCATGACTTCGATAGCCTTCGAAGCTGCTCAGCCATGATGATTTTTCTTGTGAATGTTAATGCGGTGGTTTCCCGTTGCCTTCCGCATGTATAGATCCAGGAACTGACAGTTCCTGGAGCCGGAGACAGTTGATGTTATATTGAATTTATTAGAAAAATTTGTTCTTAGTTGGAATCGAACGCCGACTTCTTGTGTAGAAAATTGAAAATTGCTAAGCTACACTCTCGGCTATGCTGCCTCCTCAATATATATATATAATATATATATATATATATATATATACTCTTTATTTTCTTTTTTTTCTTTATTAAATAATACTCTGAAAATTTCATATTTATAATATGTGCAATTTACTAGCCTAAAAAAATAATAATAGTAGAAACTTTTTATCTTGTTTTTTTAGGTAAGTTGTCACGAATATAAATTATGAATTGTTTTTTTTAATATTGATTCATTATTTTTATTTAAATTTATAATTTTATTATATTTTGAATAATATATATTATAATTCATTTTTTTATTATTATTTTAACTTTGATAATTTTAAATATTTTACTGTATAAATTTCATATTTTTTAGAGACTTAGATTTGAAATTTTATTATAATATCTTGTTTTCAATTAGTAAAAAAAAAAAATTCTTCCAAAATGCAATATATTTTCCTATTATAAAGAAAAATAAACCACGATATACTTTTGAGAGATGTAAAGAGAATTAATCACTTAAAAAAATTTTTTTTTAAAAGAATGATGTAGTATATAATTATATTAAATTAATATTTCTTAAAATTCTTGTGAGAGTATAGAAATATCCTATGTTAATAGTAATTTGTTTTTTTAATTAAAGGGAGTAGGAAAAGTGATGAAAAGATGTTAAAATGATCATTAAAAGGTATATTTTAACCATCAAAATGCATTAATAGACAACCATAAATTTTTTTATCGTTATTCGAAATTAAAAATGAAGAAATGACAATTTAAAATAATATCATTAAAGATAACGCAAAAAATAGTAAGGATATAGTGCAAATTTTCATTAAAACTTGTTTCCAGACCGAATACCAAAATAAATTCTATGCGAAAGATTGTTTTAAAACATTCTAAGTCTATTCTCATCTTTTAGACATGGACAACGCCTCACATTCTAATTGGACCAACAAAATCATAAAAGAGAGAATAAAAAACAATAGATTGTTATTGAACAATACCTTTATGTGACTAGGATATTTGAGGAAAAATGATAAATTTCAGAAGATATATTTAATAAAACTAAACAACAAAATTTCCCTCATTTTCATTCAGTATTTTTCTTTTAAGAAAAGCTCATGTGATACCAGTGCGATTAAACCTCTGACTTTGTACGTCCTACGCAATGACAACGCCTATCAAGCAGGTTATATCAATGGGGTGTCCTATGATCAGTAGAACGGGTCCTCTCAATCTTTACCTTGATTTTCTTGATCGGAGGCGCTATCAAGTAGCTTTTCCCCAATGTTGTTCCCTGAGGCTGGGTTGACTCCGTCACATAGACCCCAGCTAGGGAAATTCCCTTGCCAGGCCCGGGACTTGAACCAGGGACGATGTGAATGTGAGGCAGGTTCGCCACCCACACACCCAATGGCGTGTGCGATTAAATAATCGAAATAAAAATTTTTGAATTCAAATGAACATATCTACAAAATGGATTAGACATCAAATTAATTATATATATATATATATATTTTTTTCTATATAAAACTAATGATATTTATCTTTTTCTAGGTACCATTGACATAGCTGCCTTTGGAGATTAAAAAATAATAGTTTCTCTTCGCTCAAGCAAGTAGAATCATCGTATCATCAATTTTCCTAAACACGGATTTTATTTTATCAATTTGATTAGTATAAATAATAATAATAATAATCGGAAAAAAACCTCCCGGAAGATAATGAATTCATAGGAAAGTGCATACTTACTATTAGACAAACTTAAAAATATTAATCATTAGTAATTTATTTTAGTTATAAAATTTGTAATTATAAACTATTTATTTTATTTTATTTTTTGAAAATATGAGTATATATATTATATTTATATAAGAAAAAGTTCAAAAATAACTAAATGTCATTCTAACTAGATTAATCGTGAACTTATTTTGATCCAAATGTTAGGAAGAATAAAATAAAAACAAGAATACAATAAATAAATTTGACCAAATATATAAAAAACAAAGTCAAATTTCAAATATATAGATGCTATTTGAGTTCACTATTGTTGTTTATAAGAGTTCCTAGAGGCCCAAAATTCAATGGATTACTGTAAATACATATACAGTAAACATACTGCTTGCTAATATTATAATAAAAGTTAATTTTTATAGAAAGGAAAAAATGTTTTTTTATTTAAAATATTTTAAATAAATCAAAGTGTATCAATTTTAACTCCAAGGGATCATCAGATCATGTATCAATTTTTTAACTCCAAGAGATCAACAATATAGATCTTCAAAAATCTCATTGTTTAAAATAAAATATTTCTAATAATAATAATTTATAATTTTTTTTTTTTAGAATTCTATTTATTCTATAATTATGTTATTCAAGTGCCATAGATTTTATTATCACCCGAGCATTTTTTTTTAATATAAATTTAATTATAATACTTTAAAAAACGTAAATAAATATGAAAATATAATTTTAAAATTGACCTTGATCACCATGATATAAATAAAAAAAACTATATATATATATTTAGTTATAAGAAAATTTATCTGAGTTGTCTTCTTATTTGATGAAAATCGATTCAAGACGTTTCGGCGCCCACCTTGAGGCTATTTTCAAGTAAGTTAGAAGGGAATTTTGGGATTCTGGGTCTTAAACTGAGTGACCAAGAGTCATAGGGGGATTTTTGGGTTGATTGGACGGGTAAAGTTTTACTTACAATAATGCGAGGTTCTCAAATATTCTGAGCGCCATTAGGAGCTGAAATGTCTTGAATTAAGTTTCCGCAAGCGTGACAACAACCTTAAAAGACTTCTTATAATGAGAATTTTCACAGAAACCTAAACAAACATTATATATTATCCGATCCATGTATTTTACTCTATTTTAAAAAAGAAAATGTAAATAATTTAATTTAATTTAATAATCCTGTTCATATTTAATTATTTATATTTTTGTTGTTATTATAATTTGAAATAATCAGAAATAATATTTTTTCTATCACTAAAATTTAATGATATATTTATTCTTGGGCAAAATAATAATAAATTAATTATGACCTATCGCAGTGATTCTCAACCACTGTGCCGCGGCACTTTAGATTTTCAGAAGGGTGCCGCGAGATTATGAGGCTCTTGAACATTTTCCACTTTTTTTCTAAATTTTTTCAATTTGGTTCTTAAAAAAAGGAAAACGTTTTTGGGACTAGGCTCTTAAACATTTCCGACTTTCTAAATTTTTTCAATATGGTTCCAAAAAAAAAGTTAAATCGTTTTTGGGACCACTTGTTTTCAATATGGTAAACTTTTACAGACAAATTTTTAAACCGTTAAAAGTGTGCCGCGGTAAAAAAAAAGGTTGAGAATCACTGACCTATCGTTTATTTTAAAGAATTAATTTATCAAAATTACAAAAATAAATAATAAAAGTAAATTAAAATATCAAATAAATAATATTGTATTTCATATGAAAGTATTCCAAATATTTATTTATTTATATACACAAATAAAAAACAAGAAATTGATTGATTTAAATAAGATCTAAAGAAATTTAGGAAACAAGTCTTCCTAGGGCTAAATATTATTTATGTAAATATATATTTAAATACTTAGACCATATCTAAAACATTTTAGATAACATTTTACTCCAATTTTCTTTTCTTAAAAATATAAATAGAAACAATTAAATCAATTATGGTTTTAATTTTTCTTTTCTATTTGATATTGTAATTTCACTTAATATTTGTAAAAATGATTTTTCTATATAGTCATTAAGAGTTACCACTTTGTTCATGTATATTGTAATATATATTTAAGATAGTAAAAAAAAATGAAAATAAAATTCAAAATAACTTTTTAAAATTGATAAAGATAAAATTAATTTATCAAGAGCTTAGAAAAAGTGTGTAAATTCATCCCTCTTAAATAGAATAAATAAAAGAGGAGAAAAATATCCAAATAAAATGATAATAATGATAATAATAATAATAATAAATAATAATAATAATAATAAATAATAATAAAAATCAAGATATTAAAATGGAATAAATCGAATACAATCCTTCATCCTAACTGCTCTCTCACTCTCCTATCAATTGTAGTATACTAAATTTACAAAATTAATAAAGGTTAAAGTTTTTTCTTTTATGTTTTTAACGAAAGAAAAATATTATTATATTTAAAAATATGTGTGATTCAAAGGTTATTTTATTTCTTTTCGCGCATACGCGATCGAATTATAAATAAAAAACATTATGAATAAACTTCTCCACTTTCTTCCTCCTTCCATTACATTTTGCATCTATATTGATGATTAAAAAAAAATTTTTATTAAGAAAAAATCTACAAATTTAGATGCATTATAAAATAGAGCCGCGTTAAATTTAAGAATACTATTCTTCTTATAAAGAGAAAATTTAGCCATATACATATAAACATTAGGTAACTTATTTTCCAAGAGATAATTGATTATAAAATACTCATGTCATGAATACAAAAATATTTAGATAATGTATTTTATTTATTTATTATTTGAGTAACAGCACACACTTGAATTCGACCCATTTCATTCCATTTTAACATGATTTAGCAAAGCCAAATGGAAATTTAGCATTTTTATTTTTGCTTATTCCCGTTTGATGTCTCATTGCTGATTTCATATATATATATATATATATATTTTTAATCTGCTTTTTAAATTACATTTTCCTCTTCCCCATCCATACCACCTTTGCCTTAACCGCCCCTAAATACAATAATTTATCAATTTCTTCGGAATGAATAATTTTTGTATAAATTTCCAACACAAAGAAATAAATAAAAAACAACCATAATTGTCTTATTATTGATATAAGTTAAATTAATTATTAGTGTAGTTTTGCAAAAGTAGTTGATTAAAAGTATTATAATAAGAATTTAAAAACAATTTCCATCTGAATGCAATAAATATGATATATTCTTATAATCTATCCCCTAGTCATACCTGATTCTTTATTTTTGTTGATATTGTAACAGCCTATTTTTGTATTGTAAGTTTCTTTCCATTAATAAAATCGATTCGAAAGTTTAAACTAAAACGAAGTTTCAATTAAATCATTCATTCATTTAAGAAATTATTTGTTTTTTCAAAAAATAAAATAGAAATTTCCTAAAAAAGAAAATTAATTATTTTTTTTTAATAATTAAACAAATAAAGAATACATATTTTAATATTATATATTTATTATATATACTTAATTATAAATAAATATGATTAAAAAACTAATATTTATAATTTTTAACATCAATAAGTTATTTAATATATATTTATTTGTTTATAATAGAGAAAATAAATTTATTTTAATGTGAATTTTATGGAGAAAATGCAATATATATATAAAAAAAAATTATAGGTAATCAATAAATAGATTAACCTATTATTGTAAATATTTCAGATTTTCAGCCGTGGTCACTAATTCAATTTTATTTTAATTTAATTAGTTTTCTAGCAAAATCACCATGTTATTGATGTTTTATTTAATAGAACAGTTGGAAATATGCAGACATTTCTTTTTTTTTTTTCATTTCATCTCACCTATATTCTATGTAATCAACAGTAAGTCTATAAATATATATATAATAAATATATGTAATATAAGATTGCACAATATATGGAATGTTTTAGTAATAATCACGGTAGTGAGCACAATGATCAGCCAGCACGGTTTTATTCCGAAACAAGTTTATCCTTACGTGATGTATTACCACTCAATCCAAAACATTATGATAAAAATCGGGCACCTAAAAATCATGGCCAACCTACAATTGTTTATTTTCATGTCACCGTCTTATCCATCGATTCCATCAATGAAGAATCCATGGTTATTATTCTACTTCTTATCTCCAATTTATACTTCAATTTTACAATTGTCAATTTATTTGCAGACTTATGTAGCAGATATCTTCCTAGCACAGAGTTGGAGAGATCCAAGGTTAAGGCTTCCGGAGTATATGAATGAGCAATATCGAATTTTAGACGTGGAATGGTTGCATGATATTTGGAGACCAGATTGTTTCTTTAAAAATGCTAAAAAAGTGACTTTTCATGAAATGAGCATTCCCAATCATTATCTCTGGCTCTATCATGATAAAACATTACTTTATATGTCCAAGTAGGTATATCATGAAAAATTATTCCTTTCATTTATTTATTTTATCCGCCTGTCTACTGTTTATGTGCATTTAATTGAAAATTTTGAAAACATACTATATTATATACTTATACCATTTTTAGTGGTATGTTACTTTAAATGGAAAGAAATTTTGACTTCTGTTAATATAGATAATAAACCTAATATTAAACAATATCCTGAAAAAATTTAGTTGATTCCACACCCTACATGTTTTTCCTGATCTTATTTATCAATTTAGTTTATATATTTATTATATATTATATATTTTCTTTCTAATAACAATGTGAAAACTATAGGTATCAAAAATAAAAAAAAAAAAAAATTAGAAGAAACTTCTCTCAAAGTACTTAATGTATAAAATTAAAGTAAAATCTTCCTGATATTAAAAATAATAATTTTATTAGATATTGAAGAAGCAGGTTTAATAAAAATCATTAAAGCCAATAGAAAAGTGTATTAAGGAGTAAAATCAATGATGTAAAGTGGTACTCCAGAACAGAAGAAAAATAATATATATCTTATAATTATATATAATTCAGGTTTTAAACACACACATACACATAGGGTATTTTGTTGAAATTTAAAATTTTTATTTTTACCAATATTGACATACTTCTTCTTACTTTATATACCTTCATATATACGAGGGTGGGGTGAAAAGTTTCCGGCCTGAACAAGAAAAACGATGTTTTTAAATTTTTTTTTTGCTTTATTTTTCAACATAATCTCCATCAACACTGATATATTTCTCATAACGGTGTTCTAATTTAGTTAATTCTAGTTTAGTTTAATTTAAGTCTCCTCAACAGTTATGAATAGACGCAGCTTTTCCATGTTCAAATGGTTGTGGAAAATATTTCGCACACGTTCAGCTGACATCGTACAGCTCTCAGCTATCTTGAATGTTGAAAAATAAAGCAAAAAAAAAAAAAATTTAAAAACATCGTTTTTCTTAGTCAGGCCGGAAACTTTTCACTCCACCCTCGTAGATATATGTAAACGAAAGTAATAATTTGGAGATATAAATAAATCTATAATATAAATATTTAATAATCAATTTCTTACACAATTACTTAACACATTTGAATGTTTCAGAAAATTTATTTATGATTTATCAGTTTAATTATTTTTTTTTTAATATTATTTCCATTACAGATTAACTTTAGTACTTTCATGTGCGATGAAATTTGAATCCTATCCACATGATACTCAAATTTGTAGTATGATGATTGAAAGTCGTAAGTATATATAATTTACTTAAAACTAATAATAAAAATAATAATAATGAAAAGTTATATAAAAATTTGTCATCGAATAACTAATTATAACAAACTCTAATATTAATATTCTTTTATAAATTTAAAGTTGATAATAAAATAAATATTTCAAAGAATCAAAATATTATTTATTTTTATTTATGTTCAAATATTGCTAGATTTTTTATTTTGTTCTAATTTATTAATTAATTTTATAAGTGTACCGTCTTAATTTTGGCTATTTATAGAAGTAAATTGGTTTAAAGTCGAAAAAAAAATAAAATATTTACAATCAAAATATAAAAATTATTTTCTTGTTGAATTGTAGTTTCTCATACGGTTAATGATTTAGTGTTTATATGGAATGTAACTGATCCTCTTGTGGTAAATCCAGAAATAGAACTTCCACAATTGGATATATCCAATAATTATACTGCTGACTGTACTATAGAATATTCTACAGGTATTCTCATAAGAATTAAAAATATATTTTTAATTTTACTTTATAATTATTTTCATTATTTAGGTAATTTCACCTGCTTAGCTATAGTTTTTAATCTCAAAAGGCGATTAGGATATCATTTATTCCATACTTATATTCCATCGGCGTTAATTGTTGTCATGTCTTGGATATCATTTTGGATAAAACCTGAAGCTATTCCTGCAAGGGTTACTCTTGGCGTTACATCATTATTAACATTAGGTATTCAAATATTCCAATATTTCATCTTTAAATGGATTTAATATAATTATAATATAAAGAGATTAAGTAATTTTTGTTTTTAATTTACAAATAAAAAAAAATCTAATTAGAAAATATTTTTAATAATATCATATTAATTAATCTATCTATACCAATCGGTCTCTCCACCACAATATATAATTCGCCATTCTTTCCTCACCCCTGCCCATCTCGCTTTTATAACCCTAACTATGTCTGAAGATGCATAGAGGTTATGCAATTCCTCGTTATGCAGTCTACTGCATTCCCCGGTGATGTCATCTTTCTTTGACTCATCAATGCTACGAAAAATTCTATTCTCAAATACTCTAAATCTACTCTCGTCTCCTAAAGTCATAGACCATGCCTCACACCCATATAATACAACCGGCAAAATAATTGTTTTATATATTTTAATTTTTATCCCCTTTGATAATAATTTTGACACGACAAGCCCCTTAACTGCATGATAAAAGGCATTTCTTGATTGCAACCTCGCTTTAAATTCTTCTTGAAGATTATTATCCTTTTGTGGTTATTTTGATAATTATTAAGGGAATTTTTATTAAAAGACCACATTGTTTGTATAAAATTATTTATTAAATTAAAATAAGTGTACAACGTTTCGGAGCAAGCGTACGGTTACTTGAAAACGACTGCAGAATAAACAATCGAAACGTTGTACAGTTATTTTAATTTAATAAATAATTATTATCCTTCGTGATTACAGATCCTAAGTATTTAAATTTTTCTACATTTTCGAATTCTACATTTTGTATGTTAAGACTTTGTGTGTTAATAATTCCTCTCTGTTACTTGTTACTTTGTCTTAGCACTATTAATTTCCAGCCCCACCTCTTTTCCTGCTTTGATTAATTTTCCTACGCTATTTTAATTGCATTTTTGTCAAATCTCCTATTATATTTAAGTCGTCTGCGTAACATAATACTTCATTTTTTTTAATTGGATTCCATTTGATTTTTCCCCAATTTGTCTAATTACATATTCCAATACTAGATTAAATAAAATTGGTGATATTGTGTCTCTTTGTTTTAACCCATTCTGAATTTGGAAAGTTTCCGATAGTGGATTCCCGCATCTTACTCTTCCTTTACTACCTTCAAGACAAATTTAAATCATACGTACTAATTTTGGAAATTCCCATAAAGATCAAAATTTGAAAAGGTTTAAAATTATTGAGTCATATTAACTCTACAAATAACTGGTGAACAGAAATATTTTAATAAAAAATATTAATTTATATAATATAAAATCAGACAAAAATTATTTTCTTTGTTTATAATATTTATATTATTATTTATAATATATTTTATGATATTGCAAATATTAATTTAAATTTTATAAATATATATTTTATTTTTTAAATTTTAATTGTTTTAAATAATAATAATTATCTATATTAATAAAGTATATTTATTTATTTATACTTACATATCAATTTGAATAATTTTTTTTTAATTATATTAATGATAGTAAGTAAAAATAATATATATTAATTTCTCTAGCTACACAGAATACACAATCTCAACAATCATTACCGCCAGTATCTTATGTTAAGGCAATTGATGTGTGGATGTCTTCATGTTCGGTATTTGTTTTTCTTTCATTAATGGAATTTGCTGTTGTTAATAAATATATGGGACCAAAGACAACAAAAATAATGAAAGGCTATTCTGATGAGGATTTAAGAAGCAATTTAAATGATTTTAAAGTATGAAAAAATAAAAAAAAAAATTCAACGAATAATATTTCTTATTATTTTCTTATTTTTTTTTTTTTAGGAATTAGCCCATGCTAAGAGACCCTCAATACGCTCCACTAACAATGAAACTCATTTTAATATTTGCCATGGTAGAGATACTGCCGTTTGTATTGATAAAATATCAAGAATTTTTTTCCCCTTTTCATTTTTTATATTAAATATTGTTTATTGGTCTACATTTTTATAATTTGATAAATAAAATATAATCAAAATGAAAAAATAAAATTATTAAAAAAGGATTATATTGTATTGTCACCAGTAAATAATTGTTACGTTGACGGTGATAAAGCGCAAACAAAATTTCGAATTCAATAAATTAATTTTATATTTTCAGGATTATAAAAATATTCATATTTAATATATTGTTATAGCATAAGAAATAAAATTTAATTTGTAGTAATTTTTTTTTATTTTTTATTAAAATTTAATTGATTTTTTTAAATTTTGGTTGTTCTGTTGTATATTAAAACACTATTTGAAATATTATTAATTTATTTTTTATTTTCTCTTTACCTCCACATATTTTAAATTCATATATATGGTCCCGGGCGCCAAATCCTATACATATGTAAACAAGATTACGAAATTCGGTTTGAGCTAGAATCATCAAATTTGGTACACGGGCATTATTCAAAAATTCGTAGTTTTCTATCAACTTTTGAGAAATGTAGCTCAACCGGAAGAGGACCATTACCTACCACGTTTTGATTTTTTTTCCTCTAAAGTGACCGTAAAAATAAAGATATATGTTTGATAATTTTTCACATGATTAAAAATTGTATAAAACTGCTATATATAGAATTTGAGTTTGATTGATTAGCTGAAAGTACCAAAATTAATTTTTTAACACGACTGTAAATCACTCGTCATCACGTGAAGTGGTGCCATGAACAAAGAGCCAGACACCCGCTTAATATATGTATATTTATTAATTTTAATTTATAATTTACTTAATTAAATTTAATTTAAATAATATGTAATATGTTAATTAATTGCGAGGTTGTCGAGTGGAGACACTCCAGTTTATAGAAATAATATAACAGGGGTGGGCACGCTTAGTGATTCTTAGATAAATCTGATAAATTTTGATCTCAAAATGATTTTAGCTTTTTTTGGAACCATATTGAAAAAATTTAAAAAAGGCGAAAATATTTAAGTCTGATCGCAAAAGAGTTTATTGTATAGAATATTTTGGTTGGAATTTTTAATTAAACTTCACATCTGGAATCAAAGAAAATATTAATCTCTTGATACTCCATGATTTTTCTCATTAGTCTGAAAATTAAAACAATTATATAAAAAAAAACAAAATTAATAAATATTTATTTAGCAAACTTACCAGCGTGAAAAAATTCACGATTTTTTGAAACGATTTACGGGCCGCCTGAAATTACGGGCCCTACGCAGTTGCTTATTCTGCCTAGGCCTAAATCAGCCCCTAATTAATATTATTAATCAGTTAAATATATAATATTTGTATAGAAATGAACATAAAAGTATAAAGTATATAACTTTAATCAAAGAAAGAATCATACATAAACTTGAGTCAGTATTAATACATTAAAACATTATGTATTAAGAAATGATTAATAATTTTCTGTGTGTAAGAATTAAAAGAGATTTATAAAGTACCTTTTTACTATCTCGCCAGAGATAGTATTGCGATCACGAAAATTTTCGATGTTGAGATTTTGATGTTTTTATACGTTTTGAAGGTTCCTGAATCATTTTCACTAAGGTTGAGAAAAATGTCTGTGTGTGTGTGTATGTATGTAGGCAAGATTACGCAAAAACGGTTTGAGATAGAATGATGAAATTTGGTACATGGACATTATTCAAATTTCATAGTTTTCTATCAACTTTTGAGAAATGTAGCTCAACCGGAAGAGGGTCATTACCTACAACGTTTTGATTTTTTTTCCTCTAAAGTGACCGTAAAAATAAAGATATATGTTTGATAATTTTTCACATGATTAATAATTGTATAAAACTGCTATATATAGAATTTAAGCTTGATTGATTCGCTGAAATTACCAGAATTAATTTTTTAACACTGCAAATCTCACGCGCCAACACGTGACGTGGTGCAATCAACAAAAAGCCAAACATGCGCTGGTTTAATATTTATTATTTATTATTTATAATTTATAATTAATTAAATTTAATTTAAAGATAATATATTATGTTATTTAATCCAATTCAAATTGCGAGATAGTCGAGTGGAGACACTCCAGCTAATTTATTTACAATTATAGATTAGTAAAATGAAAGAATCATGAGACATATTTTGGACTTGTATAGAAAAATAATAAATAAACTAATAAAATTATAGGATTCTTAAATATACTAGATAATTAGTGTTATAATGTATTAATAGACCAAATAAAATAGTAAATATAAATACTAAGTTAAATAAATCAGATTTTTATTGATATAAACTATAATTTGTGCTATAAAGTATATAAGCTATATTTAAAGAAAATGTTGTTTTCATTATTAAGCCTTTTTTTCAAACATTATGTATTAATAAATGTCTATCTAAATGTGATTTTCGATTAAATTTCTTTTCACAATAATTACATTCAAAAGGTTTTTCTCCCGAATGAATTAATAAATGATTTTTCAAATTTGATTTCTGATTAAATTTTTTTTCACAATAATTACATTCAAAAGGTTTTTCTCCTGAATGAATTAATAAATGTTTTTTTAAAGTTGATTTCTCATTAAATTTCTTTTCACAATAATTACATTCAAAAGGTTTTTCTCCTGAATGAATTAATAAATGTCTTTTTAAAGTTGATTTTCGATTAAATTTCTTTTTACAATAATTACATTCAAAAGATTTTTCACCTGAATGAATTAATAAATGTCTTTTTAAATGTTGTTTATGATTAAATTTCTTTTCACAATAATTACATTCAAAAGGTTTTTCTCCTGAATGAATTAATAAATGTCTCTTTAAAGTTGATTTCACATTAAATTTCTTTTTACAATAATTACATTCAAAAGGTTTTTCTCCTGTATGAATTAATAAATGTGTATTTAAAGTTGATTTCTGATTAAATTTCTTTTCACAATAATTACATTCAAAAGGTTTTTCTCCTGAATGAATTAATAAATGTGATTTTAAATATGCTTTCTTATTAAATTTCTTTTCACAATAATTACATTCAAAAGGTTTTTCTCCTGTATGAATTAATAAATGTGTTTTTAAAGTTGATTTCTGATTAAATTTCTTTTCACATAAATTACATTCAAAAGGTTGTTTTCCTGTATGAATTAATAAATGTGTTTTTAAATTTGATTTCTGATTAAATTTCTTTTTACAATAATTACATTCAAAAGTTTTTTCGTTTGTATGAATTAATAAATGTCTTTTTAAAGTTGATTTCTGATTAAATTTCTTTTTACAATAATTACATTGTAAACGATTGTCTTCTGTATGGATTGAATCAGTTTCTTCTTTTAATTTTTCGTCTGTTTCTTTTTTGAGTTTTACATCATTTTTGAATATTGAAAATATTATTTTATGAAAACATTTTTTTAGATGTTTACATAAAAATTCCTCACTTATAAAATTTGTATGACAATAGGTACAAGAATATAGAGGACCTAAAAAAAGAATTGTTTTCGTTATTTTAAATGATTATATTTTTATATATCTAACTTTAATTTTATAATTTAATTTAAGGTATAACACATCATTATGAATAATATTAAAAAAATAATTTTAGTGGCAATTTAAATAACTTTCCATGAAAAAAACATATAAATAAAAATTAATGATAAGTGTTAACAAAATAAATAAATATTTAATTTTAGTTATAAAAAATATTTTCTTTTTATTAAAATACTATTTAATTCCATTTAAAATAATATTTAATTTTGATTAAAATAATATTATATTTACAGAATATTTTTTATTTATTTTTTTTTATATTTATAAAATAATATTTTTTATTTAATATAATATTTTATTTAATTTTTATTAAAAAAATATTTAATTTTTTTACAAAATAATTTAAATTTAAATGACGCCACAGATGTATAAGCAAATATTAATAATTTTTATATCCTAAACTAGGAGCGTGCCGCAAAAATTTCATAAGAAATGTTTATTAGAAAAAAAAATTGGTTAAGTTTTATCCAAATCCATGTTGAAGTAACTATTTTGTATAATTACCATTTTACTGACAATTAACAATACTTTAGATGAAAAAAACATTGAAATAAAAATTACCTATATATATTGGATATTTTATGTCTTCTTGTGAATAAAGATCCATTTTTAATTGATTAATCTATTATCAATTATATAATATATTCTAGATAAGTAATATAAACGTTTTAAGCACAGGTTTTAAAATTTGATTTTGATTTACAATCAAAATAACAACCAAATATTCGTCTTTAAGTAAGCAACGATATACTGTGGTAACGATTCAGTTTCCAAATAAAACTTTTGATGCATTATTTAATCCATAGAACATATAACAGACTTGACTGATCATGTAAACTTTTCAAACCTTCTTTAGCGCCATCTCTCTATGATAAGAATAACTAATTGACGAAATAGAGAAAATAAATTTATTTTCATTTAGAAGGAATTATTGAAATGAAAAAAATGTGCCATCAACAAAGAGCCATAATTATATCTATATTTATTAATTTTAATTTATAATTTAATTAATTAATTTTAATTTATAATTTAATTAATTAAATTTAATTTAAATTTAATCATTAATCCAATTCAAATTTAGATAGTTCAGATTTTATTTCCTCTAAACTGACCGTAAAAATAAAGATATATGTTTGATAGTTTTTCACATGATTAAAAATTGTATAAAATTGCTATATATAAAAATTTCAGCTTGATTGAATTGCTGAAAGTATCGGAATTCATTTTTAACTGTCATTCAAGCTCTAGTACGTGACTTGGTGTTATCAATAAAGAGACAAACACGGGGTGGTTTAATAAATATAATTCATTAATTTTAATTTATAATTAATTAAATTTCATCTAAATAGAATATATATGTTAATTATTCTTTTATCCTTTCTATTTTATTATATATCTACATACTATTGTAATATGCATTACACAATTATTTAAATTAAATTTTTCCTACGTTTTTCTGAAATCTCTATATTCCCCCTGATTGTATCATTTAATATTATATATTTTAAATACAAATATTTACTTAAATTAAAAGTTATATATATATATATATATATATACAGGGATGGGCAAGTTACTCGATTTTGAGTAATCAGATACCAAATACCAATTACTTCAGATTTGTGTAACGAAATACAAGATACCAATTACTCAGGGGCGTGTGTAACGAAATACAAGATACCAATTACGTATTTGAAATACATTGAAAATACCAATTACATTCAAATTTTCCCTTGATTTTAATTCTTTTTTTGTGGGGGGGGGGAGGGTAATTCTGGAACTCGAAATTAAATTTAGTTAGGAAAGTGGCAACTAAACTTATATTGGATAATACCTTTGGAAAATCGAAAACAATAAAATTAATCATGATATTAAAAAACATTTATTTATAAAAATGTGATGAGGGAATTTTGTAAATAATGGTTTTTAAATTTTTGTCGGATAATCTGGACCTTGATGGAGAATGAATGAACCCCGCAAATGAAAACAATCTTTCAACCGGGGAAGAAGAACAAAGATGTGTATTAAATATTATAAATAATTATTTTATTAAAGGATAATTGTTCAAAGAAGTAAAATGTTTGCTCTTATCATGAAAATAGGATACAATTTCTAAGTCCATCTTTGAGTCCATTTTATCTTCTGGTGAGCTCAATAAAACATGAAAGTTGTCTTCCTCATCACTATTAGATGAAGAGTTGTCATTATTATTCATGCAATCTTTAAATTGTTTTGAGGTATTTATACATAAATTATAAATTCTTTTTTTTTCACTTTCAGGTGTATTTGTTAACCATCTTAATTTAAAAGTTGAATGTAAACATGTAGCCAAAATGGCTTCGTTTACTTCAGGAGATAATTGAAAAAATAATTTAAATCTTCTTTCAAGAGCTTCTAATAAAGGTGAAATTAAATTACCAACATAGCGTAATCTCTCTGATTTCAAAGATTCAAGTTTAATCTTTAGCGAAATAAGTTGACCTGTGGCCAGGTCCGAACCGACCGACGGTTTGAAATAAATTAATTTCCAGCTACAGAAACAATTTCAAATATATATAATATATCTATTAATGTAATAAAAAAACAGATATAAATATAACATAAATAGTTTTAATTTTATTTTATTTATAATATATATGTAAGACCAGGCTGTGACGTCATGAATGGCTGGATGACGTCATATAATTTTAAATTAAGAAAAACCTATAAAGATGATTTTTCTCGAGGATAAAACCAATACAAAGTGAATTATTCGTGATGATATGTAAAAAATCTCCTCATGTGAAATTTGTTGTGAAAATAACCCTTTTCTTCCTATCGTTGATCGCTAATACTACCACTTCCGGCTTCCGGAATTGCACCAAAAGTTGATCAATTCATCCCACTGATGCATTAATTAAATATACCAAATTTCATCAAAATCCGTTCAGCCGTTCAGGCTGTACACATCTATACGGACGGACAGACATCATGCTAAAAATACTTTTTTCTTTTAAGAAAATGCCATGATTCGTGGAGATCCTGAGCCCTTGTCCCATCTCTCTTACGTCCCTTCCTACGCGTCCTTGGTCTTCCAAGCGGACGTTTTCCAATCGGTCTCCGCACCGTTTTCCAATGCAATATCTTTTTCCTCTCCATTTCTAGCCACGTCCCCTGCCTATCGCAGCTTTTTCGCTTTTATAACCCTAACTATTTCTGAAGATGCATAGAGGTCATGCAATTAATCGTTATGCAGTTTCCGCCATTCCCCGGTGACCTCATCTTTCTTTGGCCAATAAATGCTGGAAAGAATACTCTGAATCTACTCTCATCTCCCAGGGTCATAGACCATGCGTCCCACCAATATAATACAAAAGGCAAAATAATTGGTTTATATATTTTAATTTTGATTCCTTTTGATAATAATTTTGATGAGATAAGCCTCTTTACTGCATGATAACAGGCGTTTCCCGATTTCAACCTCGATTTAAATTCTTCTCAAATATTATTATCCTTCGTGATTACATTCAGTTTTTCTACATATTCAAATTCTACATTTTGTATATAGATTTTGTTACTAAATATTTTTTCTTATCACTATTAATTTCAATCTGAATTAGAAGAAAATTATAAATTGCCTCCTCTTCGAGTCCATTAGCCTATCCAGGCATCTTAATTTCTTAACACTCCGTTTTTTTTAAATTTAAAATAAAAGGAGATAAATAGTTTTAAATTATATTCGAATGGTCTATTATATTCTATATATCAGTATTTTTTTCTGAATTTAATACCAAGTTGATTTTCAAAATGTTCCATTCGTTATCCATATGATTAATTACATGTGTTAAAATTTAAAAAATTGAAATATTCTAATTTTTTAATTTTATATACAATTGAATATTATTTTTTATTAATATCATATCAAAAAAGAGAATTTATTAAAAATTAAAAATAAAAAAAGAAGCCTATTAATAAAAAAATATAATAGAATACAATAATTTTGATTTAAAACAAATTTTGATTTAAAAAAAAAATACTCAATATAAAAAAAGACATAAATTTAAAACATCTCGTTTATATCATTTGTCTAAAAAATCATATTTTAATTTTATATAACCAAGAAATCATTTTTGCATTTAAAATATAGTTGTAATTAATAATTGAAACAAAAACAAAAATAATATAATTTAGTCATTTTAATTTACGTTTTGAAAATATTTTTGTATTCATAAAAGTTTAAAAATAATATATTCAGTTTTTTAAGCTTTCACTTTCAAATAGAAAAGAAGAAATATTCAATTATATAGAAAGAATAAATAAAAATTAAGTTAAATATGATCTAAATATTTTATTAAATAAATTTAAATGACAACTTTTAGAATAAATTATTTAATTTAATTGATATTTAAATATTAGAATTTAAAATAAAAAGTGAAATATTATAATAATTTTTAAATTCTGAGCAATATGCAGACAAAAACCTTTTTTATATATATAGATAGTCGAGCTGGGGATGACAATATGGGTTTTTCCAAGAAGAGAAAGTTACCCCCCCCCCTCCGAGGCCCTAGTAGGGATTAATTTAATTATTTATTATATTTCAAAGGAATATTTTAATATCATTTTAAATGAATGAATGAAAATTCAAATTTTATATAGTTTTTTATATATGTTTATTTATGCAGAAAAAATTAATTGACATAATTATTAATTTAATAAAATTAATTTAATAAAATAAAATAATTTAATAAAATATTAAAATAATAATAATAAAAATTAATAAATTTGTAAAAAAATATATAATACTTAAAGAAAAAGTCGAATTGGCAGTCGTGGGACTGGCCGACAGAAGTGAAAACTTGTGCGTAAGAAATTTGAAAGCAGACGGAATGCGCACCAGCTTCACGAGAAAAATGAAATTTATATACGTATATATATATATATATAAAATTCATAATTATTTTTTTCAGCAAACTGATTATTATTACAAAAATATTAAAAATACGATGTGTATGAATATATATATATATATATATATATATATATATGTCTGTCTGTCTGTCTGTGTGTGTGTCTGTCAAATACTAAAAAACTACCCGTCCGATTGCGATGAAACTTTCAGGGATTGTTGTGGGCGTCCCAGGGAAGGTTTTAGTGTAGTTAAATCCAAAATTAATTTATCCAAAATTAATTTAAATAGTAATATTTTGGTAAAAGTCTATTTATGGTTACCATGGTTACATTGAAAAATTTACAATAAATAAATAAAAATAATTGGAAATCTTTTCAACTTATTATTTTGATAAATTTTATTAATATTTTTAATTTTTTTTAAACTGACAAAAATAACATACCCATAATAATAGTTGTAATAAAAATAAAAATATAAATCACAATGTAAGTAAAATTTTGAATCGTTTTATTTATATTGTTTCAATTATTGTTTGAATATTTTTTAAATTTATATATAGATATTAATTTAAATGTTTAAATGTATATTTAATAAATTTATTTATTGATTCTTAATATTAATAATTCCAATTACTTTCTTGAAATTTTTTTTTATTTAAAAGCATATTCAGCATATCTCGCAAATTTGAATTGGATTAAATAACATATATTAATTTAAATTAAATTAAATTAATTCAATTATAAATTAAAATTAATAAATAATATTTATTAAACCAGCGAAAGTTTGGCTCTTTTTTGATGGCACCACGTCACGTGTTGGAGCGTGAGATTTCCAGTGTTAAAAAATTAATTCTGGTACTTTCAGCAATTCAATTTTCGATGTTGAGATTTTGATGTTTTTGATGTTATAAATAATATTTATTAAATTATAATTTAATTAATTTAATTTAATTTAAATTAATAAATATTATTTAATCCAATTCAAATTTGCGAGATAGTCGAGTGGATAGTGGAGTGTTTGGCTCTTTGTTGATGGCACCACGTCACGTGTTGGCGCGTGAGATTTCCAGTGTTAAAAAATTAATTCTGGTACTTTCAGCGATTCTATCAAGCTGAAATTCTATATATAGCAGTTTTATACAATTATTAATCATGTGAAAAATTATTAAATATATATCTTTATTTTTACGGTCACACACACACACACACACACATATTTAAAAATTTATTTATTAAAATATATATTATATATATAATATATTATATATAGTATATAATTTAATATATATATATATATATTCTGAAATTAATTTTAAATTATATAAATATATTAGAAATTAATTTAATATAATTTAACACATAATAATATATTAAAATATTTTATTTTATATATACATAATTTAGTAATACTGATTATTTATTAATGTAAATATAAATAATAATATTTAATATGGCAAATATGTAAAATTTTGTAAAGAATGTATCAGAAGTTTAGTGTCTAACATTCTGGCGTATTGCGCATGCGTATATCGGTCGGTCGGTCGGTCGGTGGGTCGGTCGTTTTGGAATCTCACGCGAAATCTATATTTTTTCCCCATCCCGCAAAAGTGCTCAACGCCGCTAAAGAAGTTTTCACTTCAAAAAATGTGCCTTTGCGAGTTTCTTACTCAGAGTGCAAAGTCATAAGATGGCGCGCTAGCTAGTTTACCCATGAACCAGTATTGTTTGTAAGCTTCTTATAAGGGTATATATAAGATTTCAAATTTTCGCCACCAGCGCCTCTATGATCTAGTATGGTAACTAAACTATCTTTAATTAATTAGCATCTCCTGGACACACCTTACCAATTAGCGGTTTTATAAAGGAAGTCTGACATGCCCTGAGACTTACTGAATATACATAAAAAATTTCATAAGAATCGGTCCAGCCGTTTCGGAGGAGTATTCTGTCAAAGTTTTGTGACACGAGAATTTTATATATAAGACTAGCTGCTCCGAGCGCCTTCGGCGCTCTCCACACCTAGACGGGGGCTCCGCCCCCTGTACCCCCCCGAGTGTTATTCTGAGCTATAACCATCTAACTCCTAGCCTGTCCCATCTCTCTCACGTTCCTTCCTACATTGTCCACCCTGTTCACAATTGGTCTTCCAAACGGACGTTTTCCAATTGAACACTCCCCACCAATATATTTTTCCTCTCCCATTCTAGCCATGTGCCCTCCCGATCCCAGCCTTCTTTATTTTATGACCTATATCTAGAGATGCATAGAGCTCCTGCAATTCCTTGTTAAGCAGACTCCGCTATTCTCCGGTGTCCTCATCTTTCTTTGGCCCATAAATGCTGGGAAGAATCCTATTCTCAAATACTCTGAATCTACTCTCATCTCTCAGGGTTATAGACCATGCCTCCCACCCATATAATACAATTAATAATTTAATAATTTTGATCCCCTTTGATAATAATTTCCCGATTGCAACCTCGATTTAAATTCTTGGCAAATATTATTCTCTCTGATACTAATTATCAAATTAATTAATTTCAAACCCCATCACTTTTCCTGCCTCGATTAATTTTTTTATGCTACTTTAAATGTTATTAATTTATTTAAAAAAAAAACAAAGTAAACAAAATAAAAATAAAATATAAAGAAATTAGCATAACACTAAACTACTATAAAAAAATAATATTAAAAAATATATATTAAAATCTTACGTGAAAATCCAATTATGAGATCAAATTTTCTTAATTAAAATGATTTACTCACATAATCTTAAAAATTAATAGTATTAAATTATAGCCGTAATGTGAATGTTTTCAAAGTTTAAAAGGCCAATAAGATCAATTGAGATATTGTAAATATCAATATATATATAAAAAGATTTTTATCTGCATATTGCTCAGAATTTAAATTTTTTTGAGTTTATTCGCGTTTCATGTCCTCTAGAATCCAAAAGTGACCTTAGAATTTTTCATTTCTGTTCATAGACTATAAATTTTATTAATATCTAATCAATAACCGCAGAAATTAATTTTTAAAAATTTGATATAAACATGTTGTCATATAGCAGCGCAAAGAATACAATAAAAAAGATGTTTTTAATATTTATATTTTTATTTTTCTAATATTTTTCTAATATTAATTATTAATCTTATTCAATTAATCATATAGTTTTTTATATATGTTTATTTATGCAGAAAAAATTAATTGACATAATTATTAATTTAATAAAATAAAATTATTTTAATAATAAAATTTAATTTAATAAAATATTAAAATAATAAAAATTAATAAATTTGTAAAAAAAATATATAATAAAAAAAAAAAAAAAAAAATGTGCCTTTGCAAGTTTCGAACTCAGGGTGCAAAGTCATAAGAAGACGCGCTAGCTCGCTCGGCCAGGAACCGCTTTTGTTTGGAAGCTTCTTATAAGGGTATATATAAGATTTCAAATTTTTGCCACCAGCGCCTCTATGAGCTAGTATGGTAACTAAACTATTTTTAATTAATTAGCATTTCCTGGACACACCTTACCAATTAGCGGTTTTCTAAAGGAAGTCTGACATGCCCTGAGACCTACTGAATATACATAAAAAATTTCATAAGAATCGGTCAAGTCGTTTCGGAGGAGTATGATTTCAAAGTTTTGTGACACGAGAATTTTATATATAAGATAAAGTTGGTCTCGGGCACAAGACGTGTTTTAGTGTTTAGTTTTCATATCTTCAAAACCCAGTATACGTCATACATTACTCATCCATTCAACTCAAAATCCAACAAGAGTTCCCTCCTAAAAAAAACTCTTATATTTATTATATCATATATATTTCATTGAAATTTTATAAATGGAATTAGATATATAAATCAATGTTTATATATCTAATTCCATTTATAAACACAATTATCATATATAACTAGTTTCTGTTTATTTTAATGAAATTGATTTGAGTTATCCACCTGTCTAGATTATTTTGGTGATATAGAGATTTGCATTTATTTTATTGTTAAATTAAAATGTTAATTTATTATATGGACTGGGGTAGATGGGAAAATTGGCGGGTGACCGACTCCCCCAACTCTGATAAATCTCTCTAATTATAAAACTTTTTAAAGTTAATAATTAAAATGACTTTAAATACTTTTATATAAGTTTAATTAATAAAATAACAAAAACAAAAGCTTAAAAAAATGAATAAAATTAATTTAAAATTGCAATGAATAGAAAGTGTTCATTAATGTGGTTTTTTGAAAAAATCAGGAGTGTCTCCACTTGACTATCTCGTAAATCTGAATTAGATTAATTAACACATATATTATATTTAAATTAAATTTAATTAATTAAATTATAAATTAAAATTAATAAATAATATATATTAAACCAGTGCATGTTTGACTCTTTATTGATGGCACCAAGTCACTCGTTGGCGCGTGATTGCCAGTCAACGTGATAAAAAATTTAAAAAATTAATTTCGGTACTTTCAATGATTCAATAAAGCTGAAATTCTATATATAGCAGTTTTATACAATTTTTAATTATGTCATGTCATTTCAAAAATATATCTTTATTTTTACGGTCAGTTTAGAGAAAAAAAACTGAATTGTATTAATTAACATATATTATATTTTATCTTATTATACTAGCATATATATATATATATATATATTTGTATTTTTGAAATTTTAAACCGCTCTAAAGACTTTTTTGAAATTCACACCATAGGTAATTTTTATAAAGAAAAATCGATCTGTATTGGTTTCAGGCACGGAAAATATCATCTTTGTTATTTTTTTCTTAATTTAAAATAGGAATTTTAATAATAAAAGTAAAATAAATAAGAAAATATTTGTTGGTGTATACTACCTATCCTAGAATTGTTAAAGATAAAATATATAAATTAGTAATAGATAATTGAGAGATCAAGAGGTAAAGCTATAGTATAACCTGAAAAGATATTAAATAAGTAGATTAATAGACAAAAGGATTGGAAAATAGAAAAGACAATAAACAATTATAACATAATTTTTAAGTAGAAAATAATTATTATTTCTTATAAATATCAATAATAATAGAAAAAATATATAGTAAGACTTATTAGAAAGATTTGACGGGTAACGGGTAGACTCTTCTCTATGATCCCAATAGAAAAGATTTCTACTTCAGGGAGTAGCGTCCCTGCCCTCACGTGAGCTCATGATTCCTTTCTTGCATAGGAGAGGAATCATGTCTTTTACCCGTTGACTTCTTTTAATCCATTCTCTTACTCTTGTTCTTCCTCCCTCCCGTGACCCTTCAAAAAATCAAAGGAGAATACCTAGCATAGATTCATTAAAAAGAAAAAAAATGAAATTTTTGACTATTTTAGAGATCTCTTATATATTCTTATATTATCTTCGGGGGGTTAATTCAAATATATTCTGATTATGCGCATTTTCCGACTAGCAAAACCTCGCAATTGACAAGTGAGACATTTTATAAATCCCTCTGAGAGGATCCACCTCTCCTACGCTTCATATTAGAATAAAACTTGGAACTCATATATTTATTGTACTCTTTGGAGAATTAGAAGAACCAATCTATTCAATGTATTTCATTTTATTAAAATTTTGAACTATTTCTTGTAAATTGTGACCAAGACAAATCAATTAAACATAATTTTAGCCAGATTCTAAATAAAATTGATTTTTACTAACATTAAATGGAAATTTTTAATTAATTTTCATATCGGTTTATTTTTACCGATCAAAATAAATATTGCATTATAACAACACGTAAAATCTATAAGAATATATTCATTATGAAACGTAGATTCATTTTCACTAGTATTATATAATTTTACGGTGCTTCTTTAATTAAATATTAATTATTGAATTTTGACAGATTGATAAGATTCGCCGCCATGTTTATTGACCCCCAACTCCAATGCTTTGCTTATCCGTGACCTTAAATGGGACAATTATTTTTTAATTCCTGCATAACAATCTCTTGCTTACCCCCAATGGATGAGATTCAAGTGCCTTTGGCCTTATTTCGCTATTACATGCTTGATATATACTCTACATTAATTTTACATATTCATCTTCAATTTTAATATATTATTTAATTTCATTAAATTAAAGTATTATATTATAATAGAAACCAATATTTTTATTTTTTTATATCTTATTATACTAGCAAAAATTGTATATTTATATATATAATATAGGATCAAATATTTTATCAAATAAATACGAATATATTTTTCATCTTGAAATGAAAATCAAGTTATTTTAATTAATTTGTACCATTTTAGGAAACAAGTTTTTGATGTGACATTTTTAGAAAACCCATTTAACAATTGTAATAAAAAGTCGAATTGGCAGTCGTGGGACTGGCCGACAGAAGTGAAAACTTGTGCGTAAGAAATTTGAAAGCAGACGGAATGCGCACCAGCTTCACGAGAAAAATGAAATTTATATACGTATATATATATATATATATATAAAATTCATAATTATTTTTTTCAGCAAACTGATTATTATTACAAAAATATTAAAAATACGATGTGTATGAATATATATATATATGTCTGTCTGTCTGTGTGTGTGTCTGTCAAATACTCAAAAACTACCCGTCCGATTGCGATGAAACTTTCAGGGATTGTTGTGGGCGTCCCAGGGAAGGTTTTAGTGTAGTTAAATCCAAAATTAATTTATCCAAAATTAATTTAATTAGTAATATTTTGGTAAAAGTCTATTTATGGTTACCATGGTTACATTGAAAAATTTACAATAAATAAATAAAAATAATTGGAAATCTTTTCAACTTATTATTTTGATAAATTTTATTAATATTTTTAATTTTTTTTAAACTGCCAAAAATAACATACCCATAATAATAGTTGTAATAAAAATAAAAATATAAATCACAATGTAAGTAAAATATTGAATCGTTTTATTTATATTGTTTCAATTATTGTTTGAATATTTATTAAATTTATATATAGATTAATTTACATGTTTAAATGTATATTTAATAAATTTATTTATTGATTCTTAATATTAATAATTCCAATTACTTTCTTGAAATTTTTTTTTATTTAAAAGCATATTCAGCATATCTCGCAAATTTGAATTGGATTAAATAACATATATTAATTTAAATTAAATTAAACTAGCTGCTCCGAGCGCCTTCGGCGCTCTTCACACCTAGACGGGGGCTCCGCCCCCTGTACCCCCGAGTGATACATAGTATTTGGTTGAAAGTCTGTACGTAAAAGGTTTTCATCCATTTTGTTTCAATCAGTATAAGTAGATAAGACATGTATTTGTTTTCTTGTAAATTATATTTTAATTTAATCAGTAAATTAATTATATATTATTATTGTATATGTTATATTTATCTAACTCTGTGTCTATACAGTTTTCGAAAGTTCTTAGCCGCAACATGTATATATTTGATATTTCTCTAAGCGTCCCTATCCTGAGCTACAACCAAATCCTACCCTGTCCCATCTCTCCCATGTCCCTTCCTTCATTGTCCACCCACCTTGGTCCTTGGTCTTCCACCGGATGTTTCCCAATCGGTTTCTCCCAATTTCTAGTTTCTCCCATTCCAACCACGTCCCCTTCCCATCCCAGCCTTCTCGATTTTATAACCTTAACTATATCTGGACATTATTTCTCGATATGCCATCTCCGCCATCCCCCTGTGACCTCATCTTCTTTTGGCCTATAAATGCTGCGAACAATATTAATCTCACGAATACTCCAAATCTACTCTCGTCTCCCAGAGTCATCGATAGGGTGACCAAACGTCCCGTCTTTAGGTGCTCTGTCCCGAAAAATGTCTTCGGGACACCCTACTGTCCCGTTTTTT
The DNA here is from genome assembly GCA_963082975.1 of Labia minor. Classification (NCBI taxonomy): domain Eukaryota; kingdom Metazoa; phylum Arthropoda; class Insecta; order Dermaptera; family Spongiphoridae; genus Labia; species Labia minor. Next base: position 11,137,581 of record OY720348.1, read on the forward strand.
CAATATTTATGACATTTCGTAATTTTTTTTTTCAAATTTTTTTCAATTTAGTTCTAAAAAAAAGGTATACCGTTTGTCCCGGTTTGGTGTTTTCGAAATATGGTCACCCTAGTCATCGATCAACATGAAAAATAATTGTTTTATATATTTTAATTTTGATCCTCTTTGATGAGATAAGCCCCTTTACTGCATAATAACAGGCGTTACTCAATTACAACGTCGATTTAAATTCTTCTCGAATATTATTATCCTTCGTGATTAGAGATCTTAAGTATTTAAATATTTATACTTTTTCAAATTCTACATTTTGTATGTTAATTGTATGTAAGTCGTATCCGTATCATAATTTTTGAATTTTTTTGTTTAATTACATTTCGGTTGATTTTTCCCCAATTTCTCTAATCATATGTCTCCTCTTCATGTCCAATTCATTTACCTATCAATGTTGCATAAGGAATTTAAATTTCTTAATTTGGCTAGAACACTCCATTTTTTAAATTTTAAATAGAGGGAGAGAGAGAGAGAGAGGTTCTAATTATATATATATATATATATATATATATATCTGTTTCTATGACAGCACAAAAAAGTAAACAAATTACATACATACAAACACTCTCCTTTATATATATTTCTGGAAAATGGAACACCCGCAGCCTAGCTCAGGAGTTACCTAAGATTCTAATTTCTTTTTTATTTTTCATCATTTGAGGTACCCTTCACCTCAGAAAAATTTGGTTATCTTACTCCTTGTAGTTTAGGCTCTGGAGTTTTTTGCGTACAGACGGACACTATCGTATTAAATATATAGATTAATTCAATTATAAATTAAAATTAATAAATAATATTTATTAAACCAGCGAAAGTTTGGCTCTTTTTTGATGGCACCACGTCACATGTTGGCGCGTGAGATTTCCAGTGTTAAAAAAATTAATTCTGGTACTTTCAGCAATTCAATTTTCGATGTTGAGATTTTGATGTTTTTGATGTTATAAATAATATTTATTAAATTATAATTTAATTAATTTAATTTAATTTAAATTAATAAATATTATTTAATCAAATTCAAATTTGCGAGATAGTCGAGTGGATAGTGGAGTGTTTGGCTCTTTGTTGATGGCACCACGTCACGTGTTGGCGCGTGAGATTTCCAGTGTTAAAAAATTAATTCTGGTACTTTCAGCGATTCTATCAAGCTCAAATTCTATATATAGCAGTTTTATACAATTATTAATCCTGTGAAAAATTATCAAACATATATCTTTATTTTTACGGTCACACACACACACACACACACATATTTAAAAATTAATTTATTAAAATATATATTATATAATATATTATATATAGTATATAATTTAATATATATATATATATATATATATATTCAGAAATTAATTTTAAATTATATAAATATATTAGAAATTAATTTAATATAATTTAACACATAATAATATATTAAAATATTTTATTTTATATATACATAATTTAGTAATACTGATTATTAATGTAAATATAAATAATAATATTTAATATGGCAAATATGTAAAATTTTGTAAAGAATGTATCAGAAGTTTAGTGTCTAACATTCTGGCGTATTGCGCATGCGTATATCGGTCGGGTCGGTGTCGTTTTGGAATCTCACGCGAAATCTATATTTTTTCCCCATCCGCAAAAGTGCTCAACGCCGCTAAAGAAGTTTTCACTTCAATAATTTAAAAAAATTGTAAAATTTTTAAAGTTTGTAATAATAAATTGTATAAATTTGTTAAACGGTCGGTGTTCCAGAAACTATTATAGCTATGTGGGATATATTAAACCTCTCTAAGGATTTTTTTGAAATTCACACCATAGATAATTTTTATAAAGAAAAATCGATCTGTATTGGTTTCAGTTTCGGGAAAAATCATCTTCATTAGTTTTTTCTTAATTTAAATTTATAAATATTATCTATGGTGTTAATTTCAAAAAAATCTTTAGAGCGGTTTAATATATCAAAAATACAAATATATATATATTGTAATATTTTAATTTATAAATACTTATATATTATATATAATATATAAAAATAAATATAAATCGATTTTTTTTAATAATATTTCTAAAATAATCGAGATTCGCAGAAGAGGGGAGTAAGGTGGACAAAGTCTTTGAGGGGTCGATTGGTAGGTTCTGGGTGCGTGGAGGACATTCAAGAAGGAATCGTCTTGGTGTGCGGGCTTACCTGTGAGTGTGACCCTTTTACCTTCCCCGCTGCACGTCTGGCCTATACTCAGAGGAGTGCGTATATATATTTGGTTTAAAAGTGATTATTTGTGAAGTGTTACAATAAAATTTATATTATTTATCAAACAATATTAAAATAAGTGTTAATTAGAATTTATATTTGTACTTATCAATTAATAAGTAATATAAATTCACAAGTTAAATAGTGTTAAGTGAAGATTAAACTAAGTCAAGAAATCAAGTTAATTTGATTGGTGTTATAAATAAATAAGTTATTTTTATAGAATTAAACTATATTGTATTATATTAAGAGTAAATATTTATAGTTGTTAATTTTAGTAATATATTAGTTAATCAATTATTTGTATGTATAAAATATAATAAATTAAGTGTATCATTTTAGTTATAAGGATTACAACTAAATGTTAATTTAAAATTTTATTAATTTTTTTATTATTAAATCAAATAATTTAATAATATGTACATTAATAAAAGTTAGTGGTGTCTTAATTTAACAACAATATTTTCCCACATTACAAATGGTGTCAGAAGTGGGATCTTTGCAACAAGAAGTGTTAATAGAACCCATCACAAAAAGTAAGTGCAATTAACTTTTATAATTTATTATACCATTAAATCACAATGCCGCCAAAAGTTGACCCTGAAACAGTCTCGGATGTATTAAATGAATTGAAAGATCACCTTTCGAAAATAAGTATTCAATCAACTAGTACTATGTCTGCAGCTCCTGATTTGTCCCTACAAGCCCTCGTTCCATATTGGTCCGGTTCATCCGAGTCAGAACCTATTGAGTCATTTTTATTAAACTTTGATAGAGTTGCACAGTTAGGTGGATGGTCAATAGTTCAAAAGAAGCTTATTCTTCTAATGAAATTGAAGGATAGAGCAGCTTTGGGTATTAAAGATGAATGGACATATGAGGAATTAAAACAAGAGTTAACTAAGAAATTTGAAAGACCTTCAACTAAACTTTTATTGAAAAAGAAACTACTAAATCTATCACAAAACCCTGAGGAGAGTGTACGGGAGTTCGCAGATAGAATTATTAATGTTCAGAGTTTAGCATCCAAGGAAGGAGTAAAGGAAGATGAAACAACTATGTTAGAAATTTTTCTATTAGGTTTAAGAGGAAAATTAGGAGTGGAGGTTAGATGTAGTTCACCCACTACTTATGAAGAGGCGTTAGATAGAGCTATAAAAAGAGAGCGCGAATACAATGAAATTTCTCCTATAATGGGAGTAAGTGAAGCTTCTTATATAAATGAGCAGCAATGTATTTGTTGTGGCTTGAAGGACCATTGGATGGCCGATTGCAAGAGCCCAGTTGCAGTTGCTTTGTTAAAAACAAATGAACTTAGCAATAACTGCCAAGTTACGGGTTTATCATCAATAAGATGTTTCAATTGCAATCAGGAAGGCCATGTAGCAAGAAACTGTAATAAAAAAAAACAGGTTGTGAGCGATAAGCAATGTTTTATATGTGGGAGCCCAAGACATTTAGCTAAAGAGTGTTCTCGTAGATTTGATAGAAATTCTAATCGCATCCCTCGAGGTACTAACAATAACCAACGATACCCAAAAGATCAGGGTCGTTAGGATTCCCTGACCGAACGACCCAAAATAAGGAGAACAGTAGACGAGTTCCGTCTGTTCTGAAAGGGAAACCTGCAGGGGTCATACTGACAATGTTATGCCAAGATAAAGCCTATCATTTATTGGTGGATACAGGAGCAGATATTTCTATATTAAAAACTCCCATTGCGGGGGTGAAAATTCATCAATCAAATATAAAAGCTAAAGGGGTTAGTGGAGAAGTATTAGTGGTTAGAGGAGAACAAAATGTATTAGGTAAGATAGATAATGTGGATATCGAACATAGATTTCTAATTGCATCTATAGAAACACAACATGATGGACTCGTTGGACTGGATTTCCTAGAAGCGGTAGGAGCTGTTATCGACTGCACTAACAGAGAAACCAAAATATCAAAAATAAAAACAAACCGTTCTTCTTATAACGAGACTGGGCAACAAGTATGTTTGATTGAAAAAGTAATTTTACCTCCTTGGAGTGAATTTGTTTGCTCCGGAAGGTTAACTAAGGGAAGGGGCAAGAATATTGCAGGTGACTATATTCTAGAGCCTCAAAACGAAACTCTTATTCCGATGAGAGTTGCACGGTCAGTAATCCGATTAAAGGATAATAAAATTCCAATCAAATTAATAAATACTAGTAATAGTAACATTACTCTCCCCCGAGGTAAAGTAATCGGAACACTTAGTAATATAGCCGAAACATTAAGCGATTTTGGACCTGGTGAAGAAGAAGAAAACTTGAGAGATAGTCTATAGTAATTATTGTAAAAAGAAATTTAATCATAAATCAAATTTAGCTCGACATTTATTAATTCATTCTGCAGAAAAACCTTTTGAATGTAATTATTGTGAAAAGACATTTAATCTGAAAGAAAATTTAAAAAAACATTTATTAATTCATTCAGGAGAAAAACCATTTGAATGTAATTATTGTGAAAAGAAATTTAATCGAAAATCACATTTAGATACACATTTATTAATACATTCAGGAGAAAAACCTTTTGAATGTAATTATTGTAAAAAGAAATTTAATCAGAAATCAACTTTGGATAAACATTTATTAATTCATTCAGGAGAAAAACCTTTTGAATGTAATTATTGTGAAAAGAAATTTAATGTGAAATCAAATTTAAAAACACATTTATTAATTCATACAAACGAAAAGCCTTTTGAATGTAATTATTGTAAAAAGAAATTTAATCATAAATCACATTTAAAAAGACATTTATTAATTCATTCAGGAGAAAAACCCTTTGAATGTAATTATTGTGAAAAGAAATTTAATGTGAAATCAACTTTAAAAACACATTTATTAATTCATACAAACGAAAAACCTTTTGAATGTAATTATTGTAAAAAGAAATTTAATGTGAAATCACATTTAAAAAGACATTTATTAATTCACACAGGAGAAAAACCTTTTGAATGTAATTATTGTGAAAAGAAATTTAATCATAAACCACATTTAAAAAGACATTTATTAATTCATTCAGGTGAAAAATCTTTTGAATGTAATTATTGTAAAAAGAAATTTAATCGAAAATCACATTTAAAAAGACATTTATTAATTCATTCAGGAGAAAAACCTTTTGAATGTAATTATTGTGAAAAGAAATTTAATGTGAAATCAACTTTAAATACACATTTATTAATTCATAAAGGAGAAAAACCATTTGAATGTAATTATTGTAAAAAGAAATTTAATGTGAAATCAAATTTAGCTCGACATTTTTTAATTCATTCTGCAGAAAAACCTTTTGAATGTAATTATTGTGAAATGAAATTTAAACTAAAATCAAATTTAAAAATACATTTATTAATTCATAAAGGAGAAAAACCATTTGAATGTAATTATTGTAAAAAGAAATTTAATCAGAATTCAAATTTAAATACACATTTATTAATTCATACAGGAGAAAAACCTTTTGAATGTAATTATTGTGAAAAGAAATTTAATCACAATTCAACTTTAAAAAGACATTTATTAATTCATTCAGGGGAAAAACCTTTTGAATGTAATTATTGTGAAAAGAAATTTAATCAAAAATCAGATTTAGATAAACATTTATTAATACATAATGTTTGAAAAAAAGGCTTAATAATGAAAACAACATTTTCTTTAAATATAGCTTATATACTTTATAGCACAAATTATAGTTTATATCAATAAAAATCTGATTTATTTAACTTATTATTTATATTTACTTTTTTATTTGGTCTATTATTACATTATAACACTAATTATCTAGTATATTTAATAATCCTATAATTTTATTAGTTTATTTATTATTTTTCTATACAAGTCCAAAATATGTCTCATGATTCTTTCATTTTACTAATCTATAATTGTAAATAAAAAAGGTACTTTATAAATCTCTTTTAATTCTTACACACAGAAAATTATTAATCATTTCTTAATACATAATGTTTTAATGTATTAATACTGACTCAAGTTTATGTATGATTCTTTCTTTGATTAAAGTTATATACTTTATACTTTTATGTTCATTTCTATACAAATATTATATATTTAACTGATTAATAATATTAATTAGGGGCTGATTTAGGCCTAGGCAGAATAAGCAACTGCGTAGGGCCCGTAATTTCAGGCGGCCCGTAAATCGTTTCAAAAATTCGTGAATTTTTTCACACTGGTAAGTTTGCTAAATAAATATTTATTAATTTTGTTTTTTTATATAATTGTTTTAATTTTCAGTCTAATGAGAAAAATCATGGAGTATCAAGAGATTAATATTTTCTTTGATTCCAGATGTGAAGTGGAATTAAAAATTCTAAACAAAAATATTCTATAAAATAAAATCTTTTGCGATCAGACTTTTAAATATTTTCGCCTTTTTTAAATTTTTTCAATATGGTTCTAAAAAAAAGCTAAAATCATTTTGAGATCACGATTTTTCAGGCTTTAAGTATCACCAAGCGTTCCCACCCTTGATATATTATTTCAAATAAGCTGGAGTGTCTCCACTCGACTATCTCGCAATTTGAATTGGATTAATTAACAATTGTTATTTTTAAATTGAATTTAATTAAATAAATAATAAATTAAGTATAATTCAATTAATTTTTTACCGACCGACGATAGTAAGGGAGGTATTGTTTTCAAACCAAATTTCACATGTGGAGATTTTTACATATCTCCACGAATCATGCATTTTCTTAACAGAAAAAAGTATTTTTAGCATGTTGTCTGTCCGTCCGTTCGTCCGTCTGTCCGTATAGATGTGTACAGCCTGAACGGCTCAACCGATCTTGATGAAATTTGGTATATTTACTTAATGCATCAGTGGGATGAATTGATCAACTTTTGGTGCAAATCCGGAAACCGGAAGTGCTAGTATTGCCGATCGAAGAGAGGAAGTGAAGGGTTATTTTCACACAAAATTTCAAATGAGGAGATTTTTTTATATATCACCACCAATCATACACTTTGTATTGGTTTTATCCTCGGGAAAATCATATTTATTAGTTTTTTCTTGATTTAAAATTATATGACGTCATCCAGCCATTCATGACGTCACAGCCTGGTCTTACATATATATTATAAATAAAATAAAATTAAAAATATTTTTGTTATATGCCTATCTGTTTTTTATTACATTAATAGATATATTAAAATTATTTGAAATTGTTTCTTTAGCTGAAAATTAATTTACTTCAAACCGTCGGTCGGTTCGGACCAGGCCACAGGTCAACTTATTTTATTTAATTTATAGTAAAATATGATTAGTGAATAAAATTAATTAATTAACATATATTAAATTTAAATTTAAAACTTTTACCTTCATTTTTAAGTCAAAATTTAAAAAATCAATTCCGATACTTTCAGCGATTTAATCAAGCTCCAATTCTATATATTGCAATTTTATACAATTTTTAATTATGTCATGTCATTTAAAAAATACATCTTTATTTTTACGGTCAGTTTAGAGAAAAAAAAATTGAATTGTATTAATTAACATATATCTTATCTTATTATACTAGCATATATATATATATTTGTATTTTTGAAATTTTAAACCGCTCTAAAGATTTTTTTGAAATTCACACCATAGGTAATTTTTATAAAGAAAAATCGATCTGTATTGGTTTCAGGCACGGAAAATATCATCTTTGTTATTTTTTTCTTAATTTAAAATAGGAATTTTAATAATAAAAGTAAAATATAATAATTTAAATTGGCGGGTGACCGACTCCCCCAACTCTGATAAATCTCTCTAATTATAAAACTTTTTAAAGTTAATAATTAAAATGACTTTAAATACTTTTATATAAGTTTAATTAATAAAATAACAAAAACAAAAGCTTAAAAAAATGAATAAAATTAATTTAAAATTGCAATGAATAGAAAGTGTTCATTAATGTGGTTTTTTGAAAAAATCAGGAGTGTCTCCACTTGACTATCTCGTAAATCTGAATTAGATTAATTAACACATATATTATATTTAAATTAAATTTAATTAATTAAATTATAAATTAAAATTAATAAATAATATATATTAAACCAGTGCATGTTTGACTCTTTATTGATGGCACCAAGTCACTCGTTGGCGCGTGATTGCCAGTCAACGTGATAAAAAATTTAAAAAATTAATTTCGGTACTTTCAATGATTCAATAAAGCTGAAATTCTATATATAGCAGTTTTATACAATTTTTAATTATGTCATGTCATTTCAAAAATATATCTTTATTTTTACGGTCAGTTTAGAGAAAAAAAACTGAATTGTATTAATTAACATATATTATATTTTATCTTATTATACTAGCATATATATATATATATATATATATTTGTATTTTTGAAATTTTAAACCGCTCTAAAGATTTTTTTGAAATTCACACCATAGGTAATTTTTATAAAGAAAAATCGATCTGTATTGGTTTCAGGCACGGAAAATATCATCTTTGTTATTTTTTTCTTAATTTAAAATAGGAATTTTAATAATAAAAGTAAAATAAATAAAAAAATATTTGTTGGTGTATACTACCTATCCTAGAATTGTTAAAGATAAAATATATAAATTAGTAATAGATAATTCAGAGATCAAGAGGTAAAGCTATAGTATAACCTGAAAAGATATTAAATAAGTAGATTAATAGACAAAAGGATTGGAAAATAGAAAAGACAATAAACAATTATAACATAATTTTTAAGTAGAAAATTATTATTTCTTATAAATATCAATAATAATAGAAAAAATATATCGTAAGACTTATTAGAAAGATTTGACGGGTAACGGGTAGACTCTTCTCTATGATCCCAATAGAAAAGATTTCTACTTCAGGGAGTAGCGTCCCTGCCCTCACGTGAACTCATGATTCGTTTCTTGCATAGGAGAGGAATCATGTCCTTTACCCGTTGACACCTTTCAATCCATTCTCTTACTCTTGTTCTTCCTCCCTCCCATGATCCTTCAAAAATTCAAAGGAGAATACCTAGCATAGATTCATTAAAAAAAATGAAATTTTTGACTCTTATAGGAGACTCTTTTAGAGATCTCTTATATATTCTTATATTATCAAAAATACAAATATATATATACATATATATATATATATACAATTTTTACTAGTATAATTAGATAAGATACAAAAAAATAGGCTCATATAAATTTAAATTAAAACAAAATAATAACAAAACATTAATGTAATGCGTTTAATTTCTGTTATAATATGATCTTGTTATTTAAAATTATTATTATTTTTATTATTATTATTACGATGACTTATAAATTTTGAAAAGAATTTAAATCTGGAATGACCACTAAAATTTTCTAAATATATGTATTTAGTGTCGAGATGATTACGATTAAGATGGCTCTGATGAGGATAATTAGAAAGTTGTTTGTTTAAGGCAGGGATGCCCAACCTTTTAATTTAATGGGCCACATCGCAAACTTAAATATTTAACTGGGCCGCAAAATTACCAGAATATGTTAAGCCTAGCTAGTGAATGTCTCAAAATTTATGGAGATTTTTGGGGATAGAGGTGTTTTTTTGTTTTTGAATGTTGCCTCGAAGTTATAGGTCGCTTGCCGGACTGTGAATTCTTTAAAATTTAACTCCAAAATGAGTCGATAGTGGGCCGCATTAAAACTTTGAGTGGGCCGCAATGCGGCCCACGGGCCGCGAGTTGTACATCCCTGGTTTAAGGGAATCCAATTGGGAAACGATTTGAGGGTCGATATTAATTTGTTTCAATTGGGAGATATTAAGAAATGAATGAAAGAAGCTCAGAATATGGGCGGGTGGTGTCAATGAATGGAATTAATAACTTTTGAAGTAATTTATTAAATATTATTTATTTTATTTTTTTAACAATTTTATTTTATTAATAATAGCTTTGAAAAACAAAATTAACAATAAAAGTTATTATTGTGGCAGGTTATTTTCTTCTGTGTTTTGTTTTATGCATTTCTTTTTCCAAGTTTTTCTAAAATATTTTTTAATATATTAATTAATTTAATTATCGTTTAAAAGTATTTATAGAGCAAAATAGTTTATTGATGAACTTTAATATCTACAAAAAAATTTAAATTTCAGATTTAATTATGTTAATTTGTAAAATGTGATTTGATTTAACTGAATTTCCAAGCATGGAATGGTAAAAATAGCAAATAAAATAATATAAGGAAAAATTATATAATAAAAAGTAAATAATTACCTCACATAGGAATACTTCAAAGATCACAGTACATACATCATCAGATTTGGCTGTAAAGAGATTAACCAAAATATAACATACTTAATTCTTTAGATAATGTTCAGAGAAAAATTATTTGAAATCTAATTAAAATATGAATACCTGAATTGGAACAAGTCTTTCTTAACTGATTAAATATTTTCACATCTTTTTTAAAGATCGTTATATCTAATACAGTGATTTCAACCTTTTTTTTTACCGCGGCACTGTTTTAACGGTTTAAAAATTTGGCGGCACACAAAGAAAAAGATAAGTGTAAAAGTTTACCATATTTAAAAAAGTGGTCCCAAAAACGGTTTACCTTATTTTTAGAACCAAATTGAAAAAATATATAAAAAAAAGTCGTAAATGTTTAAGAGCCTCGTAATCTGGCGGCACACTTTGAAAATCTCGCGGCACACTAAAGTGGTTGAGAGTCACTGATCTAATACCTTGTCTAATTCATCAATTGCTGTCGTGTTAAGTCTATTTCCAATTAACTAAAATAATAAATATATTAATATTATTATGCATATTTAAAAACGATAGATATGCTTACCAAATCTGCATTTTGAAGAAGACACGCAGGAATACAGTAAAACATTTAAAAACAAAATTAAGTTAGTTATCAAACACACAATAATTAAAATAAAATAATAATTAAAAAAAAAACTAAGTTAATTCTTTTAATATAATATTTATGATTATAAAAAATATACCTCTGTATTTGACGTCTAAGCGAGGTAGAGGTGTTCTGTAATCAGCAGTACGGATCCTTTCAACTTTTATGTTGTTGATTTTTTTAATTGTCGTTCACATCTTTTTATTTCACGTAGCTTCCCAATTTGAACCTCGATCCCATTGTCTCCAGCTAAAGAGATATTTCATTGCCAGGCTCGGGACTTGAACCCGGTGCCACGAGGATAAGAAACAAGCACGTTGTTCCCAAAATTGAGTAGCGTTTTTATTTTTATAGATAATCTCCAAATGATTTTTTTTTAAACATGTAAATATAATGGACCATCATCAATATTATATATCATTTTTATATGTAGGTGTATGATTTTTCTGTGATATAAGCAATATATTATTCTACTGGTATATAAAAATGAATATTTTGATATATTTAATATTAATTTCCTCTACTACTCTTCTTATAATAGACCATATGATAATTAATTTTTTATTTCAATCCTCTTTTAAATTAATTTTAAATTTTTATATAATAGAAAAATAGATTTAATATTAATTTTACTTTTTTAGCGAGAAAAAAACATTGGTGGTTCATAGTCGAAACACATCATCAACTTGACTCATTGTGATCAAATATATGCCCTATTTAATCCTTTATATTCTATGTGAAAAAAAATTAATTCCGGTACTTTAAGCGATTCAATCAAGCTGAAATTCTATATAAAGCAGGTTTATACAATTTTTAATCATGTGAGGTAGTTACAGACTTTGTTAATAATTTATTGTAATTATTATCCTACTTTAAATAATAATATTACATAGAAATTTTTTTCTTTTTATCAAGATGTGTAAATTTCTTAATTGCAATTTAAAAATTGTGCAAATTTCAGTTAAAGGAAAAATTATTTATTTGAAGATAAAACCAACGTTTCAGCAATAATAAAAAAAATAAAAATATATTGATGAAATGTCAGTTTTACCTGTAAATAAATAATTTTTCACTTAACATAAAATTCCACAATTTTTTTCATTTCAATAATTCCTTCTAAATGAAAATAAATTTATTTTCTCTATTTCGTCAATTAGTTATACTTATCAAGACAGAGGGCGGTAAAGAAGGTTTGAAAAGTTTACATGGTCGTGTCAAGTCTGTTATATGTTCTGTGGTTTAAATAATGCATCAAAAGTGATCAAAAGTTTTATTTGGAAACTGAATCGTTACCACAGTATATCACAGAGCATCCGTATCAGAGGGGATCACTCAATGCTATTTTTTTCTCACCCTTAGTGATGGCAAGTGATGGCAAGGATGGCAAACAGGTTGGACATGTGGGAGCGTTTTTACCGACCGGCGAGAGAGGCATTTTTAAATTTTTTTTGTATGAATATTGGGAATTTAAAAATTATTTATTGAGATATAAAATTAGCATTACAGAAATCAAATATGCTTTTTTCAAATATCCAAATAAATAATTTAAATTAACAGAAAACTTCACCTACTTTTATGTAATTTACATAAATAAAATAAACGAATAATGTTCTTGTTAATATTTTATATGTATAAATTAAAAATGAAACGAGAGAAACACATACGAATTGTTCTTAGTGAGAAGGAAATTTATAAATAAATAATCATTTCTATTTCCAAAAAGATACTATTTAAAAAGATCACAAGAAATCCATAAATCATTGATTAACTAAGAATAATTAATCCAACGCATTTTTAATCATCTAAGTTTATCAAAAAACTGAATTACGAACATTTGGGTAAATTTATAAATGAAAAAAATGTGGGATGTCTCCGGTCGGCTATCATGCAAATTCCAATTGGATAAATTAACACATATATATTATATTTAAATGAAATTATAAATTAAAATTAATAAATAGTATTTATTAAACCAGCGCGAGTTTGGCTCTTTGTTGAGGGCATCTGGTCACATGCTGGATTGTTAGTCAACGTGCTAAAAAATTAATTCCGGTACTTTTAGCGATTCAACCAAGCTGAAATACTATATATAGCAGTTTTATGCAATTTTTAAACATGTGAAAAACGATAAAAGATATACTGAGAGGAGTATGTGAATATATTTGATTTAATAGTGCTTATTGTGAATTTCTATATTGCTGTGAAATTTGTATTTATTTATCAAATATTAAATAATTTAACTTTGATATTTGATTTGTTACAATGTAATTTAAATTATTTATCAAACAATTAATAATAAATTTTTCAATGTTATTTGTGTTAAATGTTTAATAAAATTTATATTTATATTTATGCTGGGTTTGTTTCGAATATTATGTGCACGGATACTCTATGTACGGATGGTATGTCGAGTTTGATATTCAAATAATTGCAGGGAATTCGGAAGGCCTGTGGGAGGGGGTGATCTTTGGTCATTTTTTTTTTGCGGTGCCATCTATTGGACGCCTGAAGAGTCGACTTTATTCATGTAACGCCACCTGGTGTTCGAGTTACACCGGTCCCATTGTGCTGATACCCCCCTGCAGTATATCGTTGCTTACTTAAAGACGAATATTTGGTTGTTATTTTGATTGTAAATCAAAATCAAATTTTAAAACCTGTGCTTAAAACGTATATATTACTTATTATCTAGAATATATTATATAATTGATAATAGATTAATCAATTAAAAATGGATCTTTATTCACAAGAAGACAGAAAATATCCAATATATATAGGTAATTTTTATTTCAATGTTTTTTTCATCTAAAGTATTGTTAATTGTCAGTAAAATGGTAATTATACAAAATAGTTACTTCAACATGGATTTGGATAAAACTTAACCAATTTTTTTTTCTAATAAACATTTCTTATAAAATTTTTGCGGCACGCTCCTAGTTTAGGATATAAAAATTATTAATATTTGCTTATACATCTGTGGTGTCATTTAAATTTAAATTATTTTGTAAAAAATTAAATATTTTTTTAATAAAAATTAAATAAAATATTATATTAAATAAAAAATATTATTTTATAAATATAAAAAAAAATAAATAAAAAATATTCTATAAATATAATATTATTTTAATCAAAATTAAATATTATTTTAAATGGAATTAAATAGTATTTTAATAAAAAGAAAATATTTTTTATAACTAAAATTAAATATTTATTTATTTTGTTAACACTTATCATTAATTTTTATTTATATGTTTTTTTCATGGAAAGTTATTTAAATTGCCACTAAAATTATTTTTTTAATATTATTCATAATGATGTGTTATACCTTAAATTAAATTATAAAATTAAAGTTAGATATATAAAAATATAATCATTTAAAATAACGAAAACATTCTTTTTTTAGGTCCTCTATATTCTTGTACCTATTGTCATACAAATTTTATAAGTGAGGAATTTTTATGTATACATCTAAAAAAATGTTTTCATAAAATAATATTTTCGATATTCAAAAATGATGTAAAACTCAAAAAAGAAACAGACGAAAAATTAAAAGAAGAAACTGATTCAATCCATACAGAAGACAATCGTTTACAATGTAATTATTGTAAAAAGAAATTTAATCAGAAATCAAATTTAAAAACACATTTATTAATTCATACAGGAAAACAACCTTTTGAATGTTATTATTGTGAAAAGAAATTTAATCGAAAATCACATTTAGATAGACATTTATTAATTCATTCAGGAGAAAAACCATTTGAATGTAATTATTGTAAAAAGAAATTTAATCATAAATCAAATTTAGCTCGACATTTATTAATTCATTCTGCAGAAAAACCTTTTGAATGTAATTATTGTGAAAAGACATTTAATCTGAAAGAAAATTTAAAAAAACATTTATTAATTCATTCAGGAGAAAAACCATTTGAATGTAATTATTGTGAAAAGAAATTTAATCGAAAATCACATTTAGATACACATTTATTAATACATTCAGGAGAAAAACCTTTTGAATGTAATTATTGTAAAAAGAAATTTAATCAGAAATCAACTTTGGATAAACATTTATTAATTCATTCAGGAGAAAAACCTTTTGAATGTAATTATTGTAAAAAGAAATTTAATGTGAAATCAACTTTAAAATCACATTTATTAATTCATTCAGGAGAAAAACCTTTTGAATGTAATTATTGTAAAAAGAAATTTAATGTGAAATCAACTTTAAAATCACATTTATTAATTCATTCAGGAGAAAAACCTTTTGAATGTAATTATTGTGAAAAGAAATTTAATGTGAAATCAAATTTAAATACACATTTATTAATTCATTCAGGAGAAAAACCTTTTGAATGTAATTATTGTGAAAAAAAATTTAATGTGAAATCAAATTTAAATACACATTTATTAATTCATTCAGGAGAAAAACCTTTTGAATGTAATTATTGTGAAAAGAAATTTAATGTGAAATCAACTTTAAAAACACATTTATTAATTCATTCAGGAGAAAACCTTTTGAATGTAATTATTGTGAAAAGAAATTTAATGTGAAATCAAATTTAAATACACATTTATTAATTCATTCAGGAGAAAAACCTTTTGAATGTAATTATTGTGAAAAAAAATTTAATGTGAAATCAAATTTAAATACACATTTATTAATTCATTCAGGAGAAAAACCTTTTGAATGTAATTATTGTGAAAAGAAATTTAATGTGAAATCAACTTTAAAAACACATTTATTAATTCATTCAGGAGAAAACCTTTTGAATGTAATTATTGTGAAAAGAAATTTAATCGAAAATCACATTTAGATAAACATTTATTAATACATAATGTTTGAAAAAAAGGCTTAATAATGATAACAACATTTTCTTTAAATATAGATTATATACTTTATAGCTCAAATTATAGTTTAAATCAATAAATATCTGATTTATTTAACTTAATATTTATATTAACTATTTTATTTGGTCTATTAATACATTATAACTAATTATCTAGTATATTTAAGAATCCTATAATTTTATTAGTTTATTTATTATTTTTCTATACAAGTCTAAAATATGTCTAATGATTCTTTCATTTTACTAATCTATAATTGTAAATAAAAAAGGTACTTTATAAAGCTCTTTTAATTCTTACACACAGAAAATTATTAAACATTTCTTAATACATAATGTTTTAATGTATTAATACTGACTCAAGTTTATGTTTGATTCTTTCTTTGATTAAAGTTATATACTTTATACTTTTTTGTTCATTTCTATACAAATATTATATATTTAACTGATTAATAATATTAATTAAGGGCTGATTTAGGCCTAGTCAGAATAAGCAACTGCCTAGGGCCCGTAAATCGTTTCAAAAAATCGTGAATTTTTTCAAGCTGCTAAATTTGCTAAATAAATATTTATTAATTTTGTTTTTTTATATAATTGTTTTAATTTTCAGACTAATGAGAAAAATCATGGAGTATCAAGAGATTAATATTTTCTTTGATTCCAGATGTGAAGTGGAATTAAAAATTCCAAACAAAAATATTCTATACAATAAAATCTTTTGCGATCAGACTTTTAAATATTTTTGCCTTTTTTAAATTTTTTACCGACCGACGATAGTAAGGGAGGTATTGTTTTCACACCAAATTTCACATGTGAAGATTTTTACATATCTCCACGAATCATGCATTTTCTTAACAGAAAAAAGTATTTTTAGCATGATGTCTGTCCGTCCGTTCGTCCGTCTGTCCGTATAGATGTGTACAGCCTGAACGGCTCAACGGATTTTGATGAAATTTGGTATATTTACTTAATGCATCAGTGGGATGAATTGATCAAGTTTTGGTGCAAATCCGGAAACCGGAAGTGGTAGTATCAGCGATGGACGATAGGAAGGTAAGGGTTATTTTCGCACCAAATTTCACATAAGGAGATTTTTTACATATCACCACGAATCATGCACTTTGTATTTATTTATTTATGTTATATTTATTTATTTTCATTAAAAATAAAAAACATTAATTCTAATTTAATGTAGTATTTATTAACTCTTATAATAATTCAATTATATTTTATTTAATGAATTCGTGAATGTATACTTTCTTGTTTATATTTTTTATTTATATAATTAATCAAAAAAAAAAACATTAAAAAATAAAATTTTACATTGATTCGAATCCACCTTTGGAAATAATAATTGAATAAATTATATTAAAATTTATCCATTAATAATTATTATTATTGTATGTATTTATGAATATAATTATAATTTTAAAAATTCAATCTATAAAATATATGATATTTTATAATACAATGTATATACTCTTGTTTAGAATTTAAATACAATTTTAGATTTCGAAGAAGATAATTTAGTTTAAATTGTTATTTTATATAATATATATTTTAAAATATTTTATTTGCAGGTGGTAATTTATATACTAAAATAAAGAAATAAAACCTTAAAATATTTTCGATTTATTTAATTAAAATGAAAAATGATTTTTTGAATGGAATTTATTACTTCTTTCGGTTTAATTTCGTAAAATTATATACTAATTAAATGTCAAAAAATTTCAGTTTAATTTAATTTAATAATTCTAATTTTAGTTAAGTTTTATTAATTCAAATTATTTTTATTGGAATTATTTTAATTTATTTTTATATATCTTATTTGTTAAATTGTAATATTTTGATTTTGATTTTGAATAATAATAAAATATATCATAATACAAATTCGTATAAATATAAATGTATTTTATTATTAATCAAAATCAAAATATTACAATTTAACAAATAAAATATAAAAAAAAAATTAAAATAATTCCAATAAAAATTTGAATTAATAAAACTTAACTAAAATTATAATTTTTAAATTAAATTAAACTCAAATTATTAATTAATAAAAATGAGCTAAAAAATAAATAAATTGAATTAAATTGAATTAAAAGCAATTGAAGTAAATTCCTAATTAAATATGTTTGTAAATATTATTCATATATATATATATAGTGGCGTAGCGTGATTTATTATATTGGGGCAGGGGGGGCGGTATAAATAAATTATTTATTTATTCATAACGTTTAGACTACTTATACGTAATTTAAAAATGCTTTTTTACTTTTGGGTTCTCAGTTACAAAACTAATCACTTAAATTTATTTTTTGTTCAATGTTTGGGGGGGGGGGGGGTGGGGGGCACATGAATTTACTTCAATTACTTTTAATTCAATTTAATTCAATTTATTTATTTTTTAGCTCATTTTTTTTATTAATAATTTGAGTTTAATTTAATTTAAAAATTCTAATTTTAGTTAAGTTTTATTAATTCAAATTATTTTTATTGGAATTATTTTAATTTTTTTTTATAATTTATTTCTTAAATTGTAATATTTTGATTTTGAATTTGATTAATATTAAAATACATTTATATTTATATGAATTTGTATTATGTTATATTTTTGTTTAATTTAAACATTTATTTAAATATTACAGTGGTACCTCGACATACGAGTGCCCCAACATACGAGTGTTTTAAGATACGAGCCGCCAACCGACCGATATTTTGCTTTGAGATACGAGCACCCCGTGACGATGCACACGGCACCAATTTGCCCCCACATTTCTAATTTTAAGAACCTGTACACAAAGCACATGTTCCGCAAATGCTTTGAAGTGACGGATAGTACAAACCTGACCCTTCGAGAGTTTTGGAAAGACCATTTTAACATAGTGACATGTCTAAGAATTATTGATCAGGTCTGGCTGGGTGTCACAAAAAGAACATTAATTTCTGCATGGAAAAAGCTATGGCCTGACGCTGTAACTGAAAGGATCATTGCAGAATCTGAATCTCAAGTGTCAGAAATAGAAGAGATTGTTTCTTTGGGAAAATCTTTGGGTCTAGAAGTAGATGAAAATGATGTAAACGAACTCGTCGAGCAACATTTTGTCGGAGCTTACAACTGAAGGGTTACAAAACCTACAAACACAGAATGATGTTGTGACCCAAGAAAACACAGTTTCTGAAGAGGCGCCAGAAACAGAAAATGTTATCTCTTCAAAAGAAATTAAAGAGATCCTAGGAATGTGGGAGAAAATTGTTGAATTTGTAGATAAAAACCACCCCGAAAAGGTTGCAACTGGTCGGGCTTCGGAATTATTTAACGAAACCTCTCTCAATCATTTTCGCAATACCCTGAAGGGGAGGAAAAAACAAACTTCCTTAGACAATTTTGTAAAACGCTTTGCAAAACAAGATGAGCAAGGGGAGGCGAAAAAAGCAAAGACAAGCGATGATATTTAAATTTTTTTTAAATTCTTCTTATTTTTATTTATTTAAATGTTCCCATTATTTTTGTTGTTTTTAAATAAATGTTCCTTCTCGTAAAGACATTTGTTTGGTTCAAAATAGCATACAAAAAACAAAACTAAGGTGATTTTTGGGGACTGGAACGGATTAAAAGCTTTTCTATTAGTTTAAATGGCGCGAAGTGCTTTGAGATACGAACAATTTGAGATACGAGCAAGGTCTTGGAACGAATTAAGCTCGTATGTCGAGGTACCACTGTATATTGTTTCTAGTTTAAAAAATTGTAATATATTTAGACAAATTAAGTTTAAGATAAGTTTTCTTGAATAATAATCTTTTTATTCTTGTTATTTATTTATTTTCATTAAAAATAAAAAAAATTAATTCTAATTTAATGTAGTATTTATTAACTCTTATAATAATTCAATTATATTTTATATAATGAATTCTTGTTTATATTTTTTATTTATATAATTAATCAAAAAAAAAAAAAAATATTGAAAAATAAAATTTTACATTGATTCGAATCCACCTTTGGAAATAATAATAGAATAAATTATATTAAAATTTATCCATTAATAATTATTATTATTGTATGTATTTATGAATATAATTATAATTTTAAAAATTCAATTTCTTAATAAAATATATGTGTGATTTTAAATTTCGAAGATAATTTAGTTTAAATTGTTATTTTATATAATATATTATTTAAAATATTTTATTTGCAGGTTATAATTTATATACTAAAATAAAGAAATAAAACCTTAAAATATATTTTCGATTTATTCAATTAAAATGAAAAATGATTTTTTTAATGGAATTTATTACTCGTTTATACTAATTCATAATTAAATATTTTTGTAAATATTATCCATATATATCTATACTAGATGCTCCGAGCGCCTTGGCGCTCTCCACACCTAGACGGGGGCTCCGCCCCCTGTACCCCCCATGTGTCCCTATTCTGAGCTATAACCATCTAACTCCTACCCTGTCCCATCTCTCTCACGTTCCTTACTACATTGTCCACCCTGTTCACAATTGGTCTTCCAAGCGGACGTTTTCCAATCCAAAATCTTTTTCCTCTCCCATTCTAGCCGCGTCCCCTGCCTATCGCAGCTTTTTCGCTTTTATAACCCTAACTATTTCTGAAGATGCATAGAGGTCATGCAATTAATCGTTATGCAGTCTCCGCCATTCCCCGGTGACCTCATCTTTCTTTGGCCAATAAATGCTGGAAAGAATACTCTGAATCTACTCTTATCTCCCAGGGTCATAGACCTTGCGTCCCACCCATATAATACAACAGGCAAAATAATTGGTTTATATATTTTAATTTTGATTCCTTTTGATAATAATTTTGATGAGATAAGCCTCTTTACTGCATGATAACAGGCGTTTCCCGATTACAACCTCGATTTAAATTCTTCTCAAATATTATTATCCTTCGTGATTACATTCAGTTTTTCTACATATTCAAATTCTACATTTTGTATATAGATTTTGTTACTAAATATTTTTTCTTATCACTATTAATTTCAATCTGAATTAGAAGAAAATTATAAATTACCTCCTCTTCCAGCCCATTTACCTATCCAGGTATCTTAATTTCTTAACACTCCGTTTTTTTTAAATTTAAAATAGGAAGAGAGAAATAGTTTTAAATTATATTCGAATGGTCTATTATATTCTATATATCAGTATTTTGTTCTGAATTTAATACCAAGTTGAATTTCAAAATTTTCCATTCGTTATGCATCTGATTGATTACATGTGTTAAAATTTAAAAAAATTCAAATATTCTAATTTTTAAATTTATATATAATTTAATATTATTTTTTATTAATATCATATCAAAAAAGAGAATTTATTAAAAATTAAAAATCACAAAAGAAGCCTATTAATAAAAAAATATAATTGAATACAATAATTTTGATTTAAAACAAATTTTAATTTTAAAAAAATACTCAATATAAAAAAGACATAAATTTAAAACATCTCGTTTATATCATTTATCTAAAAAACATATTTTAATTAACCAAGAAATCATTTTTGCACTTAAAATATATTTGTAATAATAATTGATACAAAATCAAAAATAATATAATTTAGTTATTTTATTTACGTTTTGAAAATATTTTTGTATTCATCAAACATTAAAAATAATATATTCTGTTTTTTTAACCTTTCACTTTCAAATAGAAAAGAAGAAATATTCAAATATATAGAAAGAATAAATAAAAATTAAGTTATATATGATCTAAATATTTTATGAGAACTTTTAGAATAAATTATTTAATTGAATTGATAACGGAATTTTGTATTGTATTATTATATTGATATTGTAAATTTATTCAAAAAATACAAAAATATACACAACGTTTCGATTGCAGAAGTAGCAAATATCAATATGTGGTTTAATTTACAAAATTCCGTTATAAATAAAAACAACCACCAAAGCTTTAATAATTTAATATAATTGAATTGATATTTGAATATTAGAATTTAAAATAAAAAGTGAAATATTACAATAATTTTTAAATTCTGAGCAAATGTCAAATTATCGCCACCAGCGCCTCTATGATCTAGCATTGTAACTAAACTAATTTTATTTAAATTCCACCCACTGGACACACCTTACCAATTAGCGGTTTTATGAAGGAAGTCTGACATGCCCTGAGACCTACTGAATATGCATAAAAAATTTCATAAGAATCGGTCCAGTCGTTTCGGAGGAGTATCATTTCAAAGTTTTGTGACACGAGAATTTTATATATAAGATATACGAGGGTGAGGTGAAAGTTTCCGGCCTGACCAAGAAAAACGATGTTTTTAAATTTTTTTTTTGCTATATTTTTTTATCTTATATATATATATATATATATATATATATATATCTTTATATAAAAATTTCTATTTCTATTTAAAACTGTGAAGGTTGGCCTACACTTATTGAACTAAATTTATTCACTATAAAGGAAATATTGATTTTTTTAAACAAAATAACCTCTTAAGAAGTTAGTTTATATATAATTATTTTTCATTATGATTTTCTCAAAAACGACTTTAATAATTTTGATTAAATCTTGAGATACAATTTATTTTTCATACCTATCATTTTCATCCAAATTGAACGACTTTAAAAGGACATGTTTTTAGATTTATTTTTATAATCCGTTTCTTCTTAAGGTTAAGAGTATACTTAGTATCATACGCAGATTAAATATCATTAAAAATAATGATTGATATTAAAATGCAGAATATTTTACAAATGTAAATATCCCAATTTATTCTTAGATTCATCAGAAAAACATTCTTGAATACAAATATTTTAAAATAACATACATCCTAAAACATATCATTTCATAACAGGACCGTGTTAAGAGGGAGAGGATGGAGGGGGTGGCCACCCCGCGCGCCATATTTTAGATGGTGGCAAATCCTATACCGGAGAGATGGAAAGTTGAAACAGATGGTTAATTAAAATATAATAAGTTGAATAATTTTAATATAGATTAAAATAAAATACAAATGGAAGTAATAATTTATCTAATTGATCTAACAAATTATTTAATACTGGGCCAGATACATTGACAGTTCGGCGCCCTATCCAGTGGTGTATTGGGAGGGGAACGCGGGGGAACGACGTTCCTTTACCTTTTTTCAGAACCGAAACGCGTTCCAGTACTTTTTCTTATCCCGACAACTCCCACTTAAATCTACTATTAGAATTTCTTTTTTTTTTGTGTTCGTAAATATTTTGTATAGTAAGAATAAGGAAAAATAAAAACTTATGTGGAAAAAAATAGTTTGCTGAAAATAGGACTTTTTTTACTCCCACTATGCGTTCCCTTACTTCTTATTTTACCAATACATCACTGTATATATATATATACAATAAATTATAACAATAATATATACTAACAGACAATTAATAAGTTAGGAGGGAAACTGAAGATGGTGTGATAAATGTTTGCCGAAATGTATTTTTTTTTTTCTAAATACTTTCCTTTTGGGGGTACGCTATTCTCTTCTATTCTTTCATACTTCCCTACCATCCAAAAAGCCGTTCCTTGACTTTTTTAACTATTTATAAAATAAACCATAAACAATTTAATAAAAACCTAGAAAGACCATAATTCAAAACATATTTATATTTATTTTTCAAATAATAAGTAAAATAAACGATTTTTTTCATATACAATCAATCAATTGTTGTTGAAAATGCTGTTTTTCTATTTAGAATTTTATTTTTTATTGATTGTATTTATAGCAATTATCTTTCACTTAGTAATTTTAGCAATTGTAGTAAAAGTTGGTAAGATCAGGGTATTTATTTCTTTTTTCACCCCGTGCTCAGTTTTGTCTTTGCACGGCCCTGTTTCACAATAATTCATTATTATTATTTTAGGACAGGAATGTCAATCTCGCGGCCCGCGACTAACATTTTTGCGGCCCGGTCAATATATCGGCAAATATTTAAATTTTTTTAATAGGGTTCTAAAAAAAAAATAATTCGGCGATCAGACTTCCGACTTATTTTTAAAAATTTTCAATTTGTCTCTAAAAAAAAAAATACGAATTTTAAACATTTCCGACTATTATTATTAATTTTGAGGCCCACCTAAAAATAAAGCTTGTTTGTTAGGCCCAAGTGTACCTATGAGTTTGACATCTCTGTTTTAGGATATATTTTTTAATAATACTTATAATATAACGATTAATTAATCCCTTGAATTTATAGTATATCGTAAAATATATATCTCATTATAATATTAATTAATAATTTAAAGAATTACATTTTGTCAGAATGATATGAGCGCTCTTGGTGGAGCTTTTGTGAACTATTGGATGTCCCAAATCTTCTTTTCTCAATCTTTCAACTTTTTCTGATTGCAAACTTGGAAATGCCCTCTTTAAATTTAATTTTTTCAATGAGTACAATGGAAATTCAACTTTTGTTGGGATTGGTCTATTAGTCTCGGTTAGAGGGTTATTCCCGGGAATAAACCCCTCAGTTTTTATTTCCCGTTTCCCAGGAAAAAATGAAACATTTCCCGGGAAAACAAAACAAATTATTTTTCATGCTGATTATGATGCTGATATCGAAATCTTTATTTATTAACTGAAATAATCGTAATAAGTATAAAATACAAGTGTACACCCATCCATTTGTCTTTTGTTATAAATTTTTTTCCTTTTCTTTTTTTCTCTCCCTTTAATTACCGACCGATGATAGTAAGGGAGGTATTGTTTTCACACCAAATTTCACATGTGGAGATTTTTACATATCTCCACGAATCATGCATTTTCTTAACAGAAATAAGTTGACCTGTGGCCAGGTCCGAACGGACCGACGGTTTGAAATAAATTAATTTCCAGCTACAGAAACAATTTCAAATAATTTTAATATATCTATTAATGTAATAAAAAACAGATATGGATACATAAATAATAAATATAAACATTTTTAATTTTATTTTATTTATAATATATATGCAAGACCAGGCTGTGACGTCATGAATGGCTGGATGACGTCATATAATTTTAAATTAAGAAAAACACTAATAAAAATGATTTTTCTTGAGAATAAAACCAATACAAAGTGCATGATTCGTGGTGATATGTAAAAAATCTCCTTATGTGAA
This sequence comes from Labia minor, assembly GCA_963082975.1. Classification (NCBI taxonomy): domain Eukaryota; kingdom Metazoa; phylum Arthropoda; class Insecta; order Dermaptera; family Spongiphoridae; genus Labia; species Labia minor. Next base: position 11,162,704 of record OY720348.1, read on the forward strand.
ATATGGTGCGAAAATAACCCCTACCTTCCTATCGTCGATCGCTAATACTACCACTTCCGGTTTCCGGATTTGCACTAAAAGTTGATCAATTCATCCCACTAATGCATTAAGTAAATATACCAAATTTCATCAAAATCCGTTGAGCCGTTCAGGCTGTACACATCTATACGGACGGATGGACAGACGGACGGTCGGACGGACAGACATCATGCTAAAAATACTTTTTTTCTGTTAAGAAAATGCATGATTCGTGGAGATATGTAAAAATCTCCACATGTGAAATTTGGTGTGAAAACAATACCTCCCTTACTATCGTCGGTCGGTAAAAAGTATTATTAGCATGATGTCTCTCTCTCTGTCCGTCCGTCCGTATAGATGTGTACAGCCTGAACGGCTCAACCTATTTTGATGAAATTTGGTATATTTACTTAATGCATCAGTGGGATGAATTGATCAACTTTTGGTGCAATTCCGGAAACCGGAAGTGGTAGTATTAACAATCGACGATAGGAAGGGAAGGGTTATTTTCACACCAAAGGAGATTTTTTTATATATCACCACAAATCATGCACTTTGTATTGGTTTTATTCTCGAGAAAAATCATATTTATTAGTTTTTTCTTGATTTAAAATTATATGACGTCATCCAGCCATTCAGACGTCACAGCCTGGTCTTGCATATATATTATAAATAAAATAAAATTAAAAATGTTTATATTTATTATTTATGTATCCATGTGGAAAACATTTTTATAACGTTTTTTCAATGGACTAAAAAGAATAAAATAATTTTTTTATATGCCTGGCAAAGTTTATGGATGAATTGCTTCATATTTAACTAAAACTGTTGGGTGGATTTAGTTTTATTTATTCATATAAAAAATAAAGTCAAATTTTTGTAATAATAAAAATTTTATTAAACACATAAACTGACAAATTTTTTTATCGTGCATAAGTTGACTAGATGATATTCAGAGTGGAAATAATAAATATTTAATCGATATTTATTTAATTATTATTTTAGAAGTTATGATGTTTATTCAAATCTTTATTGGATGGAACATATATATAGACTATATTTATATAGTATATTGTGTTATATTATATTAAATTATAATTTATATATTATCTTAAAGTAATTTTTAAAAAATCAAAATATTCAGGTATTTGAAAAATCTATGAAACTATTTATTTTTAACTTGTTTTCTTTTTCATTAAGAATTGAATTTTGTTTATTTGAAGAAGAATGAAAAAAAGGACAAATAGTCCTTTAGGAAAAAAAATTCCATTAAATATATCATAAATTATATAAATTCTGTTCTGATTTTTATTTCTGAGTCTTTATGAAAAATTTATTTATTTTTGTTATTATTTTTAAATTAGAAATTGTATTTTGTTTACTTGAATAGGAGAGACAATAATAATACAACAAAAGGTCCTTTAGAGACCTGACCTTTCTTAAAAGATAATACAAATGCCATGTTCCAGTTCAAGAGAAAAGATATTCTAGGGTTTAGTTGGAGAGTTTAAGGGAAAGTTTTGGAATATGAATATATATATATATATATATATATATATATTTTTGATGAAATTTTGAAGTGTATTTAGAAAATAAATGAAACAATAAATTTAACACAAACCTCATATAAAGAATATATTTACAAAGAATATTTTGATTGAATTAAATTATAAATTAAATATTATTTACGACAATTAAATTATCCAATTGAATACAATTGAATTTGTTTTCTTGAATATAAAAGAATAAAACAACAAAACAACAAAAGGGACTTTTTCAAAGCATTAAAAATAGATAATACAGATGTCCATGGTCCGCTTGATTAAAATAAATATTCAAGGGTTGATTCTATTAAGCATATCATAATTTTGTAAAATTCTTAATAAATTGTTCTTATTTATTAGACTAAAGATTTGAAACCAGAAATATACTACTTCGATATTAACTCTACTAAATTATATAATCAAAATAACTTCTATTTTTATACACTTTTACTTAACTCACTCTGTCCAGTTGTACGTTTGTACGTTTGTACGTTTGTACGGTTGTACATTTGTACGTTGTCCGCGGCATTTTATAATCGATATTTCAACAACTTCCCGTCATTCAATCAACTTGAAATTTTGCATACGCGCTTGCTCCTGCTAATAATACACAAATCAATTGAAAAATCCACTGAATTATTTATCTATTAGTGGTAATTAATTAACTAAACTTTCATATGCGGAATATGGAATAGTTCACTATTTCAATCATAGATGGCGATAGCAGTTCTAGAGGTGCTCAAGCCGTTTTAAACTAAAAGTTTTTGCAACACACATTATATTTACAAATGTCAGAACATCTCTATTAACCACGTAATATTTCTTCTTCTGGCCGATTATAAGTTCCAGGAATCGGTTGTCTTCTTATATATATATAAAAAATAAACATACACATACATATTATATACATATATATATATATATATATATATATATATATATATTATCAGAAATAAAAAGTTAGTAGTTAGTCTTGATTCTAACTTGATAGTGTCGTGATATTGCGATTCTAACTTTACAGTGTCGTGATAGTGTGATTCTAACTTCTTGATAGTGTTTATTGTTGTCTATGTATTGAGCTTAAAAAACCTAAAAAATGAAAACCGAGCAGTTCTAGAGGCGCTGAACACGACTAAAAAGTATAAAATAAATTTAAATAAAAAGAAATCTTTTTAAAAAATACACTTTACTTAAAATTGCACTAAAAAGTAAAAAATAAAATCACTGTAAAGTGTGTGCGCTCAAATTATAATAACGCCAAATGGAAGCAAATGTTTTACGGGTGCTGATAAAAATGGGAAAAGTTCAATCAAGGAAAAATCTTTAAATAAACTAAATTATTTCTGATGAACGCCAAATGGAAGCAAATGTTTTACGGTGTTATTATAATTTGAGCGCACACACTTTACAGTGATTTTATTTTTTACTTTTTAGTGCAATTTTAAGTAAAGTGTATTTTTTAAAAAGATTTCTTTTTATTTATTAAAGTAACAGCAAGTAGTAAATTATATTATTATAAATTAAAATTTATAATTTAAGAATATATCGGAAGGGATATGGTATTGAACAAGTTGGAGAAAATAAATTAATAAAGTACATTTTCAAATATTTATTTAAAATTTTAATATTCATATAATAATTTATTTAAAATAATATTTATTACTATCACTTTTTAAGGGGTAGATGTAGAGGGTGAAAAATAATTTTTACATTACAACCCATTTTTTCACCATCTGATCAATAAATGGTCATTTATAAATAAAAAAACACGCCTTATTTAAGAAATGCTCTCAACCTATAATCATTTTATTTATTAATTGTATATATATATATATATATAAATATATTATTTTTGATCTAAATAGAGAAATTATTTTACATAAAATTTTTAATCATTTCACAAATTAATAATATAATTAATGACACATTGTAAATTGACGATAAAAAAATATATTTCATATTTCATTCTTATCATATTATACTAGCAAAAATTATATATATATATTTAATTTTATTTCCAAATTAATTAATAAATTTTAAAATATTTTAAATATAAAAAAATATTGATACAATATCTAATAAAAAAAACGAGGCGGGATGCAAATATAATACAATAATTAATTATAATTAAAAATATTAAAATCATTTAAATAAGAAGTTTGAAAAAATGTTCTGGTCGTTCCCCTCCAACTAAATGTCAGTCCTGAAGCCAATAAAGATTTTGAATAAGCATCATAACTTCTAAAATAATAATTAAATTAATTTCGAATAACGATTAAATATTTATTAATTGAATTAGTAATAAATAGTCTTCAATCTAATGGAATAAAGAATCTCTCTATATTATATACTCGGTGAATGTATCAGGAAAAATATTATGTAAATTTTTTAAACATAGATAAAAAGGCTATATTATGAACAATTTTGATTTTTTTAATAATTATAATTTCTGATTCTTTAATGATTACATATAAAATCATTTGAAAGTTATAATTTCATCTTTACAAATAGAGATTAAAAATTAATAAAATCAAAATATTGAAAAAATATAATAGAGAGGTAGAAAAAAGTTCTAACTCCCCTCTTCTTATTTCTACTTAAGGGGTCTTCTGATTGGTTGACTGTTTTGACACACCTTTTTTCGACTTAAACGGCACCCTCAATTTCCTTCAGCTATCAGTTGCTCTCTGCGTTTCACCTAGTAAACATTAGTACGCTTGCTAACTGAGTGTACTTTTTAATTTGTTTTGATTTGGATTTTATTTTTTGTTTTTTAATCATACCATCCAAAAAGATGGAAAAACTCTACCATTGTGTTCAGAAGCTGACTCCTGTAAATGTTAATTATAGTTATGATCTAGAATTAGATCAACATATGAGGAGATTACCGCAAGAATTAGTAGGTAATATTCTGAAATATTCAACAATACAACAATTGCTTGTTTTTAGTGAAGATCCATATTATTACGATGTGATTATCTATTCTGGAATTGTCTCTTCCTTACCTGCAATATTATTCGACGGTACGAATTCCTTCTACGCTGAACAGTTTTTTAGACGATTCTATTTTTTAATAGAAACTGTTGATGTATGTGAGTTGAATTATGAATTTTTAATCGAGCTTATAAAACATTTTCCCATGCCACGATTAAAAAAAATTATTTTCAAAATTTTACACATACATCAAAATATCATAAATAGTATAATAGAAGATCTTCTAAATAAATTAAAACGTCTTATACAAGAAGGTAAATTGCCAACTTGTCCTATTTTCAATAAGGTAGAAGAAATTAGTATCGTAGCATGTGGGCGTTTACCAAAAAATGATATTTTTCAATGGGCTATTAATTATTTTTTTCCAAATTTAAAAAAGTTAACTCTATCCCGTGAAGCTTTATTAACTAATAAATTATCTAGCAAAATTAACAAACTTGTAACATTAAATTTGTCGTATTTTGGGATAACAAGAATTGAATCATTGAAAACAATAGTTAACTTCTCTAATTTAAGACAATTAGAAATTGTTTTTATTTCTGATAATAAGATCTGGCCATCTTATTTGTCTAAATTAGAAAATTTAGAACACCTACAGATTGAATACTGTGGCCCCGAAGAAATTCTTAGGAGTTATTTTGAAATTGCACCATTAGGTAAATTGGAAAAATTAACGTTACAGGAAATTAAATCATTTACAGGACAACTAGTAAAAGTGTTTATTGAAAAAAGGCTACCATTAACAAATTTGAAAATAGAAGATTGTCAAGATATCCATAAAAATGCCATGAAAATGCTTAATCAGTTTGAAAATTTAACAGATCTTCGATTAGAAAAATGTGGATCATTAATAAATAGTGATCTAAAAGATATCCATAAAATAAAAAAATTAAATATTTTATCATTGTATGGATGTGAATTAATATGTAATGAAGTACTCCCATACATTTTTCAATGTAAAAAATTATATCAATTAATTCTTCAGGGGACAATGATAAAAATTGATTTTAGGAGATTTAAAAATAACTTTTGTCTTCATACATTGAAAATTCAAAAAAAAGACGTTCATAATTATTATAGGACCTGGCGATCTAATTTGAATACTACAGATAAGGGTAGGAATTTAAAAAAATTGTTACCTTGTGCAAGTAATATCGAAGAGATACAATTTTAATTTAATTATTACTGTTTTGAGAATGATACTTGTTATTTAGGGTATTAAAAATAAATTTTTATAAATATTTATTATGATGGTTATATAAGTTTAAGTTATTTTAATATTAAAGATTTATATTTTATAATATCTATATTAAAAATATTCATATATATATATATATATATATATAATAATTGAAATACTACTTCAATATAAAAAAAATTAAATAAATTACCATTATGTTTGTATTTATATGAAAAAAGAAATTGTAAACTTTAAATCATAAATAGATTATTCTAATTATATCAGTATTGCACATTTTTAAAAGATATTTATGTAAAATAATAATAAATAAAAATTTTTTTTATTTTATTTTTTATTTTATTTAAATTAAATTATTTAAAAAATAATTTTAAATATTTAATAAAATTATTGTATAAAGGAAAATTATTTTATTATTATATATATTAATGTTTTTTATTAATAATTTTATAATTTTAATTTTTTACTCTATTATTATTCTTTTTATTATATTTTAATTAATAATTAGAAATATTTGATATAATTAGTATAAAAGTTAACGTTATTTTATTTATTTTAATTTTTAAGCCATTGTCTATACTTATATTAAAATTAATAAATATATATTTATGTATTTTTTTTATAAGTAAAAAGACAACTTTAATATATACAATTTAATAAATTGTCTTTCATGTTGATTTATTGGAAGTTTATAAAATCATCTTTAATAAAAAAAACTTAACAAATCTCATTGGATCTTTTTGTCATATATTTTTTTTTTTTTTTTTTATTCAATTCATTTACAATCTGTCATAATAATTATAACAATAAGTAAATTATTTGTATATAATTATATAATATGTACCTGTACCTAATAACATGTAGGAAATAAAACTCAATAGTTCCTTTCCAAGTTTGTAACAATCATATATTTTCATTAATATTTTAATTTTAATTTTAGAATCTAGCGAGTGTGTCACAAGGTAAGTGTTTCTTAAGTCTTCTTTGTTGGGGAAGTTTTATCAGTCCTTTAACCATATCATTTGGGAGGTTATCCAGCCTTGTAGTATACCTCTTACAATACTTTTTTATCACATCTTTTACGAGGGGAACCATTAGGTCTCGAGCAATGTTTGAGTTGGTTACAAACCATGGAGCATCCAATATTATCCGAAGGATTTTGTTTTGGAAACGTTCAAGTATTTCTAAGTTTGACTTAGCAGCGGAGCTCCACAGCTGAATCCCATACGTTCAGATAGGTATGAGTATGGCCTTATATAATAAGAGTTTGTTACCGAGTGATAACTTCGACCCACGTCCGATCAAACAATACATCTTATGTAATCGAAGCCCCAGTTGTTTCCTTTTGGTTGTTAAATGTTTCTTCCATGTTAATTTGTGGTCGATGTGCATTCCCAGGAATTTAGCTTCGTTAGCTTGCGGGATTACTTTGTTGTTCATTGTAATGGAATTATAAGAACCTTTCTTGATGGAAAAAGTCACATGTGTTGACTTGTTTTCGTTGACTTTGATTCGCCATCTTGTTAGCCAGTTTTGAATCTCATTTAGGATTGTTTGGAGTTCATCTGTCGCCAATTGTACATCTTTATTAGTGGTAAGTACGGCTGTATAATCTGCAAACTTAGCTATAGTAGCATTGGAAGAGGTTGATAAGTCATTGGTGAAAATTAGGTAAAGGAGAGGACTCAAGACACTACCCTGAGGAACACCAGCATGAATAGGGTGTTGGGAGGATATTTCATCAGAATATCTTACTATAAAGTGTCTATCCTGTAGGTAGGATTTCAACAGTAGATAGTAGTTTGTAGGTAGAAGATTTTTTTTAATTTGTATAATAACCCCCCCCCCCCCTGTGTGCTATACCTTATCAAAAACACCGCAGAGAGGTAATTGCGTTTCTCAAAATCTTCGGTGATTGTATTTGTAAACCTGTGATTTTGCTCGATAGTACTATGGTAGCTTCTGAATCCGAATTGGTGACTAGGTATGATGTTTTTAGCATCTATAATTGGTTGGATTTTGATTAATTTTTCTAAAATTTTAGCTAAAATTGGAAGTAAACTGATGGGTTTATACGAGTTTACTTCCTCTGGTGGCTTTCAGGATAATTTGTGTTATAGATTGAGTACATAGGAATTACTATATGACTTCTATTAGTAAAATGGGTTTCAGAAACAAGCATAATGTCAACATTATGATTTTTAAGGAATAGTTTGACTTCTTCAGTATGTTCTGCTAGTCCGTTTGCATTCCAGACTACTATGTTTAGGAGTTTAGCTATATTTTTCATTTTTTTAATTTTGTTATTACTATGGTTAGTATGTTTAGCATAGAGTTTATTTGTTCATATTTTATATATATATATACAACGCAGTAAATTTTTCATTTCCAATATCTTATAGAAAGAATATGCTTTAAATTTGATTAAATATAAAGAGAATCACATTTATTTGAACTTTGAGATATGCTACAAATAATGTAAATTGCAAATTTAGAGGAAGAAGATAATTAATATTAAATATCATATTTTAGGATTAATGTATAATGCAAAAATTTCGGTTAATTTTAAATTTTATACAGTGAATATCTATATATTTGAAATTATTTCGATTCTATACAATTTAAACCCAATATTACTTACAAAAGTTTAAATATGCCTATTTTGATTGCTGACATTTGTTTGTAAGGATGTGTATAAATAAAAGAAAAGGCAACAAGTATCGTATTTACAAATATTATTATATGTTTTTAAATTCAATAGAATATTTGAATTAGAGTTCAAATACGAACTGGATGGTAATTAACTATATTTATGAATTTGGGAAGATTTTACAAATGTTTGTATGTTTAAAAATAATTAAAATAATTAAAATTACATAATTTTTAAATGGCGTTTATTGTTAGAACTGAAATTTTTGTGACAGTAATTCTTCTTCAAAAATGTTAAAATAAATCTAAAAATCTTTCTAAAATAAATCAGATATATACAATGTTTAATTTCTCGTATAGATATTTCTAGATATATTTACATTGATGAATTTATAAAGATACTACACCCTTATATTAAATTACTAAGTGAAATGTTTTCTTAATTTTTTAGTTTTACTTGATGTCCACCATTCCAGAATCAAGAGAGAGATTGAAGAACATAATGACTTCCAAATCATCATCATCCTTTGGGCGATTGCAAGGGGTGAAAACCCCGCCGTAAGTATTTTTTTAAGAAATATTTTAATATTATTCTAATCTATTTTCAGTCTTAATAAATATGTCTTTTATTCTTGTTTTTCATGTATCATCGATCGATATTAATGGCAATCTTTCACTTTTAAGGATCCATCAAAAAGGTGAGTAAATTTCCAATATGAATTATTCCAGGAAAACATTATTTCATATTGGTCTTTGTTTTCCAGGGAGTGAAGACGATGATCCGGTTGAAGTGTTTGTCGACTCCATTACTAACCATTAATCAATCCATTGTAAGTATTGTATATTTATTTATATATTTTATTTTTTTATTTTATAGTATATTATAGATGTTAACATATATACGCAGAGTATATAACAAGATATTTGAATTTCATCATAAATTAGAAATTAGATTTCAATTTTTGGTTGAGAGATTTTTTTCAATTTTTTTGATTTATACATGTATTTCTCCTTTAATAGAATCATAATTATTTTTAATATTAAATCAGTTTAATTATAATTTATTTAATTTTTAATTATTACTATATATATATATACTTAATGAATAATATTGAAAATAATATTTGAAAATAAAACTTTTAAATGTAGTCATCACTAATCGCAATAGATGGCGGGATATGTATTAAATCAGTATAATATTTTTTCAAAAGTATATAAAATTTATATCATTAATATTAATATTTCTTAATGATATGATAGTTTTGAAAAACTGTAGAGTAAATAATTATTTTTCAAATAATAACACTTTTGCTGCCCTTATTTTATTTTAAATACGCTTATTCGAATATATTTTATTTAAAAAAATCTGAAATTCTTCTAAAGAAACACAACAAACTTTTAAAAAGAACGCAGTGAATTTTTCATTTCCAATATCTTAAAGAAAGAATATGCTTTAAATTTGATTAAATATAAAGAGAATCAAGTTTATTTGAACTTTGAGATATGCTACAAATAATGTAAATTACAAATTTAGAGGAAGAAGATAATTAATATTAAATATCATATTTTAGGATTAATGTATAATGCAAAAATTTCGGTTAATTTTAAATTTTATACAGTGAATATCTATATATTTGAAATTATTTCGATTCTATACAATTTAAACCCAATATTACTTACAAAAGTTTAAATATGCCTATTTTGATTGCTGACATTTGTTTGTAAGGATGTGTATAAATAAAAGAAAAGGCAACAAGTATCGTATTTACAAATATTATTATATGTTTTTAAATTCAATAGAATATTTGAATTAGAGTTCAAATACGTACTGGATGGTAATTAACTATATTTATGAATTTGGGAAGATTTTACAAAGTTGGAGCCCCTTTTAGTTAGACATCCACCGACACTGAAAATACTAAATTTAAAAAAATTACTAAAATTCTCTCTTAATGCTATCTACATACAGAAAGAATTTTATAAAGAATGTATTGATTCATTTCCTCTAGACAGATAATCAAAATTAAATTTTATTTATAGTAATATCAAGAGAATATATAACGTTTATTTTTTAAATTCGAAATAGGATACATATAATATATTGTAGTTCGGTGAAGAAGATAAATAATATTAATCATAATATTTAAGATTGAAGAATTCATATGAAATTTCTATTCAGTGAATAACAATCTTTTGGAAATTGATTCGAATCTATAGAATCTTTATCCGATATTACTTAAAAATAAAAATAGTTTTAATTGGTGATATTTATTTATTATATTTTAAGTTAAAGGCGATAAATATTTTAGTTACAATTTCAATTCAATTTTAATGTTTTTGACTATAACGATGGATTTCTTTTATTATTTCTTGTCATGAAATTATCTGGTATCATTTTATTAAATCAATTGAAATGGGAACTATTAGAATAAAATAAAGGATATTTGGTTAATTGTCGGAAATGAAACTAAATATTGATATATTTTAAAAATTCTGAGAATTACTAGAATTATTATTTATTAATTTAATATAAATAATTGAACGAGTTCTGACTTGTTCATAGTGAGTCTTGATATCCAAGGATGGGGGTGGTGCATTTACCAAAATCATGATAGTTTCTGGTTTGATATAAAATAAAAAACAATAAATTATAAATTGTTTAGATAATTGGGAGTAGTACTATCTCTCTATATAAAATAAGAATACTTGTGGTGGAATTAAAATAAAATATTATAAGAAAAATCAAATTCAATTCAGACAGAATTCTCCTGAACAATTAACGAAAAATTTTGAAAACATTATATTGAATTTTTCATTTCACATGATTCAACTTATAAAGTAAGGTATTTATAAATAAAATTCAATTTTATTTATTTTAAAAAGAAAAACGTTTATTTAAATTTCGAAATAAGACTACAAATAATAGATTTTTAATACTAGTTCGATGAAATAGATAATTAATATAAAAAATAATATTTGTTGATTAAAAACATTATTAAAGTTTTCGATTAGTTTAAAATCTAATTCTCTGATATTAATTACTATAATTATTTTTTTTATTTTAATTGTTTTATTTGTATATATTAGAATAGAAGCCCAAATTTGGTAATGAAATTGGAGCATAAATCATCTTGTTCTATAAATTTGAACTTTTTCTATAACATATCCTCTATTCTAAGAGAATTAGTTAATATTTAATTGATATACTAACGTAATTGCCTATGTGTACCTAAATATTCTTAAACCGAATAATATCATATATATATATATATTTAAAATAGAATAAAATTTTAATCGGATATATACATATAATGTAGTTCAATAATTTTTTTTTACTTTTATTTTTAATTACGAGTTTAACATTTTTTTTTTTTATATTCAATCTTCAATAATATATATTGAAAATATATATATTTATTCTATTTGTATTAACATTTATTCTAGAAAAGTGCAGGGTGATTTTTTTTTATCTTTTATTTTTTTCATTGCGATTGAATTTATCTAAAATAATTATAAACTCTTGAAAAATCATTATTTTTTCAATATAATTTTATTTATTTTTTTAATATTGATATCTATCCGTTATTTTCTAAGAAATCGACAAGTTTATTAAAATATTTATTGAATATCAGTGAAAATGCATTATAAAATAAATAATAAAAATAAAACACTTGAAATTCAATCTCTCATATTATTATTGAAAAGAAATCAATTTGATTAGATTTCTAATAAAGAACAGAGTACCTAAATTAAATAAGAATTAATAAGTCACACATAGAGGGGCTAGATTAGATATTGTGCTTATTATTAAAAGTGATTAAAATTAAGAAAATATAGAATTATAGTTGATATTTATTTGGAAAAAAATTGATTTATGCTTTTAAATTACTATATTGATGTTATTATTATACGAGTTAAGGTATTTAAATAATTTTTCCTTTTTTTTTAGCTTGTTATGGTTTGATGTCAGTCGTCGGCTGAAGAATATATCTGATACATATAGAAAAAGCAATCACATCTCATCAGAGGTAAAGTTGATATATCAACAAAATATAATTAAAAATTATAATTACATATTCAATTAATTTTTAAGTAGAAAATCAATAAAAGTTGTATCGACAGATATATAAATATTCATAAATTAACAAAAAGAAAAAGAAATTGACATTCGACTGAATTTGTTTTATTCTAGTTTCTAACAATAAATTTAAATAAATATAGTATAGTATAGATATATCTGTAGATAATTGTCTATTAATACATTTATCAAAATAAATAAAAATTAATATTTAAAATGAAAGTATTCCTTAAATTAAAAAATTTAAAAATGGCTTTTTTTCATTAATGATATTTATTTATATAATTATTCATGAAATAACAAAAGAGCTATGACCAAGACAATTTTTTTTTATTATTTTTTATATTTAATTCGTCGTGCATAGTTTAAAATATTAGGTTAAAATTTAATTTAATGTTTTAAATTATTCATTTGAATATAAAAAAAAAGTGTATTTAATAATTTAAATATTTTCAATTTCTCTATTAGTTCATCTGAAAGAACATGGATTCACGAAACAAATTTGGACCACTACTATATATGGAGGGCGATGGTGAGAAGTACAAGTTCATCGATATCGTCGAGTGACTTACTACGAGTGGGCAACCTATTTATAACTCCGAGGTTAGTACTTTTTGTTATAAAAAAAATGTATTATATTTTGAATACCCAATCTTATATATGTCTTTTGTTTTCATGTATCATCTTTTCCTGATGGCAAATTCAATTCTCTTCGAATAATATTGGTTTCTTCAAAATATTTTATAAATACAGCTCACCAAAAATAAGTACTCAACGTATATTTTTTGATTATTCTGGCACTAGTGGTAGTAATGATTTTAATTAAATATTGACAAAATTTAAATATTACAATAAAAAATACTATATTTCTATTAAATTTTTAAATTTAACATTGTTTGTTAGTTAGTTAGTTAGTTAGATTAGAGTTTTTCAGATGCTACCCTAGAAGACAGAAAGAATTGGAAGATAGAAGGATTAGGATGGCAAATCTACAATCTACTGAATCATCAATTCCTTTAAAGGTATTTAGAATTGTTAGCCTCTGATAGGTTGCGTATGGGGGGTGATTATTTATTTTTTTGGCTTAATCGTTTGTTGTTAGGGATTTACAGATAAAGGAATGCTTCAAGAAAATGCCTCCTGGGTCATCGCTTCCAAACCTTTGTGGTAGCCAATAAATATAGATAGAAACTAGAAACATTAAATTTAATGAATTATTAATATTTTAGAATAGAATAGAAAAAAGGTGTTTGGTTTTTGCATGCTTCTAACTATTAAAGAGAACACCTTTTTAGTATTTCCTATTTAGTATTTAGTGGGTGGAGACGGGTATGTGCCAGAAAATGTTAAGGGATTGTTTATCTGCATGTGTTTTGTGCTTCCCAAATCGTCATTTTTTTTTTAATGACGATTCCCTTGTTTGTGTAAAGTAATGTGTATCACTGAGAGTAGCTAGGAGGTGGCTCTATGGATTGGACAGGCATTCGTGAAGGTAGTTCAACAATGTTCCTTAATGGGATTAGCCCGCCAGGATGTATTGACTACCTTGGAGCTAAGGTTAGTCTCTTTTTCATGAGTGTTCCTCCCACTATGGAGGACGCCATGAATCCCCATTGTAGGTAGGTAGGCATTTTTTACAGGTTGCCACGAATGTGGTGTTCAATCGTAATCCAAAAAATCCAAGTCACTCTCAGCTGATCCTCAGATACTCACAAACGGCTTCCCACTTAATCTATGCTTTTCTTTTTTTTTTCCTTCTTCTTCTAAATTACGCATTTCTTCGGTAGTTAAAACACAAAATAGACCATACTGTGTCTAATAAGCGCGATCGGGAGTGTTTTTTTTTTTCGTTTCCGTGATTGCAATCTTTTCTAGCAAGAAGAGTGTTTTGCACGAAGATAGACAATATTATTAGATGGCCATCCGTGCCATAGAATTGGGTCTGGCATAGGATAGACTGTACAGGGAAGACATCAGGGCGCAATGAAGTAGCCTCCACGGTAGGTTATATGTATATTTCAATTGAAATACAATTTATATCCTCTTTTTTGGGACGTTATTCTCTCCTATTCTAGTCAACTCTAACTAATGATCTTTTGTTCTATTTCTTTTTCTTTTCATTGTTTGAAGAGCATCATTTGAAGAACTTGGTTTGGTGGTTTGTTGGGGCAGTTCAGAGGTTCATCGCATCACTTCACAACGACTGCAAGGCATCTCATCGGTGAGTTGAATTTTTATTTCTATAATATTTCATGAAATAATATCAATATGTTTAAAAATAATTAAAATTACATAATTTTTAAATGGCGTTTATTGTTAGAACTGAAATTTTTGTGACAGTAATTCTTCTTCAAAAATGTTAAAATAAATCTAAAAATCTTTCTAAAATAAATCAGATATATACAATGTTTAATTTCTCGTATAGATATTTCTAGATATATTTACATTGATGAATTTATAAAGATACTACACCCTTATATTAAATTACTAAGTGAAATGTTTTCTTAATTTTTTAGTTTTACTTGATGTCCACCATTCCAGAATCAAGAGAGAGATTGAAGAACATAATGACTTCCAAATCATCATCATCCTTTGGGCGATTGCAAGGGGTGAAAACCCCGCCGTAAGTATTTTTTTAAGAAATATTTTAATATTATTCTAATCTATTTTCAGTCTTAATAAATATGTCTTTTATTCTTGTTTTTCATGTATCATCGATCGATATTAATGGCAATCTTTCACTTTTAAGGATCCATCAAAAAGGTGAGTAAATTTCCAATATGAATTATTCCAGGAAAACATTATTTCATATTGGTCTTTGTTTTCCAGGGAGTGAAGACGATGATCCGGTTGAAGTGTTTGTCGACTCCATTACTAACCATTAATCAATCCATTGTAAGTATTGTATATTTATTTATATATTTTATTTTTTTATTTTATAGTATATTATAGATGTTAACATATATACGCAGAGTATATAACAAGATATTTGAATTTCATCATAAATTAGAAATTAGATTTCAATTTTTGGTTGAGAGATTTTTTTCAATTTTTTTGATTTATACATGTATTTCTCCTTTAATAGAATCATAATTATTTTTAATATTAAATCAGTTTAATTATAATTTATTTAATTTTTAATTATTACTATATATATATATACTTAATGAATAATATTGAAAATAATATTTGAAAATAAAACTTTTAAATGTAGTCATCACTAATCGCAATAGATGGCGGGATATGTATTAAATCAGTATAATATTTTTTCAAAAGTATATAAAATTTATATCATTAATATTAATATTTCTTAATGATATGATAGTTTTGAAAAACTGTAGAGTAAATAATTATTTTTCAAATAATAACACTTTTGCTGCCCTTATTTTATTTTAAATACGCTTATTCGAATATATTTTATTTAAAAAAATCTGAAATTCTTCTAAAGAAACACAACAAACTTTTAAAAAGAACGCAGTGAATTTTTCATTTCCAATATCTTAAAGAAAGAATATGCTTTAAATTTGATTAAATATAAAGAGAATCAAGTTTATTTGAACTTTGAGATATGCTACAAATAATGTAAATTACAAATTTAGAGGAAGAAGATAATTAATATTAAATATCATATTTTAGGATTAATGTATAATGCAAAAATTTCGGTTAATTTTAAATTTTATACAGTGAATATATGTATATTTGAAATTATTTCGATTCTATACAATTTAAACCCAATATTACTTACAAAAGTTTAAATATGCCTATTTTGATTGCTGACATTTGTTTGTAAGGATGTGTATAAATAAAAGAAAAGGCAACAAGTATCGTATTTACAAATATTATTATATGTTTTTAAATTCAATAGAATATTTGAATTAGAGTTCAAATACGAACTGGATGGTAATTAACTATATTTATGAATTTGGGAAGATTTTACAAAGTTGGAGCCCCTTTTAGTTAGACATCCACCGACACTGAAAATACTAAATTTAAAAAAGTTACTAAAATTCTCTCTTAATGCTATCTACATACAGAAAGAATTTTATAAAGAATGTATTGATTCATTTCCTCTAGACAGATAATCAAAATTAAATTTTATTTATAGTAATATCAAGAGAATATATAACGTTTATTTTTTAAATTCGAAATAGGATACATATAATATATTGTAGTTCGGTGAAGAAGATAAATAATATTAATCATAATATTTAAGATTGAAGAATTCATATGAAATTTCTATTCAGTGAATAACAATCTTTTGGAAATTGATTCGAATCTATAGAATCTTTATCCGATATTACTTAAAAATAAAAATAGTTTTAATTGGTGATATTTATTTATTATATTTTAAGTTAAAGGCGATAAATATTTTAGTTACAAATTCATACATCTTATCATAAAACTTCTCACACTCCATAACACAATTTAGGTTTCCTCTATTGTTTATTAAAAACGAGACAAAATTCACATTTTTATTAAAATGATGGTTCGGTCGAAAAATATGAAAAAACGGTACTGTAATGGTACATATGGTTACCCTATCTATACTATTTAATGAATTATCTCTACAATCACAATTTTCTGTGGCTCTTAAAACCTGAAAATCCTTGAAATCTGAAATAAATTATCTATTAAAAATAGCTAAATATTATCTGATTTAATTAAAATAATTGAACCAAGACTTGATATAAATTTCCCAGCCAGAACGTCGACATCGATTAGACGTCTAATCGACGTCGACGTTCTGGCTGGGTTGCTTATTAAAAAAAATATCTTTCTTTTTTCTAAAATATTAATTCTAATTATATTTGAAAATTAATTAATCTAACAGTTTTGAAAAGCTTTTCCATTTAGTGATGTTAAACTTGATAGTTACCATAGCTTTATTATATGTAAATGTTAGTTTTTAAATAGAAAAAGAATAAAATTAAAACAATTATACATATCTATTAACAGGCCCAGTGAGGCGTAGCCCTTAAAATAGCTGATAAGTCCAGTGTAAACGTTGTGATCATTTAGTAAATATATTACATATAAAGTTATTTTATTTATTTAACAACAAGAACAAGAAAAGGGGGAAAAAACAAGAGAAGAATAAAAAAAAACCACAAATGAAACATATTGACCTCGGGAACTAACGCATTTGGTCATTACATTACATGATGCTTAAATACTTAAATACATAACAATATAAAGTATCATTAAAATATTAAATAAAATATAACATTATATTATATAAATATATTAGATTTAATAATGAATTTAAAAAAATACTTTTTAAACGACTCAAAATTATTTTGTAAATAAAATAGAATACAACTAATGTTTATAGGAAGTTGAATTATACTTTTAATATCAACATAAAGGGAGTCAATTGCTTTTTTATTTTTTTTACACCCCAAAAATAAATGAATTATATCTGACTATTTCATTACTACAATCACAAAATGGATGATCTCTTAAATTAAATAGATAAAGTTTATGCGGGGTGGCAGCATGATTGAATCTTAATCTTAAAATTAATGTAATAATTTTCCTATAAATGTTTGTATTGTGGAACCATAGTCTTCTATATATAAATGGCACCAATGAATGAAAATGACTACCCTTCGTCTTTGATGATTCATTCCAATCAAGTTGCCATTTTTTATATATTTCTTCTCTAATAAAGGGCATAATGTCCGAGACAGAGAAAGCTAAATTAAGATAATCACCAGTTAATCTCGCCTGATTAGCATAACCATCAACGCTGACATTTCCAGTAATACCGACATGTCCAGGACACCAAAGAAATTGAATCCTACATTTTAATTGATACATTTTTACCGACCGACGATAGTAAGGGAGGTATTGTTTTCACACCAAATTTCACATGTGGAGATTTTTACATATCTCCACGAATCATGCATTTTCTAAACAGAAAAAAGTATTTTTAGCATGATGTCTGTCCGTCCGTCTGTCCGTCCGTATAGATGTGTACAGCCTGAACGGCTCAACCGATTTTGATGAAATTTGGTATATTTACTTAATGCATCAGTGGGATGAATTGATCAACTTTTGGTGCAAATCCGTGAACCGGAAGTGGTAGTATTAGCGATCGACGATAGGAAGGGAAGGGTTATTTTCACACCAAATTTCACATGAGGAGATTTTTTTATATATCACCACGAATCATGCACTTTGTATTGGTTTTATCCTCGGGAAAATCATATTTATTAGTTTTTTCTTGATTTAAAATTATATGACGTCATCCAGCCATTCATGACGTCACAGCCTGGTCTTACATATAAATATATACATATATTATAAATAAAATAAAATTAAAAATATTTATGTTATATGCCTATATGTTTTTTATTACATTAATAGATATATTAAAATTATTTGAAATTGTTTCTATAGCTGGAAATTAATTTACTTCAAACCGTCGGTCGGTTCGGACCTGGCCACAGGTCAACTTATTTCCTTAATTAAATGTATAATATAATTATAAGTTAATTTTTACCGACCGACGATAGTAAGGGAGGTATTGTTTTCACACCAAATTTCACATGTGGAGATTTTTACATATCTCCACGAATCATGCATTTTCTAAACAGAAAAAAGTATTTTTAGCATGATGTCTGTCCGTCCGTCCGTCCGTATAGATGTGTACAGCCTGAACGGCTCAACCTATTTTGATGAAATTTGCTATATTTACTTAATGCATCAGTGGGATGAATTGATCAACTTTTGGTGCAATTCCGGAAACCGGAAGTGGTAGTATTAACAATCGACGATAGGAAGGGAAGGGTTATTTCGCACCAAATTTCACATAAGGAGATTTTTTACATATCACCACGAATCATGTACTTTGTATTGGTTTTATTCTCGAGAAAAATAATTTTTATTAGTTTTTTTCTTAATTTAAAATTATATGACGTCATCCAGCCATTCATGACGTCACAGCCTGGTCTCACATATATAAATATTATAAATAAAATAAAATTAAAAATATTTATGTTATATTCATATCTGTTTTTTATTACATTAATAGATATATTAAAATTATTTGAAATTGTTTCTGTAGCTGGAAATTAATTTATTTCAAACCGTCGGTCGGTTCGGACCTGGCCACAGGTCAACTTATTTAACATTTTTTTTAGGGCTAATAGCAGGCTCTGAGAGTCAGACACAATAACTATATTATTACTGATTTGATGATTTTCTAAAAAGTATAACACCTGTAAAACAGCAATAGCTTCGGCACTAAAAATGGATAGATCACTGTTTAATTTAAAAAGTTTTTTTATATTTAGTTTATCACTGTAAAATGCACAACCAATACTTTCACTATCATTAGAACCATCTGTATAAAATATAGTATGGTTTTTATATCTGTCTATTAGATGATTGAATTGAACGTGTATGCATTTGTTATTAAATGTATTGGTAATCCATTTAGGAATGATAATCTCCGGTTCAAACAAGATTTTCTCAAATTTGTAATTTTAGATCAAAGATTTAAATATTTTATTAATATAATTATCGGCTCTCTTGAACGAGTTTGCCACCTGCCACTACATGGCAAAAAAGAATTATTAGAATATGAAATCAATTCTAATACAACTGATATTATATTAATCTCAGAGACTTGGTTTAGACTTTAGACCAACCTTTACCTACAAATTTAAGAATTATAATATTATCAGAAGTGACCGCTCTGATTCTAAAGGCGGAGTTTGTATTCTAATTAAAAAGTCTATCAAATTTAAAGAATTACATCTAAATAAAAATTCTCTGAAATATGTGGAATACAGGAATCTAATATATATCCAAGACACTACAAATTTCTCTCCTATCCATTTATGTTCCTCCTGCAACAGTTATTGAATACAATAATTGGAAGACTATGTTAAATCAAATAAATGATCCTATTATTATCGGAGGAGATTTCAATGCGCACTTCGCTTCTTGAGGCTCGGACTTCCAGGACCGTGCAGGCGAAATGTTAAATGATCATATAAATGATGAAGGTTTAGTCATTCTAAACACTGGGAAAAAGACCACAGTTCCAAGACTAGATCGTAACTCCTACCCAATTGATCTTACTATAACCACCCCTGATATTGCTCCTTTCATCCAATGGGACGTTTCAGATGAATCTCTAGGTTCGGACCATTTTATCATTAATATGGAATTATGTATAAGGTCAAACGCGGACCCTGGATAAAAGAACAAGTTAATAAATGTTATTTGAACTTGAACAATGTCGATTGGAATTTGTATCATCATTTGTTGGAACAAAATACTAATATACATGTTCATACGGATAGTGAATATTCCATTATGAAAATTTTGTAAATTCAATTGTTTTGTAACACAAAATCTAAGATTAATAAAAGATCTATTTTTAAGAGCCCCGCCTGGTGGGATAAAGAGGCTTCCGGCTTAATTAAAGAAAGGAAAGCTAAATTTAAAAAATATACTAAAGAAATTAATTTTGAAAACTTTATGTCGTACAAAATGTTTGATGCAAAAACCAAAAGAATTTTAAAAGAAAAAAAAGGACGCATTGGAAAAAAATTTGCTCTTCACTTAGTAAAGACAACGATTTGGAATAAAATAAAAATTTTAAAGAATGTGGCCTTTCCTAATCAGAAATCTAATTTGGATGATGAAACTATAGAAAATTTTTCTCAACTGAGAGCTCCTCCATTTGTTCCGAATAAACTGTCTTTTTTTTCTGACCCTGTGGGAATAGATGCAAATTGGTTGACCAATCCATTTTCGCTTAAGGAATTCCAAATTGCAAATGATTCTAAAAAGGATAATGCGCCTGGTATCGATCAAGTTAGTTACTCAATGATAAAACATCTACCGAAATCCGCTAAAATTTACCTATTGAATTTATATAATAAGCTTTTCCATTTTAATTTGTTTCCTGAATCTTGGAATTCTCAATTGATAATTCCAATCCACAAACAAAACAAGGATCCCCAATTAGCAAGTTCTTATAGACCGATAGCTATATCGTCAATATATAGGCAATATAATTATATTTAGTAAGTAAAGATTCCTTGATAAAATTGTTTGCCGCTGAGGCTTAATGAAATTCGATTCGAATTTTGAATTTATTAATTTTTTTAATGCCTAATATTTGTTTGTTATAATCATTCATTTATATAAAAATGAATTTACCAAATAGCATTGGATGAATATTTTTACCGACCGACGATAGTAAGGGAGGTATTGTTTTCACACCAAATTTCACATGTGGAGATTTTTACATATCTCCACGAATCATGCATTTTCTAAACAGAAAAATGTATTTTTAGCATGATGTCTGTCCGTCCGTCCGTCTGTCCGTCCGTATAGATGTGTACAGCCTGAACGGCTCAACCGATTTTGATGAAATTTGGTATATTTACTTAATGCATCAGTGGGATGAATTGATCAACTTTTGGTGCAAATCCGGAAACCGGAAGTGGTAGTATTAGCGATCGACGATAGGAAGGAAAGGGTTATTTTCACACCAAATTTCACATGAGGAGATTTTTTTATATATCACCACGTATCATACACTTTGTATTGGTTTTATCCTCGGGAAAATCATATTTATTAGTTTTTTCTTGATTTAAAATTATATGACGTCATCCAGCCATTCATGACGTCACAGCCTGGTCTTACATATATATTATAAATAAAATAAAATTAAAAATGTTTATATTTATTATTTATGTATTCATATCTGTTTTTTATTACATTAATAGATATATTAAAATTATTTGAAATTGTTTCTGTAGCTAGAAATTAATTTACTTCAAACCGTCGGTCGGTTCGGACCTGGCCACAGGTCAACTTATTTTTGATATTGTTGGTTTCGATGGCATTTTTATTATGGGTAGTTTCGTCTATTAATATTTCAACTCCCTTATCGTCAATAAGGTAGTTGGATTTGACGTGTTGTTCGATAAATACAACCACTGTCCTTCATTCGATATTCATTCTTAATTGGAATAGAATAATATGCCCCTGAGGGGGGGGACTCCCCAGGGAACTGCATTATGTAAGCGAATTATATCCAGTAAAGATTTATAAAATTACCTTTTTAAGATAAAAATAAAAGATAATATAAAAAATAATAAGCTTATCTCCTTTTAGTTGGAAAGATGGTCCGTCCTGATTATAGACCAACTCAAAATAAATTAATTTTATGTAATTTTATAATATATATATATATTTAATTATTTCTAAAAACATATATCTATTATACATTTTTACCGACCGACGATAGTAAGGGAGGTATTGTTTTCACACCAAATTTCACATGTGGAGATTTTTACATATCTCCACGAATCATGCATTTTCTAAACAGAAAAAAGTATTTTTAGCATGATGTCTGTCCGTCCGTCTGTCCGTCTGTCCGTCTGTCCGTCCGTCTGTCCGTCTGTCCGTCCGTATAGATGTGTACAGCCTGAACGGCTCAACCGATTTTGATGAAATTTGGTATATTTACTTAATGCATCAGTGGGATGAATTGATCAACTTTTGGTGCAAATCCGGAAACCGGAAGTGGTAGTATTAGCGATCGACGATAGGAAGGAAAGGGTTATTTTCACACCAAAGAAGATTTTTTTATATATTACCACGAATCATACACTTTGTATTGGTTTTATCCTCGGGAAAATCATATTTATTAGTTTTTTCTTGATTTAAAATTATATGACCTCATCCAGGCATTCATGACATCACAGCCTGGTCTTGCATATATATTATAAATAAAATAAAATTAAAAATGTTTTATTTATTATTTATGTATCCATATCTGTTTTTTATTACATTAATAGATATATTAAAATTATTTGAAATTGTTTCTGTAGCTGGAAATTAATTTATTTCAAACAGTCGGTCGGTTCGGACCTGGCCACAGGTCAACTTATTTAAAATAGCTTCGACTCTGAACTCGGAGATTATCCCATACGATGTTCACTGTATGAAGGTTCAAGTTAAACGGATATATAAAGTTAATGAAATAAAAACTTACCTATTCAGGACATTAATCTAATAAAGAATAAATAAATGAATATTAAGTTTAGTTCTAAATACTCTTTTGATATAAAATTATACCTTTCCATATTCACTATTAAATAAGTTTAAATATTAAAATTTCTTTAAAATTTTAGTTAATTAACCAATCAATATAGAAATGATTTTTTCTTATTAAATCCAAATAAAATTTCCTATTATTAGTTTTTCTTTTTTTAAGGAATTGATTTTTCATTCATAAAGCCCTGGCAAAGTTATTCCATTGATATAATTATATATATATACACCCTCCATTCCAAAAGAAACCGAACTTTTTAAAAAAACAAAAAAACAATGTACATTTTGGAACAAATCATTTTTATTAATCAATGTATTCCCCTTCTGCATTGATACACAAATTTGCACGCTCCAACAAGTTGTCAAACGACTTCTCCATGTCCTTTATTGGAATGTTCTTTAGGACGTCGGTCGTCGCCTTCTCAATGGCTTCAATCGATGCGTGCCACTTTCCTTTCATCGCCAAATGCAGTTTAGGGAACAGATAGAAGTCGCACAGAGCCAGATATGGTGAATAGGGCAAATGATGCAAAGGAATAACGTGATTCTTGACCAACAATTCAATTACAAGTCGCGAATGGTGCATTATCGTGCAAAAGAGTCCAACTGCCGATTTCTCGATATTCTGGCCGAATACGACGAATTCTTGCCAGCAAACGCTTCATGACGTCCAAGTAAAACTCTCCAGTGACTGGCCGGGTGGAACAAATTCTTTGTGGATAATTCCTTTTGAATCGAAAAAATCCGGTTCTGGGACGGCCTGATCTTTCGTCATCATCCAGCGTCTCTCTACCCGATTGGAATCGCCCGAATCACTCGTAAACTTGCGCACGGGATAGACAATCATCACCATATGCATTTTGTAACATTTGGTGCGTTTCAGTAAAATTTTTACCAAGGTTAACACAAAAATCAATTGTTTGAAACTCATTTTCCGACCGATGTACAAAACACACTGACATTTGAAACGCAATAACTTTTGTTGTATGCATCCATATGTCATGAAATTTATACCAGTTGCCAATGAGGGACAAGCCATCTACGGGTAAAATATTACAACAGATGGCATTAGTGGTACTATTTTTTTTTTTAAAAGTTCGGTTTCTTTTGGAATGGAGGGTGTATATACAGTAGAACTGGGTAACGGGTAGATACTCTCCCTCGATCCCAGTGGGGAGTAATCTGCTTCAGTGAGTGGCGATCACTGCCCTACGTGAGCTAATGTACGTTCTCTCTTTTTTTCGAGGAAGTACATGTCCTAACTCAAATCTTCCATTCAGATTCCAAATCCTCATCCTTCTCATTTAGGTAATCACTTTAGACTACAGCAACAACCCGGTTGGAATTATCTTAATGTCTTATCCAAATGAAAATGAACAATAGTAATAGCCGAATAACAGTTAGGCATCAACATAATAAAGCCACTTTCCCCCTTATCTTTAATTTATGCATGGACAGAATCACGCGAGACCTGCAGAGGCCTTGGATATTACTCTACACGGACGATATAATGTTGCCATGCAAAAGTATAACTATTTGGCATGATCTTATAAGCGAATGGAAAAGTTTTCGATTTTTTTCAATATCTTAATGTTAACAAAAATTAACTGAAATTAGTAGTTATGGACTTCAACTTTCTTAATTAATTGCAGAGTTTTATCGTTGCCTAAAGATAGATTTGTAAAATTATACTTATTTGAAAAAGATATTTAAAAAATATTAAAAATTATACATGAATTTATAAAATGAAAATATATAAAGGACAATTATGAGTATTTATCATATATATTTTCAAAAACATTTAAGTAAAAAAATCTAAAGTATGAATAAGAATGATTTTTTAAATATTTTAAAATTCCTACTTAAAAAATTAAAGGCACATTTCACAAACAAAAAATAAAGTGATTTTATCTGTCTTTTTATTCCCAACCAGTTTTATATTTAACATTTACTAAAAAGGTAAAAAATTTAAAATATTATTGCTGGTAGGCAACTTGGGTATCTATTCGCTCATCCTTCCCTAATGATATATTCATACATGCAAAAAAATATATGTAAAAAAAAATAATGATTTGACGACCTGGTTTTTTGATTATAAGTATATCCATGACCCCATCATTAACTTTGATAATAGAGGTTCTACTGAATATATATATATACATATAAATATTGTTTATTTTCTTCTTTGTTGAAAACAATTTATTAAATATTTGATTTAATTCAAATTATATATATATATATATATATATATAATTATTTCTTATTTTATACTGTTTGTAATGGCAAAAACATAGTAAAAATGTCTATAAATTCATTGTTGTATATTTTATTCTCATAATTAATAATTTAAAAAAAAGTATATAGAAAAAAGTATCAAATTTTGATTTTTGTATTCCTATAAAATTTTATTTCTAATTTGAGATGATGACTGTTTAGTAAATTAATTCACAATTTGTTTATTTATTTATAATTATTATATTTTTATTTTTTATTTTTTTAAATTTTTTTTTGTATTTTTGTTTTTTTATTTAATCAGATACTATTTTATTTTTAGTTTAAGCAAATTTCAATAATGGCTGGAAATCCACCGCGAATGATTGCTTTATTTATTTATTTGTACGGGGTTACGATTCACAGTTGATTGATTCAAAAGCTGAGCATGTATATTTGTGTTTGAGTGTATATGTAAGTGTCTTTTTGAGGAGCACTTGAATACAAGATCCATGTAAAAATGTCAGATCCAAACGAAAGATCCAACGTTCATTCCACAATTATTCGAAATCCAGGACGAACAAGGTAGTCCTATAAAAAAAAGAATTAGTTTATCTAAGTTTGGCAATTCGCGGCGGCATCATTTATTTATTCATTTTGTTTTTTTTCTCTTTTTTGGTCCGCAATCCATTATTTGTAATATCACTTTCGGACTCATCATTTTATAACTATCAACAGCCATATTTAAAATTTGCAAATAAATTCTATATTTTTTTCCTTTCTTTTTATTGGTTCTTTCTTATTAACCTAAATTTTATTCTAAAATAGATTATATATATATCTATGAATTTAGATATATAAATGAGTTGTATTTGTTGTTGTTGTTATTTTTAATTATTAATATTATTATTATTATTATTATTATTATTATTATTAATATAATATTATTATTATTAGTAATAATATTTATTATTTTTTTACAAATATTTCGTAGTACCAAGACCATAGCTACGTGAACACAGCCGTTCCCATGACACTTGTTCCAGACATGGAGCGATGGGAAATTCCAAGCCTCAAAATCTATAATTGTCATATCTCTTATCTTATACAATAATCAAATATAAAAGTTTATTTTCATATTAAAAAAATAATTTAAAAATAACATAAATTTGCCCAATTTTTTTTTCTTCATCATTTAACAGAATTTCTTATATGTAAAAATAAATTACAATATTTTCAAATTAAATAACTTTATAATAACATTGTACTTATATATATATATATATATATATATATAAATATATATATATATTTATATTATTTATTTATTTTTTTTGTTTTGATTTATTTATTCTATTTAATATATTCTAATTAAATATTACAATACTGATGTAAAATTGGTTTATAAAGAATTTGTTGTTGTTTTTGTTGTTTTTTTTTAATATATTAATACATATACAACAAATATATAAAACGAAAATATTCAGAAGTTGTTTCCTATAATAAGCATTCTATAAATTAGAAAATAAAATCTAAATATTTCACTCTTTTAAATAAGTGAGAAATGACTTATTTGTTTGTTATTGTTATTATTTATTTCTTTCTTGGTATTTGGTTTGTTGAACTGAATCGCGAAAGAATGGAATTGATTCTGATATCATTCGAATGGTATTGGCGATGATGAATTCTTTTGTCCTAGAAGCGATAGACCCGAACGAAGCTAGATGGAGGGCGTAGACGAGACGCCCAATGACTGTGTGGGTCAGTACACCCAGGAGACAGGAACCCATTGTGGTGTGGTATGAACTCGTTCAATAGCACGCTCCAAACTTGAAATCGTCTCTTCGATATCATTATTTACAATCGTCAAATCAAAAAAGTGACCGTATGCTTGACGAAGTAGTTCCGATTCCTTCGCAAGTCGCTCGAGACTACCATCATACTAGAAAAATCATCCAAATGTCAGGAATATATTAACAAAATTGAATGGAAGACTAAAAAAAAAGTGCTGCAACGCTATTGTTAAAAATACATACATCGGCAAGATTTTGTAAAACAGGAGCAGCAATAAAAACAACGTATGGTGCAAATTCCGCGGTTCGAAGAACCTTTAAAGCTTGAGGCTCTACGTCTAAAATTGCCATCCGTCCCTCATGATGAATTTTTCGAATTGTTTCCAATTTTGTACCATACATGGCCTCTTCATGAGTGCCTGAAAAATTCATAAAAATTAATCTTTAAAAACTGTAATAAATAATTGATTGAAGAATATAAAATCTAAGTAAAATTTAAATATATTATTTTTTTTTTTTTTAAATAGAAGAAATGTTTATTTGATTGTAATCAAATAAATATTTGGCAATAATATCTCTGTTGAAAAAGAAAAAGTTTCCAAAAACATGGCCATCAACATCATCATTCATTTTATAATGATGAAAAAGACCAAATACTGGAAATAACTATCTCATTATTTATTTTTCAACAGAGTTTTATTATATACTACTGAGAGAAAATGAATGATTAGAGAATATAATAGTTTAAAATTAAAGATTCTAACAATGTAAATAATAATGATTCTAGAATATATGTAAATAGAATTAGAAATATAACTCTTTATATTATATACAAGTATAAAATAATTAATATATAAACTCTTTTATAATATTAAATGAAGCTATAGTTTGGAGAATACACAACCTTACCATAATTTGAATATTAGGTTATATGTGAAGATCAGTGATTTTCCCGAAACTATAGCCTCGTTAAAAAATACTATCTATTATTTTTGCAAATTTATGAATGTATTTATTTATCCACGACTGATGATGATACACTCACAAAACAATTTAATAAATATTCTCCAACAGATTGATGGGGTGCTTAATTTTAAGAAAAAGTAATAAAGAAAATACAACAACTTTAAGAATGATGAGATGAGATTATTTCAGTTAGATTGTTCTTATTATATTAATCTTTCGACAATAATGATTATAATATAATAGAATGGTTAATTAAATGACAAGGGCTTGCTTCTCGTAAAAATAATAATTGGGAGCTAAACTTATGTAACAATTGTCTCATTTAATCATTCTCTTTCAGCAGAAATTTTTTTTCTTTTAGATTCAGAATCTAGAACCATGTAAAAATAGAGATTAAAAATAAAAGAAACAAACAACAAATTCATTATAATAATGATTTCATAAAAATAATATATTTTGAATATTTTCTGAGATCATTATTATATATCATGAATGAAATGATACCATATCATATTAATTTATACAAGGGTTATTCAAGATAATTGAAGGTTAAACTAACTGTTAAGCGACGACTAGCATTATGGGATAAGGTGAAGATAAAAGTTATTGTTTGGAAGTATGAAAGTTATTACAGGAATCGTATAAATGGTTTTTATATTTTTTTTGTTATGTTATGTTATGTGGGTGTTTATAAAATAATCAAACCCCAAAAAGCGTTTTCTTTGAAATATTTATGGTGCAATGATCGATGAAACTAGGAAATGGAAAAGGGTGAAAAATTAATTACATTTTTAGGATGTCATTCCAAGGAGTTTAGGAATGAATGTATATAAAAGCAGCAGATTCTAGAGGCTAAGGAGACTAGTGGAAAAATTAATAGTATCAGGGGAGTGGATTAAAATCGCATAGAACAAGGAATATACGTTATGTGGACAATGAACTTATATGAGTTCAAAAATACCACATAGATAAGGCCTTCATTCATTTTTAGATAGGAAAATGAAAACGCACCATATTCTAGATACTCATTCGCGGCGATATCAGCCATCATTTCATCATGGGACACAAAATAGTAGTTCCGGCCATTTTCTTCGTCGCTTCTTGGAGGCCTCGTCGTGTCTGTAAAAGCCAATATCTCTCTAAAAGCTGTATTCTACAAAAAAATTGAATAGAGCTACTCACGTGGAATTGGGTAGGCATATTTATCCGGGTTCTTTGCAATCAGGGTATTCTTAATATGACGCCGGCCGACCCCGTGAGCACCAAGTAAAACGAGTGTTTTCCTTTGAAAGGCAGGATCGGACACTGCGTGACAGAAAATAATTTGAAATCAATACGATTAAATATCTACATTCACCTAATATTTAATTAAGATAAATTAAGGATCCGGATCAGAGGTTTTCTAACTTTTTGAAGTTGGTACCACAGAAACTTCCATGAAAAAGTTCAAGTACCACTAAAATTATTTCGTTACTAAAAGTAACTGTACTATTGCGGTACGGAATACCGTCGTACCTTATAATGCTGCTGGGGCCTGGTTAGTATTCAGGAAAGTACGTAAAACCGTAGATGTCCAAAAGAATCTCGGGCCAATAACCATTCGGAGCCTTTAAGATGTGCTTGCACAAAATTAATCGCAATGGTACGACGGGATCGTGAATCAGCCCGATGGGAGTGTTAAATCCTCTCACGAGTTAAGGAATGGTTTCGTGGGGGCAGCAGAAATAGCTATAGTAAAATAAGACTCTTTCAGGGAAGCAACCGGTTGGAGTGGCAAAAGGCTCAAGGTACACCGTGCTTCTTTATACCTGAAGATACTGTAGGTACCACCAATGGTACATGTACCACAGTTTGAGAACCTCTGATCTAGATAAAAATAATTATGAAACAGAAATTTGATCTTAAGGACAAGTTTTAATTCAATTATCATAAATTTTGGTAAATATAATTATAATATAAATATATATTCAGAACCCGGTTCCAGATATCTCTCTGGTATGTTTTCTCATAAAATCTGGCATTAATGATTTTCACTTGAAATTTAAAAGGTCCCAAACATTTATCAAAATTTTATCAATACAATTTCAGTAAAAGTGAAGAACTAGAGATACCCGCAACCGGTTCCTGTAAAGAAACAATTTTGTGCATCTGATAAAAAAAATATGATTATTTTTATTTAAATATCTACAATTAACATTTAAAAGGGAGAACATTCTGTATTGTAAATATTTATTTATTAAACTACTCATGTCAAAAAAATAATTACTTACTCGGCAATTTAACAACTTCTTCGTATGTGACTAGATCCAGTTGATCGAAAACAGCATTGTGCTTAGCTAAATATTTATCTTTGTATTGTTTTTTCTTTCTTCCAAAAAATGAACAATTGACTGCACACAGAAAAACGTATATTTTAATAAAATATTTGTATTTAAAATAATATAAAATTAAAAAAAAAAATAGCTAGAGATTTGGCGATTATAATCAATAAATATTTTCTAAGAAAAACCAAGTATGATTGTTTGTTAATTAGATAAAAAAAAAATTTAAAAAAAGGCATACATATAGAGTAAAAATAGATAATGATATGTAATGTTGAATTAAAAAAAAATTGCTTTCACATCATCAATTCAAATATGAAAGCTTTGTGATGTTTAGTTTTAAAAAGAGTGAGTCCCTGATTGTTTTTTTTTACCTTGCAGATCGCCAACACCCAAACAAATCAATTTAATAACATCGATTATAGGAAAATACTGGTGTGTTATTCAATAATTCAAAATTATCCAAATTAATTGTTAGAATCAAAATAGTTATAGGGTGGAGAATATACTTGAATATTGATATTAGTTACTAGATATATATAGAGTATTTTATGATCAAGCATTAATGAGATGATATAATACTAGTCAAACTTTGTCTAGTATAGAAGAATAGTAATTAGAACAGTAATTTCAAGTTTGAAGACAAACAAGGATTTTAAGGTGTAAATTGTGAACTAGTTTAAAAACAAAGATTGTTCTCTATTGTTCAAAAACTTAAACTGCAAGATTATTAACCTTAACTGCTAATTACAACTACACAAAGTTGAAAATTTATTGAGTTAATTAATGAATTAATTAACATGATATTTATAAGATTTTAATCTCTCTAAAGTCAGTTTGTAGATAAATTTCTCCAAAATATTCAAATTTCTGTATTTTCACTTATTATTTGTCCATAAATTTTATTATAATTCTTAGTAGTTCTAAACATGGAAGATCTTAACTGACCTTATTATATGCAACTTCATATTTTTTATAATATTTTGTGAAATATTTTATAATACACTAAAACTCAGTATAGACTAATTTTAAGATTTATGGTACAAAATAATTGTTTGTTTTTATTAAATTTATAAATGGAAAAGTGCAAAAATTGATGTAAACATTGTTGTTTTATTTGAATTTGTTGAGAAATTTGTAGGATTGCCAAGAAATATTAAAAACTAATACTCTAAATAATCAATGGTGCCCACCCGCATCACACATACATGTTTATGTATATACATACATACATACATAGATGCACTCTCTTTCACTCTTCCTCTTACAGTCTAAATTGATTACTAAATATCTAAAATGTTTAACATTCATTCATGCTATTTATTTATATACTCATATTTATTTGTGAAATTTGTTTCTCTCTTTTCTTTTAAAATAAATTTCTTTATGCTTCATGCAGTTACTTATGAAAAAAAATGCCATTACAAAAAATTCTATTTATATATATTAAAAAACATTGAATAACAGTCATGAATTCAGAATTTGAAATTTCTTTGATATATATATATATATATATAAATTATATTCTATATAATTATAAATAAACTAATTAAAAAAACAATATTTAAAAATATCAATTCTAAAATTAAAATATTTTGTTTTAAGGATTGTTGACATTATAAAACGATTATTTTTCGATTTTTTTACTATCCGGTAACTATAGAAAAGTCAATTTAAGATAATACTATCGCCAGTAAATATAGGAAGGTAAATTTGGTCCTTTATAACTATTGAGTTACAATTATTCTCTTTGAATACTTGGACCGAATAAGAGAATCAAATCATATAAAAATATAATTATTTTTTATTGTATTATTACAATTTCAAAAAGGATAAATTGAGGATTATATACATAAGGAAGATAAGAAAAATATGAACCGCTCAAATGAAATGTAACTATTGCAGGAACCTTTTAATATTATTTAATTAGAAATTAAAAAAATAAATTTGAAAATAAAATAAATTAACACAAAAGGAGAGCCATGCCATTCGATGCATTTTAAATAGATAATGTCTGTTTAACTAAAAGGAAAGAATATAAATTTTTATGTCTGAATTCATTACTGTTCAATCAAATTAAAATGATAAAAAAAGGTATATTTTATAAATTATTTCTGATTTAATTAATATATGCTTGAGTATACTTAAAATATAACAAGCCAATTTCAAATTGTAATGCATAAGTAGAAAATGTTGTTTTAAAATTCCAAAGATCACAATAAAGATATCGGTTCGGTGAAATAACGTGAAGTTAGTCAAAGGAAAAAAAAATATGTAAATTAAATGCATTATTGTGAACATTGGAGATGAATGAGAAAATAGAAATGTTAATTTCGTATAATAATTATTTATATATATATATAATTATATTATATTGTGAATGCAAAAATCATTGATACGTTTACAACTAGAGCTGGGAGAATTGAACAAAAAGCAATTTGAAGCGCATAATCATCGGGGCTGGCCAGGAAAGTCCTGCCTACCTGTCGAACCGTCACAACCTTCTTTGTGTGAGGCACAACCGCCAACAGTGTCTGCATCTAACGAAAACCAAACCGATAAAGAGACAAAGAATTTAGCAATAACCATGTGTCAAAATTTTAAAATTTTTGAATGTAGGGCGGGTTAGGCTAAACTTTTTGATTTCATTAAAAAAAAGTGATCTATTTTGAAATTTAAAGTAACAATTATTTATTAGAAAACGTTAAGCAAAAATAATTATATTTTATTTCTTATAAATTGATTTCTTTAATATACCAGGTATAGAAGTATGAAACCGGAATTTTTTTTGTAAAAATTGCACGTGTTATTTGAAACTTATAAAAAATATTTTATTAAAAATAGTCTCTCCATTGGAATTTATACATTTTTCCCACCTCTTCGGCAGGTTATGAATGCCACGCCAAAAAACTAATTCTTCCTTTGAAGCGAACCAGTTGTCGAGCCACTTTCGTACATTTTCGTTTCGAATCGAACGAAGTGTTGTACGGCGAGTGCATGTCCCAAGGATGTGAATAGATGGTAATCAGAAGGAGCTAAGTCTGGAGAATAAGCCGCATGCGCTAGTTCTTTCCAATTGAACGCCTCGATCGTATCCGTCACCCGTTTGCTGTGTGTGTAGGGGCATTATCATGAAGCAAAATTACTTTATAGTGCCCTTTTGCATATTCCGGTCGTTTTTCACGTATTACTCGAGTCAAATCGATCATTCGTTGTTGGTAGCGATCAGTGTTAACGGTTTCGTCAAGTTTTAGTAGCTCATAATATATTATACCTTTTTTTTACACTTTTTCGGTGGTTTCCCACTTTCCTCGTTTCTCACGTCAAAATCACCACTATTAAATTTTTTAAACCACTTAAAGGATTAAGTTTTGCCAAGAGCATGTTCACCCTATGTTTCGACATGCGATTCTGCAACAGTTTTCTTCAAATGATAGCAGAAAACCAATGTTATCCGCAAATCATAGTTCGTAGGCACAAAACTCAACATGTTTGAGGTTATAGAAAAATATACCGGTGTATGAAACTTAGGTTATTGTGTGTTGACAAACTTCGTTAGCTGTGGTTAGCTGTTAGAGGGAAAAGATGGCGCTATAGAAGCGGTCTTAGGGCCTTTAAACGGATAGCGAGAACCATCTAAAGGGAAATTCCGGTTTCATACTTCTACACCTATGTATATTAAAAAAGAAAAACAAAGTAAAAAGAGTTTAAATTAATTGGATATACTTAATTATATGTATTTATTATTGTTAAATAATAAGATAATTTAGGAAAAAAAAAGAAATATAAAAGTTTAGTTTGTAGTGAAAATTCATGTCAAATGAAGTTTATCGGGGCGGAGGTGGTAAGCGTTAAGCAAAATAAGCAAATATTATTATTGTTATCCTTTGAGATTAACACTGTTTAAAAAAGTAAAAAAGCATAATTAGTGATTAATTAATTTAGTTTTTGATTTTATTAATAAAAGAATATTCATTTATTAGTTATATTTTTCTTTTTTTTATTAGATGTAAAAATTCTAATCAATATTTTTATTTTATTATTAATAAATTCGACACTGTGATCTGTTAGATTTTAATTCTATATAATTACAGAAAAATGTGAAATTAATTGGAATATTATATGAAGATTATAATTTAATAATGAAAAAATTCAAATTGCTTTAATATATATATGATTTAAGATATATTTGAAATACATATATATGTCATAAATATGATTGTAGTAAACAAATCATTCATTCGAAGGAAGTTGGGTGAAGACGATAAATAGAGAGAACCAATTACATGTCAATTCTAATATCAAAACAAAAAACAAAAAACAAATAAATAAATGGCCGTCAATAGATAGAATCACAAAGCTTTCATAAATATAGTATCTAAATTAAAAATATATAAGCAAAATTTCTATTTACAAATAATTAATAATAATAGTTTTTTTTATTTAATTGCTTTCTTATATATATATACATATACATTAGTTTAATTAAATATATTTAAAATAAATTACAATTTCAATACTGTCATGTTTTTATTAGTTTTTCAAATTTCTACCTTAAAAGTTTTTTTTTCCTATTATTACCTGAATTGTATAATAATCAATACAAACATAGAAAATAATAAATAAAATAGAAATAAATTCATTATATTATAGATATAAATTATTAAAGGTTTAATTAAAAAATAAATAAATAAACAAAAAGTAAATAAATTTAAAAATAAAATATATATGGCATAGATCAGTGTTTCTCAAACTTATTTCTTTTACCGCCCCCTTTGATAATCAATTATTTTTAAGCGCCCCCTCCCCCCATTTTTTATACACTCCTAAAACTTAAAAAGTACTATTTCATTACTTTAATTAATTTAGTTGGTGTGTTATATTAGTCGGTTCTGGTGTTTAAACTTACATTCTAATCTAGAAATTTTTACCAGTGAGAGCAATTAAAACGCAACTTTATAATATTAATAATATATTTTAATCAAATTAAAAGTAACAATATAAATAGGTAATCAATTTTAGTTTTTAAACTAATCTAATAGAATGGGATGAATTTGATGATTTTTAACAAGTTTGTTGATATCAGGTTCGATTTTACTCAAAAACAATCGTAATTCATCTCGTTTAGTAACTTGCAAATGATTTCTCTTTATATTAAGCAGCGTTGTTACACGTTCATACAAATATGACGATGGAAATGTTATCAAAAATCATTGAACGATCGACCACAATCCAGGGTTCAACTGCGGAATTGACTTTGGTAACCAAAATTGTTGGTAGCCATTTTTCAATCAAAAAGGTTGTTTTCTTTTTATTTTAATAAAAAAAAAGAAAATTTGTAACCCAACCAGTGCCGCCCTAACCACAGGGCTAAATGGGCTATAGCCCCAGGGCGCAAGCCTTTTGAGGCGGCAATTTTTTATTTGCGGTATAGTAAAAATTTATTTTTCATTTTATTAGTATTTACTTATTTTTAAATTAAAACACTTCTTTAAATATTAAACTGATTTTTATTTCTTTCAAATGTGCTGAAAAACGATAGATAGAGAAGGGCAACGCGAAATAGGAGTAACACCCTACCGATCGTACTTTTGTTTCAGTCGCACTGGAGTTAATATAAGACCACCAATCATATAATAGTTCCGATCAAGTTCTAAGGATTAGACTAAAAACTGATCGGAACTGTCATTATATTGAGATAATCCCCTCAAATCTGGGTAAACATTTATACCCATCTTATAAATAAGTGACTTTAAAGAAAAGTTACAATAAAGATAACAGACTCCAATTTGCCATTCTGTATATTTTCTTAGGAAGAAGGGCGCATTATTTTTAGTAGCCCATGGGCGCCGAATTCCTTAAGGCTCGATTCACACACAAGTGGCGTATAGCACTGGCGTGGTTCTGGCGTGGAACAGGTTTGTAATGTAATTGCATTAGCTTATGACTCAATACCCACAGATATGGCGTGTTGGAGGCGTGGAAAATGGCACGAAGACCACTCCGCTCCGACTCCACCGGTGGCTCGTAGGGACTGGCACGCCACTTCTAGACCATTTGGAGTGGTCTTCGTGCCATTTTCCACGCCTCCAACACGCCATACGCCATATCTGTGGGTATTGAGTCATAAGCTAATGCAATTACATTAACAAACCTGTTCCACGCCAGAACCACGCCAGTGCGATACGCCACTTGTGTGTGAATCGGGCCTAAGACGGCCCTGAACCCAACGTCAACGCCCCCCTCTAGGTCTCAAACGCCCACAAGGGGGCGTTATCGCCTACTTTCAGAAACACTGCTATAGATATTTTATTTTTAATTTATAAATTTATTTATTTTTTTAATTGAAAATAAAAAATAAAAATAAAAAAAAAAATAAATAATTTATTAATAATATTCATTTGAATTGAAGAATTTCTGTGATTCATTTTAATTTAAAATTGCATAAAGAAAAAGTAAAAATAAAATATTAATATTGTAGATAAATATTTAAAGATCACAATGGGGATATACTCACCTTGTTCTTGTTTGGTTTTTTCTATAGCGAGGCAGGCGGTTCTCCATTCTTGTAATTCCGGTGATGGGATCAGACCTGCAGATCCCGCTGCATTATCTTTTCTAGCTTGCCACCAATTGTGATCATCTTTACTTATTATCTAAAAAAAAAATAGATCATTTTTATATTCAAGGACAAGAATACTATTAACTATGTAAATAAAATGAATTTTTTATATGTATTTTTTTGTATTAAGAATTCTTTCAAAATCAAAATAATTTATTAAAATGCCTGAAACTTATGCAAACAGAAAAACTAAAGTGATATAAGACAAGTAGATTTACATACTGTTCATCAGGAATGAACAAACTTAATACTGATATGACAGTTATTCATTTTTCTTATTCATGTATAATCGTCCTTTTTTTCTCAGCCCCCCAAAAAATTGTTTTTAAGGCAGTCTTCGCATTATGCTGTGCGATCAACTTTAGAACTGTTCACGATCGACCGTCCAACCCAGCTGTATATACGGTAGAACGAAATATATATATATATATATATAATTGATTTATGACAAATAAATTAGAATTAAATAATGAAAAATGTTATTCTTTTAAGAACATACGAGGGCAGGTCAATAAATCCGTGACTTATTGGATTGTCTGTCTCTTAAATGAAATGGCAACGCTGCTTCTGTCAGCAGGCGCTATCAGCTGACTACTGTCGAAATTTGAATCAACTGGGTATTTTAGTTTTTGAGATTATTAATTGAGAAGAAAATGGAAAAAAGTGAATTTCATGTGCTCAAAAAAACACTTAACTGAAACCGAGTTTTTGCGCCGTTTCGTAACCGTGGTGGAAACGAGGTTCCATCACAACACACCAGAGAACAAACAGCAGTAAAAACAGTGGGTTTCTCGGGGTAAACCGGCACCAAAGATATCCTCGACAAATCTTATTTTTTGGGATAAAAAAAAATAGAGGAACGTTAGACTAGGTGTATATAGGTCAAAGAGAAGACTACGTTGAAATATAAAATAACTTTTTATCCAAAAACCTGTGTTACATTTAAAAAGTCACGGACTTATTGACCCACCCTCGTATATATACCTTTATATTTTGTTTGAAAGAAACTAGAAATTAACTTGAATATTAATTAAGAATATTTTATATTGAATTTTATTTATTAATAAAATTATTAAAGGTATAAGAAAAAAAACATTATATGTGGTTCGAATGGGTGAAGAAAAGCTTAGTATGTTGACCAAGGATGCGGTGGACTGTCTTGTAGTTGCTCCCACCAAAAACATTTCTAGTTCAGAATAGATAGATTATTGAATAACGTCCTTATATTTTCATCCGTATCTCATATTTTAATGAAGAAATTTTTTTTTTCTAAATTTATTTTTTGTTTATCAGATTGTATTTTACTGTTTACAATTTTAAATAAATGATAATGAATGGTATTAATGACACTTGCAGTTGGTGTATCTTAAAAACACCACATAATAATAATAATAATAATAATGTGCATAATTATTTACATTTTTTTAAAATTTTCATTATCAATATGATCCAAAAATTATTCTCCCAAATTTTCCTGCTTCATTTTATAAACAATATCTTCGTTTTTATAAAAAATTAATATTCGTGATATATATATATATATATATATATATATTTAAGATATAAAATTAAATAAAATTAAATTACCTGTAGTATGTCACCTGTTTTAAAGGCAATGCCTGCTTGTGCGCATGGTATCAGGTCATCATCCAAAGGATCGTAATCAAATTGAGCTCGAACGAATATCTATTAGGGGAGAGTAAATTTCCGTTAATCAGTTCAACAATCAAGAGATCTACTCTCGTAATGAAACGCTCAGCCTAGCCCAAATTCAACGATAATAATCCATGCATATAACTTTTCAAATAAGCCACAAGCATATATCAACCACAATTCAACATTCCAAATCAATCTCTAAGTTTTCTTTTTTAATATCCAATTCTAAATGGATATATTACTATTACAATATACTATTGTATTTCTAAAATCAAATTTATTACCAGAAATTGAAAAAACAATAATTTGTTACATATAAGTGGAGATTATTATGATTTACTTGTAATATAATAAGGGATGATATTAATAAATTTTCATATAAATCATATCTTTTCGGAGACTATTAATTATTATAAAAGGGAATCTTTCGGACAATGAGCCAAGACCAGAAAATGGCCAGGCCCTTATCACATTTTATTGTTCTCACATTTGTCAGTTATTGAATATTTGCTAGAAGGGGCGGCTTGACCGAGAGCGTAGCGTGGCAATTTTCTACACAAGAAATCGGCGTTCGATTCCACCTAAGAACAAATTTTTTTTAATAAATTCAATTGAACATCAGCTGCCTCTGGCTCCAGGAACTTTCAGTTCCTGGTTCTATACATGCGGAAGGCAACGGGAAACCACCGCATTAACATTCCCTAGAAAAATCATCATGGCTGGGCAGCTTCTAAGGCTATCGTAGTCATGATGATGGCCAAACTCTGA
Organism: Labia minor; assembly: GCA_963082975.1. Taxonomy (NCBI): domain Eukaryota; kingdom Metazoa; phylum Arthropoda; class Insecta; order Dermaptera; family Spongiphoridae; genus Labia; species Labia minor. The sequence continues at coordinate 11,202,607 of OY720348.1, forward strand.
AGGGAGACAGCACCTTAAGAAGAAGAACATTTTCTAAAATTGTAATTTGACCAATTAGGGAAAAATCTATTCTTTCTGTTATTGTAAAACAAATAAATTAAATTATGAATATAATATTAATTATTAATATAATAAGGTGGAAAGGAGTTAATGAGCTAATCTTCGGACATTGAAACTTGGGAAAAATAATGTGTTCGAATTAGTCCTATCCCATTTCCTTCTTATAAGAATAATTATAGAAATAGTTTTAGTACGAATGTAAGATTGGAATAATCTTTTTCCAATCTTAGCTCATTATTCGGAATATCTCCTGTCATAATAATATATAACTTCGATAGAGATAAGATTTATTAAAATTTTCTAATATATTTTGCTCTTCTAATTCATTAAATACATTAATAATATACCATATAATAAAAATATAAACTAAAAAAAAAACTTGGAATTATCGCTATCGTTATCAAAATCTACTAGCTGATTATGTATGAAATAGATTCAAAAAGTACATACTATACAAATTACTAGGGTGGGAAGTACGGGATGGCTTGCAATAAAATAATTAAATTTCCAAAATCCAAAGGATAATTTTGTAAATTATTAAAAAAAAATCATATGGCAATTCACAAAATATTATATATGAGGAAATTTTTATAAATCAATTATTCAATATATTTTAAATTAATTTATTATATATGTCGTAGGCAAACGGCAATTTTAGGAAAATTTTATATATTTGTCTAGACAAAAGCCATTTGGCTAAATCTTTGTTGGGCAAAGGGCTTTAACTATTACAGTAGCCAAATACGCAATTATTCAAAAAAATTTTTGTTCTTTATTGTATATTTATCTAACTTCAGTGCAGTTTTGAGTTGTAAATTAATATAAATATCAAAGTAAAAATCCGTTTGATATAAATAAAAAAACTAATAATAATCCTTATTGAATTGTTTTAAATTAGTGATCTCCAACCTGGTCGATATCGCCTCCTGGGGGACGATCGACATCTTAAAGGGGGCGATTATTTGACTATTCGATTTTGGGGGCGAAAGCATTTTCAACTTTAAAAAAAGATAAGATGATTTTGAATTTTTATCTGTTCAAATGCATGGGGGGGGGGAGGGGGCGCGAATTATGAAGCCGGCCTTACGAAGTGGGCGTTTGGTCCAAAAACGTTGGGAACCACTATTTTAAATGATTAAAAAATTTGAAAATAAATAATATTTGGGTATTTTTTCTGTTTTTTTCCCTCGCACTTTTTTCCAGGTTTATTACTTTTACAAAGAACGGAATGCAAAGAAGGCAGACGAATACACTGATTGTGTTTCTTGTTCATCATCATATGTCAATGAATGTCCGATATTTTCTGAGCTATTTTCCTAGTCCAATTGAAATGAAATAATAGTTGAAGCTATTTGACCAGGCAAATGCTATTTTCCTAAAATTGCCATTTGCCTACGACATATATATTACTATCTATAATGTAAATCAGATTAAAAGACAAATATTATGCTATTCTATGATTTGAGTTTGTATAAAGAGAGTAAATTTAAAGAATAAAATTATTTTTTTTTATTTTTATTAGAAGTGACTCAAAAACATAAAAATATGTTATATATTAAATAATATAGGAATGCTAGTTTATATGTGTACTTTTCAATACTTTTAAAATGGATAAAATCGAGGAACATAGGATAAAATTACTTTCTCAAATTTACGATAAACGATTAATATTTGACAAATTACAGATTATATAATAATTTTTTTTTCTTTTAAATATTAATCCAAAAACTTTCTAAGACTTTAATCCAATAAAAGTTGTTTGAAAAATGAGAAAGTTAGTAATAAGTTAAAGGCTGTGAAAAATTCAATGAAGCAATTAACAAGATGCAAAAGTAAACTTTTTAATTGATTTTTTTATAAATATAATATCTATTTTAAGATATTCAAAAGCTAAATTTATAATACAATATATATATATATATATATATGAAATTAATGATAAATACGATAAATACACTTGCTTCGATTTAAAAACAAAAGCATAAAGATAAAATTTTGATTTTTGTTTCGCTTAATTATCCCAACATTTTTTTTATTTAATATATATATATATATAAAGAGTCAATCTATTATATTATATATTTTTATCATAAATAAAATTGATCAAAACATATACATGGTGATGAGGAGGGGAGAGAAATAGTCAACTTTATTTATTAAATATAAAAATTGATAGTTTAATGAAATATTTGTTAATAATTTTTAATTATTTTTGTCGTTTATCTAATTCCATCATAAAATGTACGGGATGAATTTTGGCATTTTTATAGTATATATCTTATTTCTAGTGTGAAAATAAAAAAAAGACATTAATCCAATTTATTAGATATATTCATTATTTTTTTATTTTAATAATAATAATAATTCAATAGAATTATTATTTTTTAGTATTCCAGAGAGAAACAAAGAAAATAATGATTAAATTTTTATTTTTATTATAATATATATATATATATATATATATATTATAATCATCTTTTTCAATCTTTAAAATATTTGTAGGTACTATATATCGAAATTCTAAATTAATCCAAAATCATCCATCTATATATACTTTTAAATTTATTTTTTTTTAGAAATGAAAAATTAATTGATTAATTAATGATTAAATTATTTATTTTCATATAAATTTTTTTTTAATAAAATATTAGAAGAGGGAAGAGAAGCTTTTCACTTATTTAATTCCCTCCTATAATATATATATATATATATAAACAATTCAATGGAAGCCATCTTATTTGATTATTAAAACATATCCATCTCTATTTTAATTTTATAGGAGAATAAATAAATAACTGAAAATCATAACTTTGTATGGAAAATGGTGTATGATGATGATGTTTAAAATTTTTCTTAATTTATATTAGAGATAAATAAATATTTTATCTACATCCTAACAAATCATCGCTGTAACGATTACACCGACTTGTTTTTTTTTATTTTTGCCAATTTTACGGGAAAATAATAACAATGTTTTTAATTAAAATCATATGGTAAAAAATTGTTAACATAAACATGATTTGCACGATCCAAAGTGGTTGAATCGACATACTGAGCCCGTTTTAATTTAAAATCACCACATAAAATGGTCGGCGTTGCCGCTACACTGACGAATTATTCAAGATCGATTAATGAAAAATCTAAACAGATTAATATTTAATTTCATATTTATTTATTCTAAAGAATTGGTAACATTTAAAATTACATTGAGCGATAAATATTTTAATTAGATTTCATCTTATGGTTGATTAAAATACATCTTTCATTTGCCAAAACAGGCAAAGATTATTTTCATTCATCTAAAGACAATACATAATTAATTTCCAAATAGAATATTATAGCGTAGTGATCGCCAAAATGTCAATTGCGAGCTACTAGTAGCTTGCGGGAATATTTTTGATAGATTCCAGTCTTTATATTTGTTATTTAATCACTAACTACATTTCGATTTTATTTTTCCTATGTTCAATAAAATTTCTATAAATTTCTTTATAGAATACATCTACATTTGGTTCAATTACAAGTTCATATTTAATAAAAATAGATGTTTATAGGCATAAATCAAATGTACAATTTTGATTGTTGCATTAGCTGACAGTAGCCCAGAAGTTTCCTAATTTTGGCGATCACTGTTTTAGCTGAATCAAGTCATTTAGCATAAGAAGCATAAAAACAATTATATAATAAATTACTTAGTGCGAATGATATCAAATTACCAACAAAACAAATATTGCTCTGTGTGTATGGTATAAAATTATCAACAAATCAAATATTGTCATAACGTTCGAATAGCTACAATGTTGTTAAATTTTAATTTTGTTTAATTTATAAATTTTTGTAAATAAAAAAAAAACAATTTGATAGATACAGAGAGATTCTACATACTAATTTAATAAATATATAAATATACATATAATATATATATATACACAGTGATGAATTGGTAAAAGTAAGGGAACGTATAGTGGGAACAAAAAAGTCCTAATTTCAGTTAAGTATTTTTTTCCATATAAATATTTATTTTTTCTTATTCTTACTATACAAAATATTAACGAACACAAAAAAAAAAAAGAAATTCTAACAGTAGATTTAAGTGGGAGCTGTCGGGACATGAAAAAGTACTGAACGCGTTCCGGTTCTGAAAAAAGGTAAGGGAACGTCGTTCCCCCGCGTTCCCCTCCCAATACACCACTGTATATATATATATATATATATATATATATCAGATATAACAATATCGATAATTTTTTTTCTTCTATAAAATGTAAATAAATATCTAAAGATAAATAAATATATGATAGTTATTTGTTTGTTTTAAGCAACTAATTACTCAAGCAAATTAATGTTTTCGTGCACTAATTTTGTTTATTTAATAAATAACATTTAACGAGTTTTTATTAAAAAAAAAAAAAAAAGAAAAATTACAAATGTGGAAGATACAAAATTTATTCCACTATGTGAATTCGATTATGAATATAATCACTAAATACTAAAATATAATCTTGAACCATGCAAACTTAAAACAAAATCAATTGAATATTTAAGGAAATGCCTTGAGAAGGTTGAAAAAATAATGAACAGCTAAACATCACACCAGATGCATTCAGGTACTTACTAACACTGGCTGTGGCCTAATCCTGAACAACTATGTGTTGGAAAGAAGGAGAGAAACAATTAATCTCTGATTTTTAAAAGAAATAAATTAATGATAAGTACTAGGGATAATAGTGACTCTATATCTTTTTTTTTTAATAAGAAGCAAGCTTTCATTAGAAAAACTTTGGGGAATAGTTTTACTTATATATGAAATAGGTACTGGCTACTAGAATAGAACTAAAGGGCTTGCAAAGAAGCTGAAATAATATCTCACTCTTTTTTTTTTAGTACATGCGAAAATGAGAATCTATTTTAATTAGAATAGGCTCGATCGATTTATTAACATTTACATTTACTTATATTAGGATATTATTTATTTATTTATTATTATAATGAAATGAAATAAAAAAAAAAAAACGATTTTCCGTTTAGAAATGTGTTACATGTACCCTACAATCTGGTGTGATGGTCCACTTTCATAATAAAGAGAACACGAATACATAAAAAATACCAGGCTAGAAATGCAAGAAACCGTACTAGAAAATCCCGTGGAACTCATGACAATCATTCAAAAGCTTTGCGAAAGTGAAATTGATCTATTTATATGAATTTAGAAGTATATGGTAAGGTATAGTATTTAGTAATTTTGTTATTTATTTTTATTTATGTTTGTTATTAAGACTTAACCCTGAATAATTTCAATATTCATAATAATATACATTTTTTACCTTTTCATTTAAATATATAATCGAATAATCAGGTGGTAAAATTATATAAATAAATATATCAAACAACTTCAAAATAATAATGATTTTTTAAATTAAATTTGTCAATTTCACAAATATCAATTGATTTTTGGCCCATATAATATATTTTTTAATTAATATTAATATTTTTTTCAAACCCACCACTATAAACAAAATCATATTAGAATATCTATTATAATCAATCAATTTTTTGTTGCTTCTACATAATCGATTAAATTTAAAATAAAGTTGATTGTATTTCGAAGTATTGTTTATGTAAAAGTAAAATGCTGGCTTTTTGTTATTTTAATACTCATACCTGTAGTAGATACAATATATTATTATTATTATTAGAAAAAAATTATAAGATAATTTAAATTTAATTTTATTTATTTTTTAACAAGTTTAAAATAAATATGTAAATTAGAACAAGTAAAATGAAAATTGTAATACATTTATTTATTTATTGATTGTTTTTAATTGAAATAATTAAAATTTTTGAAGAATTGACATAGTCTTCGAAAAAGTTGAAAATTAGTTTCATTAGTATATAATTTATATATATATATATATATATATATATATATATATATATTATAATTTAATTTATATTTAATTATTTATATTATATGTCATAATTTATATATAAAAAAAAATTATTTATCTAGATATATTATAAGCGTTTAAGAGGCATTTTATGTAACACACACAAAAAAAAAAAGAAATCCATATTAAATAAATTCCATAAAAAATGGGAGACATAAAAATATAAAATATAAGATGAACATTAATTAAGAAGTGTACAATAAACACACATAGACATCCATAAACAGAGAATAAATATATAGTTATAATTCAATCCATGCGCCCTCATAAAAAGGACTGGAATTAGTAATGATTGAATTCATTATTATTGAAATTAACATTATATTTTCGTTGTTTTTTAAAAGGACCATAAGATAAGATAACACATTTAGTTTTCTTTAACAAAACAAAAAAAAAACAACAAAAACCGAAAATTATTTTTTTTCCCTTTTTTTAAGTGTAGGATATTATTAAAAATATATAATTATATTTATATATATATATATGCAGAAAGGAATATTTATAGTATTGGAAATAATATTATTATAGTGGATTATGTTTTAAGCGTATTTTGGAATTAAATCAACTGTGTTATTTTTCTTTTTTCTTGTTGTTAATTTAAGTATAAATTAAAAGGGTATTACTGATTATTTATGTTAAATCAAATGAAAAGCAAAACCGAAAAAAATGAAATGGCCAGGAAGAAGAAAAACACATTTATTTGAATCTAAACTTCTCAGGAAACAGACACTAAAATAGGGGCTCAAGCAAGGCTCGGCGAGCGCTAAATTGAAATAAAAACGTTGGGCTTACTTGTACCTCACAAGGAGGAGGGGCACTTCGATAGGAGGGGACGATCTTGAAGGTGACGGAGCCTCTGGCTTCTCTCTGCAAAAGAAATCACCAGTTGATAGGAGCCATTGTATTATCAAAACGACTTTTTAATGAAGTCACCATCCGTTTAATAAAAAGAATAGTTAAAGCCCCGAGGAAGGAAAGCACACAACACAATGGGGTAAATTATTCAATCCTTTAGCTAACCGCCTACAGTTAAAGGACACCATTTATACGAAATTGCCTCTTGTTCATATTATTCTTAGTATTAAGTAACCGCAAAGTGGGAGAGGATAGAAATAAAGAAAAGAGAACAGCTTCATGGAATACAGAATCACCCAAAGATAGGAGGTTGTTTCTATCATCCAGACTCAAAGGAGGTGGAAAATGTATTAATATTACAAAACAGATTAAACAGAAATAGAGAATTAAATAATCATTTCTAAATTAATTAGGGTAAAGTAACAGTCATTGGCCCCCTATCACTAAAACACAAATAATAAGAGATTTTTATTTTAAAAATTGCGCTATTAACTATGGTTATGTAATTTATGTGTTTGATGTATGGTTGTATAATCACTATAGAATACCTAGACCAATAACTATAACAGGGGACCAATAACTGTATATTTTAGGATTTTTTTTAAAAAAGTGCTTATTGAAAATGTCATGAGAAAATGATTTTTTTTTATTCATCAAAATGCTCCTAGTATCTAAGTTCTGCAAACCTAATTTGACACAGATTGTTCCGCAATTTGTCCATATATGCATTAAAGAGTGCTAGGAATTGCTTTAGGGGGCCAACGACTGTATGTTTTACCCTATATATATATATATAATAAATTAAAATTATAAAATCGAGAAGGCTGCGATGGGCATGGCAAGTGGCTAGAATGGGAGAGGAAAGTATGGCGAAAAATATATTGGTGGGGAGACCGAGTGGGAAATGAGGACGTGGTGGGTGGATAATGTGGGAAGGGACGTGAGAGAGATGGGAGAGGGTAGGGATTGGAGGGTGGTGGCTCAGAATAGGGATACTTGAACTTTCGAGTTCCGTAGAGCCACAGAGATAAGATAGATATATAATAAATAATTAAAATAAAATAAATATTAAGTAAATCGTACTTACTAGTATTTTCTGGAGTGTATTTACAGATTGGTTGGCAACAGGAACTCCATTGATTTCACGTATTTCATCGCCAACGTGAAGGGTTGCTTGTCGATGGATCATTCCACCATGCATGATCCGAGCAACAATGCACTTGCCCTCTTCGTTCATCTTTAGGGTGATGCCCTAAATTCAAATACCAAGAGCTTCAATAATTCTATTCCATTTAAAACTTACGCTCTGACATTGTTATTGATTCATTTAAAAACAAACAAAATTGTTTGAATAAAAAAAACAAAAATCAAAGGGTAAGTGTAAGTAACCTAGTCGTATTGATTTTTAAATGAAAGCAAATTCTTTTAAAACTGATCTTATCTTTTATTTAACCCTTATCATGTGTATAACTGTTTATCAAATAGTATTATTTTGAAGATTGTAATGTTTGAATGAATTGTAATGATAATTTTAAAATTATCACTACCAAGTTATCTTTAGGGAGGTGGTGAAACTTAGCGTTATCGTTTTATAAACAAGAAAGAAGAATATATTTTCGTTTTCTCTCTCTCTATTCTTTCTTGTTTTGTTATTTATATTTGTTATTTATTGACATTTTTTCTTCTTTTACAAATGTTGATTTTTATGTGTTTATCAGAATTAGTGTTTTTTTAAATATTTTGATTGGAATTAATCAGTAATTTATATATTTATTAATTTCCTTTTTAATTTACATAATTCAATTACTTAAATTTTATATAGGAGAGACCGGGAAGACTCTGGACACTTTTTGTTTATTAATTTTCTTTTAAGTCGCTTAAACACATGAACATTTTCAAGGTGTCATGCCTGAAGATCGTGGTTCATCCGAGTTTTTTTTAAGAGTTCAGGAAAATCTGTTTGTCGCCGACATCCATTTTTATACCAAGCGGGAAAATAGGGTTGGGAGATTCTGGACTCACAAGTGATGATTGGAGAGGTTTTTGATATACACATTTTGAAGAAAATTTAGACTTAGAGACCTCATAGATAATACTAGTTTGAACTTCAGATGACTAGTATTTGTTCCGAAACAAATTAAGCAATCCAGGGTCTCCCAAGGTGCAGTTGATCACTAAATAAGTTGACCTGTGGCCAGGCACAGATCCGACTGACGGTTTGAAATAAATTAATTTCCAGCTACAGAAACAATTTCAAATAATTTAAATGTATCTATTAATGCAATAAAAAACAGACATAACTATTTTTAATTTCATTTTATTCATAATATATAAGGAGGCGCTGGCTGTGACGTCATGAAAGGCTGGGTGACGTGATATAATTTTAAATTAAGAAAAAACTATTATAAAGATGATTTTTCCCGAGGATAAAAGCAATACAAAGTGCATGATTCGACGATCTATTAATGCAATAAAAAACAGATATGGATATAACATAAATATTTTTAAATTTATTTTATTTAAAATATATAAGTAGGAGCTGGCTGTGACGTCATGAAGAGTTGGGTGACGTCATATAATATTAAATTATGAAAAAACTAATGAAGATGATTTTCCCGAGGATAAAACCAATACAAAGTGGATGAGATTTGTGGAGATATATAAAAAATCTCCTCGTGTGAAATTTGGTGTGAAAATAACCCTTCCCTTCCTATCGTCGATCGGTAATACTATCACTTCCGGTTTCCGGATATACACCAAAAGTTGATCAATTCATCATACTGATGCATTAAGTAAATATAACAAATTTTATCAAAATCTGTTGAGTCGTTCAAGCTGTACACATCTATACGGACGGACGAACGGACGGACAGACAGACATCATGCTAAAAATACTTTTTTCTGTTAAGCAAATGCATGATTCGTGGAGATATGTAAAAATCTCCACGTGTGAAATTTGGTGTGAAAACAATACACCTCCCTTACTATCGTCGGTCGATAAAAATAACCTCATGTTAAAGAGATATGGAAAAAACCTGATGGAACACTGTTAAATACTAGGTTTAAACACCAAACATTGTATCGTAACTAGATGTAAAAAATAAATAAATAATACTTTTTTAATTATCGCATACGTTCTAAACTTATAAAGATTTTTTGGAATTTTTAGAGGAAGTTTTTTAGAGAATCTCGACCAATTTCATTATTTGAAATTTTCATCGTAATCTGCACATGACGAAATTAATTTAACTCGAAAATGCAAAGAATGGTCGGAAAATTCGTGCTGTACATTGCTGTACTTGACCAGATTCACCCCGGTCTCCACTATTTATATATATATATATATATATATTTTAAATATTTAATTTAAATTTTAATTATTGTTTTTTAATTTTTCTTTTTTTCGTATACCTATAAATATATTTTGGATATAATTTTTTATACCTGAAACGGATACAAAAAATCCTCCTTTTTCCAAGTTACAAAATGATATTGAAATTTATCTTAAAATTGAAAATTGTACAAGTATCTGGTAATATAACTGGAAGAAGAGGAACAGGGATTAATAAAATTTAATTTATTTACCATAGGTTCGTCGGTATTTTTCTGAAATTGCACGAGACGTACTCTGGTGACATTTTCTAAATCCAAATCACCATTAGCACCTTCAAGATCGTCAGCCCCATTCAAAAAGGGCATAATTGGTGGTGGTGTAACCCGTACAGCATCTTCGCCGTATATCTCATGAGCGACAACATCATGAGCTTGCAGGAGAGCCTGAAAAAGGGAGATCTTTAATTAGAAAAAAATCTTTTGAAATGATCAACATTAAATCAGTCAGAAAAGATTTCACCCTTATAAACATGGTTAAATGAGGTTACATTTCCGAAGAATATTTAAAAATAATAAAGTTGAAAAAAAAATTCAAACTTTTAATTAAAAAAAAAAAAAAGATATCGTAATCATTGACCCAATTCGAAATCTTTACTGTAGAAATAACTTTTCTCTAAAGAGAAAAATATTTCCCCAAAGATGAGATTAATTCGTGTCAAGCTAAAAATTAGCTGGAGTGTCTCCACTCGACTATCTCGCAAGTTGAATTGGATTAAATAACATAATGTATTATATTTAAATTAAATTTAATTAATTATAAATTATAAATAATAAATATTAAACCAGCGCATGTCTGGCTTTTTATTGAGGGCACCTCGTCACGTGTTGGTGCGTGATTTGGAGTGTTAAAAAATTAATTCCGGTTCTTTCAGCGATTCAATCAAGCTGAATTTCTATTATATATTAGTTTTATACACTTTTTAATCATGTGAAAAAATATCAAACATATATCTTTATTTTTACGGTTAGATTAGAGGAACAAAAATGAAAACGTGGTAGGTAATGACCCCTAAAATGATAATAATAACAATAATAATAATAATTAACAGGGTACGGCAGCTTTAGAGCTGATAGGGAGTTGCGCCCCTTCTGAAGCTGAAATTCTATATATAGCAGTTTTGTACAATTTTTAATCATGTGAAAACCTATCAAACATATATCTTTATTTTTACGGTCACTTTAGAGGAAAATTAGCTGGAGTGTCTCCATTCGACTATCTCGCAATTTGAGAATTGGATTAAATAACATAATATATTATATTTACATTAAATTTAATTAATTATAAATTATAAATAATAAATATTAAACCAGCGCATGTTTGACTTTTTGTTGATGGCACCACGTCACGTGTTTGTGCGTGAGATTTGCGGTGTTAAAAAATTAATTCTGGTACTTTCAATTCAATCGAGCTGAAATTCTATATATACCATATTTATACAATTTTTAATCATGTGGAAAATTATCAAACATATATCTTTATTTTTACGGTCACTTTAGAAGAAATAAAATTTATTTTTTTAATATTACTATTCTAATAATAATATTACTTTTCTATTTTAAATTGATAACTATAATTATATTATCCTATTTTAGTATATATATTCATCTTATTATTTTATATTATATTTTACTAAATATTAATATTTTTTTTAAGAGAATTAATTTGAAGAATTGAGAACGGGACTCGTCAGCACAATTTGGACGTTGCTGTTGCTGCTATAATCGAGTGATAAGCAAGTCGGCCAATTCCATGAAAAGGAATTAAAAAAAAATTAAAAAAGAAAAATATAGAATTTCTTTAGTTTCTAATGTGCAGTGATCAGGTTAAGACGCCAAGCTGGTTGAGGGAACCTTACCAGGTAAGAAATACATGGATTTTTAATTATTATTAATAATATAGAATACATTATATATATGAATATTAATAAGTAAATATTATATAATTAATCCCCTGTACCTGGTTCATTTCATATCATTTCTAAATAAATAAGCTGGAGTGTCTCCACTCGACTATCTCGCGATTTGAAGTGGATTAAATAACATAATCTATTATATTTAAATTAAATTTAATTAATTTTATAAATTAAAATTAATAAATAATATTTATTAAACCAGCGCATGTTTGGCTCTTTGTTGATGACACCTCGTCACGTGTTGCTGCGTGATTTGCAGTGTTAAAAAATTAATTCCGGTTCTTTCAGCGATTCAATCAAGCTGCAATTCTATATACAGCAGTTTTATACAATTATTAATCATGTGAAAAACTATCAAACATATATCTTTATTTTTACGGTCACTTTAGAGGAAAAAAAATCAAAACGTGGTAGGTAATGGCCCTCTTCCGGTTGAGTTACATTTCTCAAAAGTTGATAAAAAAACTACAAATTTTGAATAATGCCCGTGTACAAAATTTCATGATTCTAGCACAAACCGTTTTTGCGTAATCTTCTCTACATACATACTCACATACACTCACAGACATTTTTCTCAACCTTAGTGAAAATGATTCAGGAACCTTTAAAACGTATAATAACATCAAAATCTCAACATCGAAAATTTTCGTGATCGCAATACTATCTCTTACGAGATAGTAAAAAATGAAATTACAATATTTTCCTTTCATTTAATAAAACAATTTAATTATTAATATTTTTAAATTAAAATTAAATATTAATTTAAAAATTTTAGAAAATAACTCGATTTTATTAAAGATTTTTCTGAAAGAAAAAAATATCAGCAATTGTGAAATTCTAAAAAAGGATAGTAAAGTTTTATCCGTCAGAAGAAAGGGGAGAGGTTGTGAATACACATCACTTTCGATTTTACATCAATAACCTTTATATTTTGATGATTCTTCTCGAGTTTCTCTATTGATTTACATTAGGGATGTAAATTAGTCAATAGTCCACTCATCCATAATATACATTGAATAGATATTATTATCGGATTTTGTTGATGTCTCTCTTTTGTTATAAATTGTAGTGTAAATAGTGATAAGCTATTGTTGTAGTCATCTTTTGTAAGTTGGATGATTGTCTGTGAGTTGTTATTTTATTTGCTATACTCTATTATAGTGTGAATAAACACCATTAAAGAATTCTTCTTGTATTTTCTTTTATTTTCCATCTTTTGAAAATTTAAATAAGCTTCAATGATGAACAAAATTAAAAATTCCCTTGTTCTATTAGTGCAGTGATTCTCAACCTGTTTTTTTTACCACGGCACACTTTTAACGGTTTAAAAATTTGGTGGCAAACAAGTAAAAAAAGATAAGTGTAAAAGTTTAACATATTGAAAAAAGTGGTCCCAAAAACGGTTGGCCTATTTTTAGAACCAAAGTTAGAAAAAAAAAGTCGGAAATGTTTAAGAGCCTCATAATCTCGCGGCACACTAAAGTGCCACGGGACAGTGGTTGAGAATCACTGTATTAGTGATTTAAAAATTTCATATCTTCTAAAATGTTATTATAATACAATTAACCTAAAACAATAATTTTATTATTTCATTTCTAATCATATTTTATGTTTTATTTGATTTCAATTCTTTTTTTTTCATTTTATTTCCATTTCTAAAAAATCAGATACATTCTTTATTAATAATATTTCATACGTAGTATATGGGCAGTTTTTCATCTTATATATAATTTTATACTTGTTAATATTTATCATAATAATTTTTTCATAATTATATTTTTTCCAACTTAAAAAAGTTATCATTTGATTATCATCCGAAATTTTTTTTCTTAATTGTTTCTCCGAATGTAGGTATGTAGTACTATTTATTTTTACTATCTCTCGCAAGAGATAGTATTGCGATCTCGAAAATTTTCGATGTCGAGATTTTGATGTTTTTATACGTTTTGAAGGTTCATAAGGTTTTCCTAATTTTCACTAAGGTTGAGAAAAATATATATATATATATATATATATATATATATATATATATATATATATATATATATATGTGTGTATGTATGTAGATAAGATTACGCAAAAACGGTTTGTGCTAGAATCATGAAATTTTGTACACGGGCATTATTCAAAATTTGTAGTTTTCTATCAACTTTTGAGAAATGTAACTCAACCGGAAGAGGGTCATTACCTAACACGTTTTGATTTTTTTTCCTCTAAAGTGACCGTAAAAATAAAGATATATGTTTGATAGTTTTTCACATGATTAAAAATTGTATAAAACTGCTCTATATATAGAATTTCAGCTTGATTCAATCGCTGAAAATACCAGAATTAATTTTTTAACACTGCAAATCACGCGCCAACACGTGACGTGGTACCATCAACAAAGAGCCAAACATGCGCTGGTTTAATAAATATTATTTATTAATTTTAATTTATAAAATTAATTAAATTTAATTTAAATATAATAGATTATGTTATTTAATCCAATTCAAATTGCGAAATAGCCGAGTGGAGACCCTCCAGCTTATTTAATAATATTATCAGTGTAATTGTTTGAAATATTTTACATTCAGTTATTTATTTTTAATTTTAAATTATTACTCTTTTTTTCATTTTTTTATGTATTTTCTGAGAGTTTTTCGAGTTTTTTAAAATGGATCCGTTTATTCGTTGGATTGTTTCTTTTATATAACAATCTTTGCATTACATTACATTTTGAATATTTTTAAAATCGAAATAAATCGAATAAATATGAATTTGAGTAGATGTTTGTCTAAATTATTTATTTAAATTGATTTTAATATATGCTTGTATATCTGAATAAAATTTATATCCTCTAATATTATTGACCAAATGATTATTTATGAGAAAGCCAGTTCCTCGCTTTGACCTGGCACTAAATCAATTTAATATACATCAAATATTATTAATTTCATTTTTTTTTGTTTTATTTCCACCCCGAAGGGCAGTGTGTAATTTTTTCTGGTTTTTTGAAATGTATATATAACAATAAAAATATAAGACTGTACCAGTTGTGAATGGAAACTGTTAAATATTATTTTAATTACTGCTAATGAAAATTTTATAAAAATTTGGTGATTAAAATAATAATAATAATAATTTCTGTTATGACAAAATTTTATATAAAATAGAGGTCGCAAATGATTTAAATTTAATCCTATCTATATTAAAAATAATCGATGTGAAATGGCAACCAACAAATGCTAAATTATAAATTATAGCGTGAAGGGATGTGTGTGATCCAATACAATTCTACAATTTATAAAATTAATGCTAATATGATGAGGGTTAGAAAATAGTAAAAGAATTAAAAGCTTGCATTTTATATTCATTCATGTCACACGGTACTCTGGTCTCCATCGCTAAATCGATCAACTGGGTTGGTCGACAAAAAGAAGCTGGTTGAGTAAAAAAAAAAAAAAAAATTGAGATGGAAAATGAGGAGTTGGTCCAGCAAACTTTGAACAACATCAACAATTTTCATTTGATATCATAGGAAAACAATTTGATAACGAATTTCCCTTGATATAGAATATAAATATTTTAAATAAAATTTGGATGAATTCCTCAACTTTAGGTCTGATATTAAGGAATCAATTCTATTTATATATGTAAAAAACAGTATTTAATTACAGAGAAGAAAAATTTAATGGATTTATTTATTAATTTAAGTTTAAATATTGTATTATTTTTCTAAATATGTAATAACATGTACAGTATTAAACTAGTATTATTTTAAAAAAATATGGGGATGAAAAAATTGAAATTAATTATTCTAAAATTATATTTTAAATGCAAAAATTTAAATAATGATGTTTTTATTCTTATTATCAGGACATGTACAAAATAATATAAACCCGTTAGGAGGGACAAAAAAAAAATATTAAATTTGTGATTAATTTTAAAAATAATCAATTCTAACTAATTAATTAATATATTACTATATTGTTTAAGTTAGCAAAATTTTGAGTCAATTGGTTAATTGGAAGTTAGTCTCAAAAATTTTAGTATAAAATTCTTACAAAATACAAGCTACAAATTAAATAAAGTATGATAATAAACAAAAAGTTGTAAATATTTTAAAATTTTTAATTAAAATAAGTAGAAATTAGGAATAAAGAAATAGTAGAAAAACTCAAACGTTGAAATTGCTAAAATTCGATGGTTATGAAAATTATGTAAATTATTTAAAATTTACTAAGCTAACATTTAAGATGTCCAAATATCAATGAACATAATTAAATATACCATAAGGGTTTATTATATTTCCACTCTCTCCCATTATATATATTTATACTTATATATGAATCTTATTACAATAGCGATTATACAAATTTTAAATATGAGAATTAGAAAGTTATTTTTACTTCTCAACTCTTCTTTCTCTTTAAGTTACTATAAATTTTGTATATTTTTTTACATTATTCATGTAGAAGTGAATGAAAAAAAAATATAGTAAGAATAAAACGAGATTATATTTGATGATTTACCTCAATTCATTAATTTTATTCATTCAGTTGTGAAATAAAGTAATTAAAAATCAAAGAATTATAAAAGAAAAGAAAGTGAGAAGATGTAACCATTACTTACAATTCTATTTGAAAAGTTGTTTAACTTCTAAAGAACTTAGACGGGAAATTATTAATTCCTTTATAATCTTATTGGGCTTAATAAGGTTTGGAACGCTTGTTTGTAGATATATCACCAGTATAAACATTAGTCATTGGATTATGATTGACAGCATTCAGGGATCACTCAAAAATGCTACCATCGATAGAATGCTTCAATTATGAGATGAAAATTGTAATTTAGTTCATGACAATGCATCTTATTGACAACTTAATAAATTATGACTTGAAAACATCTATTTTTTCTTATAAATATCAACGTATAGTTGAAATTTTATATATTGTTCATTGTATAAATAAGAACCTGTTAGAGAATCATGAAAATGTTTATATTCTTTAATATCAAGCAGAGAAACAAAATGAAATCGATTTCTTTAAGTTATACTTTTCTATATACCAATCATCCAATTTTAACTAATATAGTAAGTTTGTGGTATGTGAGTGCATGGTATTTATGAGAAGGATAAATGAAAAGGGTCGATATAAAAATTTATTAACATAGCTTTAGTAGGAATTTGGAAAAACTTAACAAGTATGAGAGAAAGAAAGAAAGAATTTTTGGTGTTTTTTTTCTTGAAAACAATCGAATTCTTGATTGATAAATTGGATGAATGATGGATAAATAAGAGAAGAGGATGGCAAATTCGAATACAATGGGCTGAGTGAGAGGCTTGTTTCGGAATTGGTCTCTTCACAGACAAGCCCCAAGGTATCCTTGGGAAAGTTGAGGAGATGTAACCTACCTGGTGGTGGTGTCCATAGAAGTCAGGGGCTCCATTGAGGAAACGGTAGCGGTATGGACTGTGCACGGGACAGGTGATTCGGTAAGGACCCTCCTGGGGGATGCTATGCCCGATGGTCTGGGCCACGGGCATAGCCACGGGGACCCACCTGGGGCCCCAGGCAGCTGGGAGCCCGTGGCTGGGAGTCCCGAGACCCCCGTATGGATCCAGCTTGGAGGCTGCGACGCGACCTGGCCAAGGCTTGCGTCGCTCTGGATCGACACCTCGCGGCTGCGCGTATTTGCACCACCAGACGCTTGCGCAACAGAGGGTGCGGGTCCGAATGCAGGGAGTTTCACCCACCTCCTGCTTTCCATCCTCCCTATCTCTCCTTTCCAACCCGAGAAAAATTCTTTCCAATCCAGCACAACATATGGGAAGGACCTTGAGAAAACCACCACCTACCATAAACCCCCGGTTATTAACAAGAGACGCTATTCTGTCTGTGCCTCTGTCCACATCCGAATTCATTCAAATGAACTTGATAAGAAGGAAAGGG
This sequence comes from Labia minor, assembly GCA_963082975.1. Classification (NCBI taxonomy): domain Eukaryota; kingdom Metazoa; phylum Arthropoda; class Insecta; order Dermaptera; family Spongiphoridae; genus Labia; species Labia minor. The sequence goes on from OY720348.1 coordinate 11,220,709, forward strand.
TTTCAACAGCTGTCCAATTTATTATTTCAATAAATTATTTCTAGCATTTAAATTTCCTGAATTTAAATATTCAATTCAGAGAATTAAGTCTGAGAAATTGAATTTTTATAAAAGAGTGAAGTTTTAAAGATTCTTGAACTTATGATTATCTGAGTTTTGAAGATAAATGAACATTAGTGTTTCAAACAATAGGCCAATAGGTCATTAGGCCAATAGGTGCGTCCTTTTGGGGTCATTTATTGGCATCTCATGTAGTTTGGAGTTGTACCCTTTCCTTTAATACTGACTTTTAAACCTTTAATAGAAATATTTCCAGATGAATAACATAAATTCTGAGAGGATTGATTTATTATGATTTCTTTTGTTTATTCATTTTAATAACAAATAAATAAATTTGAATGATAACCATGCAGTCAGATACTGTTGACTCTACTCAGCTTTAAGATCGGATAGATCACAGTTAAACGATTTGGTATATTCAAAAAATCATTAACTAATTAAACACATAATTTAAATGAAAGCATATTGACAAAAAGTAAAAGTATGTCACCATTACCAAGGTTGTGCAATTGGTATTAATTTTTGAAAATTACCATATTCATGTAAATTACTAATCCGGTACTAAGTTATAGAATTTTATTTTTAATGATTACCATAAATTTGTATTAATAATATAAACAAACAAAAAAATATAAATAAATAAACAAAAATAAATAGTAGAAGTATGAAAATATATCTGAATTGTTTGAATATATTATATATCTGGGAGAATATAAAAAGATTTCATTCTTCAATCAATCGATGAAAATAATATATACGAATTAAATAGAATTATATAGAAATTGTTTTCGAGAATTGGTAGTGTTGAGCAATGTGGGCAATGCTTTGTTTGCTGGAGAAAGCTATTCTCGATCAATACCGGGCGGTATCATCAGCCGTCCGGCGCAAAGAAGATGGGATCCTTCATCTCAGTCAGAAAGTCTCGTTGGAGCGAATTTCAATTCAAGTATGAGTCAAGAGATCAATATCCAAGGGAGCGACTAAAGAAAAAAACTATAGCTTTTGATGCATAATTAATTTTTTTACTTTCAATTGCGTATATATTACATATAGATAGCTTTATAAATATAAAAATAAAACCCTAGATTCCATATTTTAAAGTCCGATATTTTTCATAAACTACCTAGTGGTCAAATAATTCAAATACTATATCGTTGAAACTGTATTTATACTAATAAATGTCATGTCCCTCCAGTATATTCCATTTAAAACTTTTGGGCTAAATATATTCAAATATTTTTGGTTTAAAATAAAAAATTATTTATTATAATAAGTTGACCTGTGGCCAGGCGCAGAACCGACCGACGATTTGAAGTAAATTAATTTCCAGGTACAGAAACAATTTCAAATAATTTAAATGTATCTATTAATGCAATAAAAAACAGACATAACTATTTTTAATTTTATTTTATTTATAATATATAAGGAGGCGCTGGCTGTGTCGTCATGAAAGGCTGGGTGACGTGATATAATTTTAAATTAAGAAAAAACTATTATCAAGATGATTTTTCCCGGGGATAAAAGCAATACAAAGTGCATGATTCGACGATCTATTAATGCAATAACAAACAGATATGGATATAACAGAAATATTTTTAAATTTATTTTATTTAAAATATATAAGTAGGAGCTGGGTGACGACATATAATATTAAATTATGAAAAAACTAATGAAGATGATTTTTCCGAGGATAAAACCAATACAAAGTGGATGAGATTTGTGGAGATATATAAAAAATCTCCTCATGTGAAATTTGGTGTGAAAATAACCCTTCCCTTCCTATCGTCAATCGCTAATACTACCACTTCCGGTTTCCGGATTTGCACCAGAAGTTGATCAATTCATCATACTGATGCATTAAGTAAATATACCAAATTTCATCAAAATCCGTTGAGCCGTTCAAGCTGTACACATTATACGGACACACAACGGAAGGGCGGACGGACGGACAGACTTCATGCTAAAAATACTTTTTTCTGTTAAGCAAATGCATGATTCGTGGAGATATGTAAAAATCTCCACATGTGAAATATGAAGTGAAAACAATACTACCTCCCTTACTATAGTCGGTCGGTAAAAATTTAGTTCAATAAAAAGAATTGTTGTTGGTGCAAAATCAGTATATTTTTTCTTGTTAGATATATAATTTCAAACAAGAAATTTCTGGAGTTTATTGTATATATAAAGAAACAAATAACGTTATTAATAATTACTTCAATTAAAATTACTACTTTTTTAATAGATCTTTACGCTTGAATGGAAATCAAAAGGGATTCGAAAATGAGCAATTTATTCAATCAATACTAGAAATGGATTAAAACAAAAAAAAAAAAACAAACAATTTTTTTACTGTTTGAATTGATTTCGGACTGGTCAAAAAGTTGGAAAAAACAAAAATAAAATTAAAATAATAACAATAATAAATAGTTTATAGAAAAATATCTAATTGGTCCATCAGATGATTTTACTCTTAAGGTTTTATATAAACCCAATATCTTGTAATATAAATATTGAATTGAAATTCACAAAATATTGATATAATTTTAAGATATATAATCTCAGTATTCAAACATCAATAAAATATTATTGCAGGAGTCGAAGATTGTCTGAACGGACTTATATTTTTTAGGTAATTTTCCGTCAGGAAAATTTTTTGGGTGGATTAGTAAAATGGTGACTTTGGAAATTCCACCAGAGAGAGTAACGCTACTGAAAGTCGAGCCTTTTTTCTCATATTTGATTAAAATAAAAATATTCTAGCCTGAAAATATAATAAAACAAGTTACTAATTTATCAGAGAAAATTAAAAAAAAAACATTCAATGATAGAAGGTAGGGTGGCGACTATATGGCGACGTTTGAGCGCAACGGCAAAACATATATTGTCGCCTATATGGCGACGTTCGAGTGCTAAGGGTTAATAAAATAGCATTAAGCCATTAATTTGATTTTATATTTTATTTTTTTTTCAATTTCTCTAACTATAATTATTTTTTTGGTAAAATAGTTGACCTTTATTATTTTTGCATCTCTGAATATTTAAATATTTATCTCCATTTAAGAAATAAACGGTGAATGTATGCCCCCCCCCCCAGTTGGGATAGGTTAAAATATATTAAAAATAACCTTTCTTTATTAAAATAAACATAAATACTCGTACATCATAAATCACTAAACATTATTGTGAATTGGATATTATAAACATTAATTTATTAAATGCAATATTTAATAAAAATGACTTATCTCATTTATTTATTAGAGTATGAAATTAATTTATTTATTAATTTATGAATTAATTAAAATAAATAGTGTCTTAGAAATCTCTCTATATATATATTTAATACCAGCAAATTTTAATATAATTTCACCTTTATATTTATTAAATTTCAAATGTATGTATAACAGCCCCACTCAAGTATTCGGGCAATAGAAAAAATTTCCACCCCTATATTCGTAAAATTTATTACATTCATAACCAAAATAACGTCTTTCAGATTTGACGCCTCGGAGAAATGCCCGGTTTACCGCGCCCTAGAGCGGGTCCTGATAATAAACATAATTAATGCTTTAATACCAAAAAACGAATATTTTATTCTATTTAAAAAATTGAAAGAGAAACCCTAAAAAATTGAGATTAAATATATACTAAAATATATATTAAAAATAAAAAAAATTAAAAATTTTAAATTAATGAATAGAACATATTGAAGTCAAAAATATTTGTTTAAATGTATTATTTTTTTAGTTTGGATGATGATTGATTGAGATGAAATAATTAAGATGAAAAACATAATTTAATCAAAGAATTCAATGTTGAAAATTAAAATATATATATATATTTCGATTCATCAAAAATAAAATTTTATTTAATAAATTATTTATTAATATTATATTAATAATTTAATATATATCAAAATATATATTATAAATATCATATATTTTATAATTTATTTTATTTAATAAATATCTGATTCTTAGTAAATGATTATCAGTCAATATTCTTTTTTAAATTATTATTTTAACATAGATAATATTATTTTGTTTTAGATAAAAAGTAAACGGACCTCACCAGCACAATTCCAGTAATGATTTGTTTTTCTAATCGTGCGATAAGACACTCAGTCAAATTTCATGGAAAAACAGAATATAAATAAATATAGGAATACAATTTATTTATTTTGATATATATTTTTTAATAAAATCTTTTAGTTTTCATTGTAAAGTGAATGTGATCGGTTGGTCTGTGTCGTCCACCTTGCCAGGTAATTCATTAATAAGTTAATTATTAATTCATTCTCTTTAATTAGAAATATTATTTATTTGTTTTCTATCCACACTATATTAAAATGAATATTTTAATTAATTATTTGTTTTTATTTTTTTGGATTAAATTATTTGATTTTTACGACTAAACGTTATCTACTTTTTGATCATTTATTTCATTTTTCATTTTTTAATGCTCTCATCATCATCTTTGGAATATATTAATTAATTAATTACAAATATTCATCAACAAAGAGCCAAACATGCGCTGGTTTAATAAATATTATTTATTAATTTTAATTTATAATTTATAATTAATTAAATTTAATTTAAATATAATATATTATGTTATTTAATCCAATTCTCCAATTGCGAGATAGTCGAGTGGAGACACTACAGCTTATTTTGTTAGTCTATATATATATATATATATATATATATATAATGTTGTTTGGAAATTAATTTATTCAAATCGTCGGTCGTTTCTGTGCCTAGCCACATATTTAAATTATGAATTTCGAATATATATTCTATTATTCTATTCTATATTTATTAAAACAATTCGAATAAAAGCTTATATGAAAATGAATCAATTTAAAAGGATTGTTTAAACAAATAATAAAAATTTTCAATGATATTTCAGAGATAAATGTTGAAATATTTAATTGATCAATCTTGCACGTTTGAAGATTAATTTATTTAATCAAGCTAATAGAATAAATAAATAATATCCGTCATAAAGGTTAGGTTGACAGTTGTAAACGTGCTTTTATTAAATTTCATTGATTTTAGGATCGAAAGTGCTGTTAATGATATTTAATCCAAGATTATGTTATTTGATAATTGAAGTAATCTCATATGTATGTACATTTATATCTATTTATATTTATTTTTTTTAAATTCTTCAATATTAATTTTTGCCTATCTTAATTAATGATATAAGAAGTTTGGAATATTATCATTTAGTCATTTATTTATAATATTTATTTTTCTTTTGGATAAAAATACAAGAAGATTTATTCTTTTTCTGTTTATTTATTTATTCTTGACGAATCCATTGGCTAGATTCTGTCAGTGAATATATTGTATTGACCAGCAATGCAATTCTTTTCAATTATGTTGATTTCTCCAGTGACACTTTAACTTTCATGTGAACATGAGATCCAAAAGATAGCCTGCTCCGCTATCTCCCCATGTAATCCTTTATCTTAATAATTACTTTAAATTAAAGTATATAAGAAAAACAATCATAAACTTAAATTGGTCACTGACCTCAAAGTGAAATGAGAAAATAATTTTGGATAATTTAGAGATTTTTCCTTGGACAGTCCCTCTGGTGTAGGTAGAAAATTAATTGAATTTTAAATGAGATGCTTTTCCGAGGACACTCGATAGGCGAAGGACAAGGTAGGCTACCTAAGACTCGAGTAGAATAAGATTCGAGCATTTTTATTATTAAAATAAATAATTAAAATACCTCAAACAGTAAATTGAAAAGTTGGTACGCAAAATATAATTTTCGTTATTTAATATTTCCACAAATATAACTATTAAATTTAAACCATTATTATATACTAAATTGCAAATAAATTATGAAATTCATACTTTGAAAATGTATTTAGAACTATCGAGCATACATATAACAATTTCTCTCTATGTATGAAAATGTCACAAATTCTATGCTCGAATCATTGATTTGTACAAAAAAAATCAAATATTTTGTTTCTCAGTGTGTGGATTAGAAAATTGTAATATATCAATATTTTGGGAAAACTAATAAATTCTTGGATTTATCAGGTGGAGTGGTGTATTGGGAGGGGAACGCGGGGGAACGACGTTCCCTTACCTTTTTTCAGAACCGGAACGCGTTCCAGTACTTTTGCATGTCCGGACAACTCCCATTTAAATCTACTGTTAGAATTTCTTTTTTTCTTTGTTAGTTAATATTTTGTATAGTAAGAATAAGAAAAAATAAAAACTTAAATGAAAAAAAATAGTTTGCTGAAAATAGGACTTTATTTTGCTCCCACTATGCGTTCTCTTACTTCTTATTTTACCAATACATCACTACAAAATACGTCAAGAAATAAATATTTCTATAATAAATATTTGTATAAAAAAAATAAAATTTCAATATCATCAACTCATTTTATAGTCACTAATTCATCTTTACAATTATCTATTTAATTTATATTTGTTTGAATATTTTTATTAAATTGTAAACAAACTCAATTTTTTTCTTAAATTTATATAGGATTTAATATTATTTTTTAACAATATTAATTATATCACAAAAAAAAATTAATAAAGATAATAAACATAAACTTTGTTATATTTATATATTTTATTATTTAAAATTTTCTAAATATTTTGTTTAATATCGATGAAGTTTTAAATAATTTTATTATAAATTATTATTATTTTTAAAATTAATATTTGTTTATTTATTAAAAGGGGAGAGAAATCAAATATCAAAATCACAGAAAAAATTCTCCCTCCGCGGTAGTATTCAAATTACCTATGCACTCTCAATTCAAGATTTCAATGTTTGCGGTTAGGTTCGGTTCTAAAAATTCTCGACCGAAGGCACCCGCAATTCTTAAAATCACTTGAAATGATTAAAAAGATTTGCTTACTATAGGTGGGAAAGAGATAAAAAATAAACATTTATATGGAACGAATTTTGCCGACTCATGCCGAAAGTGCACGAAAAATTAATCATCCTTGTCTTCTTCTCTAATATAATTTTTTAATTTGTTTAAAAATAAAAGCAATTCTATATGATCGATTGATTAGACTATTTAAATTCTCACGATATTTATTAAACATATAAACGAATTTAATATTATATATTTATGTTATATAAATAACTACAAATTAATTATCATTTCTTATTTTTCAAAATGTTATGGTTTGGGATAAAATGTAGGCAGACAGACATGTGAAAAATTTTAAATTAAAATTTTAATTTTAAAAGTCATGAAATGATTCTTTTCAATCACTTGGTTGGAAATTAAACTTTTAAGTCTCTGATTTGGCAATTAGTTTTTGTTTTCAATATTAATATAATATAGCTCTTTATCATTATTATTTCTAAATAATAGTATCTTAGTGGGAAGGGGATTTAATCATATTACAAGTTAAACAAATATAGCTATCAATATAATTTCAATAATTGATTTTATTGTAATTCTTTCATTCATTAAATACTAATCTGATATGAATTATGAAAGGGACAATATACTTATTCATCAAAAATATATCAATATTGGAGTAATAACATTTATAAGCGATAAATAAACATTATTCGAAGTTGATCATTAAAATTCAAAAAATAGGTTAAATAAATTTGATTAAGGAGGAAATGTGTTAATATTTATATTTTAAAGATATTTAAACAAGGGAAATGAATAAAATTATTTTATTTGAATATCATTATCAATTTTGGAAAGAAAAATTGAAATAAAGAAAGTAATTGAATAATTTTCAGATTTTAATGGGTTGTTAAAAGAAAATTGAATTATTGAAGTCTTGAAAATATACTATTTTTTACTATCTCACCAGAGATAGTATTGCGATCACAAAAATTTTTGATGTCAAAATTTTGATGTTTTTATACGCTTTGAAGGACCCTGAGTCATTTTCACTGAGGTTGAGAAAAATGTCTCTATCTGTTTCTCTCTCACTCTCTCTCTGTGTGTGTGTGTGTGTGTGTGTCTGTGCGCGCGTGCGTGTGTGTGTGTGTGTGTGTCTGTAGACAAGATTACGCAAAAACTGCTTGAGCTAAAATAATGAAATTTGGTTCACAGACATTATTCAAAATTCGTAGTTTTCTAACAACTTTTGAGAAATGTAGCTCAACCGGAAGAGGGTCATTACCTACCACGTTTTCATTTTTTTTTCCTCTCAACTGACCGTAAAAATAAAGATATATGTTTGATAGTTTTTCACATGATAATCTATATATAGAATTTCAGCTTGATTGAATCGCTGAAAGTACCGGAATTATTTTTTTAACACGCTGACTGTCAATCACGCGCTAGTAGGTGACGTGGTGCCATCAACAACGAGCCAATCACGCGCTGGTTTAATAAATATTATTTATTAATTATAAAATTTATAATTTAAATAATTAAATTTAATTTAAATATATAATATATATGAATTAATCCAATTCAAATATGCAAGATAGTCGAGTGGAAACACTCCAGATTTTTTTTTATATAAGATGAGAGAGATAAATATATATGTTCATTAACTGAACAAAAAATAACAATTAATACTTCACTAATTCATGAAAGTTATTAATTTTAATTAAATTAATTAAAACTTATATAATTAATTTAATATACTTAATTATTTAATTATTACTTAGTAATATACTATAACATTTATACTACTACTATATAAATTTCCAAAATATTCATAACTACAAAGATATTATAGTTGATTTCAGAAATTGATGTTGAGCTCCACAAAATAACAAACGTGTTTATAATTTGTATAATTTACATCACAAGAATTATATTTAATAATTTTCTGTTTACTTAATTGAGCATATAAATTAAAAAAACTCACCCTTAGATGATGATGAGAGAGGATTTCTCTTAATTCTAGAGCATCTTCATAATAAATAGTAACATCTTGATCGAGGTCTCGCAGAAATTCCCAAACCTCCCGTAATTTGGATGCAGCATCACTCGGAGGTGCTCGTTGAGGTGAAACAGATTTCGTTGAGATTCGGTCATACAACTGAAAAAACATAATAATCATTAATAAAATAATTATAATAATAAAATTATATATATAAATATTACTTTGTGTCTATTTTATATTAAAACTAGCTGCTCAGAGCTCCTTCGTCGCTCTTCACATCTAGACGGGGGCTCCGCCCCCTGTACCCCCGAGTGGTACATAGTATTTGGTTGAAAGTAGTAAAAGGTTTTCATCCATTTTGTTTCAAACAATGTATAACATAAAACATTCATTTCTTATTGTGTGATTATTTAAAATATATTTTATGATTTTTTGAATGGAATTTATTACTTCTTTCGGTTTAATTTCGTAAAATTATATACTAATTAAATGTCAAAAAATTTCAGTTTAATTTAATTTAAAAATTATAATTTTAGTTAAGTTTTATTAATTCAAATTTTTATTGGAATTATTTTAATTTTTTTTTTTTTATATTTTATTTGTTAAATTGAAATATTTTGATTTTGATTAATAATAAAATACATTTATATTTATACGAATTTGTATTATGATATATTTTATTATTATTCAAAATCAAAATCAAAATATTACAATTTAACAAATAAAATATATAAAAAAAAAAAAATTAAAATAATTCCAATAAAAATAATTTGAATTAATAAAACTTAACTAAAATTAGAATTATTAAATTAAATTAAACTGAAATTTGTTGACATTTAATTAGTATATAATTTTACGAAATTAAAACGAAAGAAGTAATAAATTCCATTCAAAAAATCATTTTTCATTTTAATTAAATAAATCGAAAATATTTTTATTTTATTTCTTTATTTTAGTATATAAATTACCACCTGCAAATAAAATATTTTAAAATATATATTATATAAAATAACAATTTAAACTAAATTATCTTCTTCGAAATCTAAAATTGTATTTAAATTCTAAACAAGAGTATATACATTGTATTATAAAATATCATATATTTTATAGATTGAATTTTTAAAATTATAATTATATTCATAAATACATACAATAATAATAATTATTAATGGATAAATTTTAATATAATTTATTCTATTATTATTTCCAAAGGTGGATTCGAATCAATGTAAAATTTTATTTTTTAATGTTTTTTTTTGATTAATTATATAAATAAAAAATATAAACAAGAAAGTATACATTTACGAATTCATTAAATAAAATATAATTGAATTATTATAAGAGTTAATAAATACTACATTAAATTAGAATTAATGTTTTTTATTTTTATGAAAATAAATAAATATAACATAAATAAATAAATACAAAGTGCATGATTCGTGGTGATATGTAAAAAATCTCCTTATGTGAAATTTGGTGCGAAAATAACCCTTACCTTCCTATCGTCGATCGCTGATACTACCACTTCCGGTTTCCGGATTTGCACCAAAACTTGATCAATTCATCCCACTGATGCATTAAGTAAATATACCAAATTTCATCAAAATCCGTTGAGCCGTTCAGGCTGTACACATCTATACGGACGGACGGACAGACATCATGCTAAAAATACTTTTTTCTGATAAGAAAATGCATGATTCGTGGAGATATGTAAAAATCTCCACATGTGAAATTTGGTGTGAAAACAATACCTCCCTTACTATCGTCGGTCGGTAAAAAGTATTTTTAGCATGATGTCTCTGTCCGTCCGTATAAATGTGTACAGCTTGAAGGGCTCAACGGATTTTGATGAAATTTCGTATATTTACTTAATGCATCAGTGGGATGAATTGATCAACTTTTGGTGCAAATCCGGAAACCGGAAGTGGTAGTATTAGCGATCGACGATAGGAAGGGAAGGGTTATTTTCGCACCAAATTTCACATAAGGAGATTTTTTACATATCACCACGAATCATGCACTTTGTATTGGTTTTATCCTCGAGAAAAATCATTTTTATTAGTTTTTTTCTTAATTTAAAATTATATGACGTCATCCAGCCATTCATGACGTCACAGCCTGGTCTTACATATATATTACTAGCTGATCAGAGCTCCTTCGTCGCTCTTCACATCTAGACGGGGGCTCCGCCCCCTGTACCCCCGAGTGGTACATAGTATTTGGTTGAAAGTAGTAAAAGGTTTTCATCCATTTTGTTTCAAACAATGTATAACATAAAACATTCATTTCTTATTGTGTGATTATTTAAAATATATTTTAATTTATTTAGTAAATTAATTATATATATTATTATTGAATATGTTATATCTATCTACTCGAAAGTTCTTGGCAGCTACAACCACATTTCTCCAATTGTCTCCGGTGACCTCATCTTTCTTTGGCCAATAAATGCTGGAAAGAATAATCTGAATCTACTCTCATCTCCCAGGGTCATAGACCATGCGTGGCTCAGCGGTACTCGAAAGTTCTTGGCAGCTACAACCACATTTCTCCAAGTGTCCTTATCCTGAGCCTCTGTTCCATCTCTCGCACGTCATTCCCTGATGTACTCATCTTTCTTTGTCCTATAAATGCTGGGGAGAATCCTATTCTCAAATACTCTGAATCCACTCTCATCTCCTAAGATCATAGACCATGTCTCACACTCATATAATACAACAGACAAAATAATTGTTTTATATATTTTAATTTTCATTCCCTTTTATAATAATTTTGATGAGATAAGCCTCTTTACTGCATGATAACACGCGTTTCCCGATTGCAACTTCGATTTAAATTCTTCTCAAATATTATTATCCTTCGTGATTACATTCAATTTTTCTACATATTCAAATTCTACATTTTGTTTGTTAATACTGCTCCTGTTTGTTTCTAAATATATTTATTTATCATTATTAATTTCAAACCTCATCTCTTTTCCTACCTCGATTAATTTTTCCTCGCTATCTGTAATTGCAATTGCCGAATCTCCTATTATATTTAAGTCGTCTGAATCACCTAATATTTTACAATTGATTTCCGCATCTTACTCTTTCTTTACTACCTTCAAGATAAATTTTAAGATCAAAATTTGAAAAAGTTTATCCGGATCTATTGAGTCATGCGTAGGTTTTACTAAAGTCTACAAATAATTAGTGAACAGAGATATTTTTTTAATATCTGTCATAATGAAAATATCTTAATTAATGTTGATCGATTTGGCATGAACCCGCAATGATATCGTCTAATATTTCCTCCGCCTATAGTTTATAAGTATTTTATATGTTATAATAGAGTATAATATTTCTTGATCATTTCATTTCGATATTTTAATTTCATTGCTTGATTTTTATTGAATATTTTTAATTATAATTAAATTTGAGAAAATGCAAAGTTAGAGACTTGAGACAATTTATAAAAATTAACGGTATAAAAGTATTGATAAAACTAAAGATAAATTAACAATATATACATTCATTAATAGTATTAATTTAAATTAATGGATTTATTTGATTTTTTATTATTAAGTTCATTTATTAATTTGTTTAGATCATAGTTAATTCCCTCCCTTAAAGCTCTTGAATGAACAACACGGAGAACTATATATAAATTTTAAATCTCTCTCTCTCCCGCTCACACACACTCCCACCTATCTCCTCATCCCCTCCACCAATCATTTCTTAGTTATTTCAATTTCCACAAATTGTCTTATTTTTAAAATATTCACTAATTTACTTTCTATTTTATGTTAAAATGTAAGTTATTTACATTTTAACATTACACTATGACAGCAAAAAAGTAAACGAATTACATACATACATACATACATACAAACAGTCTCCTTTATATATATAGATAATAGATAATAACAAAATTTAATAAGAATTTTATGCTATATTTATTTGTTTATAAATTATCACGAATATTAATTTTTTTTTAATTAAATTGAATCACTATTATTACTGTTATATTTTTCATTATATAATCAATAGTATTTTAAATATTACCAACATCGTTTTATACTAAATTTAAATTTCTACTGTTTTTATTGAAAGATCCATATTCAAATATTAACATTATTATAGCTTTTTTCCTATTTTAATTAATTTTCATTAACTCAATAATATTCTACTCTATAACAATTGAAATAATTAAATTATATATTTACTACAATATTTAATTGATATATTAATCATCGTATCTTTTTAGAGATAAAATGAATTTAATGTTAATTTTATATTATTTATGATGAGACCAATTAATATATTAATTTAGAAATAAATATAGATTATAGAATTATTTTTGATTGCGAAAATCATAAAATAATAAAGGGAAAAAATAATTAAATAAATAAATTAGAATTTATTAATAAATGAATTACTAAATCTTACTTCGAGTAGGGCATGTAACTGTCGATCTTCAAGTACTGAGTGTAAAAAGTCTCTATCGTTAGCGCCAGTGTCTTGTAGTAAATGGATATCATCAAGTGAATCTATCACAAGACTCACAGCTGCTCCTTCGACAAACAGGTCAAACTTAGGCCAAGAAATAAAAATGTAGATAAAATCAAAACAAAAATGGATATTTATTTAAAAATAAGTGTTTATTAAATTAAAATGACAATCAAAAAAACCCACCCGAAGAAGTGACTTCATCTTCGCCAAAATCCAAAAAACCATCATTTGTAGGATCTGAATAAAAAGACGTCCATTTAGGTGACGATACTGCGGCAAGAACGGCGCCTTTAAGTTTTCTTCTGGCATTAAATTTTTTCATTTCTTCTACAGCCTCATTTAAATGTATTTTTGTTGTTGTTTTATCACGATCCTAAAAAAATAATAATACAAATTAAATATTAAATATAATATATATAAATTATTGATATTATTTATTGGATGTTTGACAAACAAAATTATTTCATGCTTGATCATTAAGTTTTAATTCAAATTAAAATCACATCTTTTTAATATTAAATTCAAATTTAAAAAGTATATATGAAAACACTCACCCTTAACCATTTATGGTTGAGAACTTCTTGGATTGTAATACGTTGACTTTGGTCCACTGATAGCATTCTTCGAACTAAGTCTTTTGCAGCATCTGATATCAATTCCCAATGTGCTGAATTTAACTGTGTAAAATAAAAAAAAAAAAACTGGTTGAATATATCATTCGATCACGAAATTACTCAATTTCTTAGGAATTATAAAGATTGAAATTTGTAGCAGTATTTATTTATACATATATAAATTTATACGAATAAGGGATTTACTCTCGAAATTATAAGTCAATATTAACCTGCTTAAATTAATAATATTTATAGAAATAATTATAAAAATTTAATTGTCCTATCGACAATAAAGACCTGAATGTATTTATTTTGAATTCATGTTTATTATATAATATCAAGAGTTTCAGGGGATGAACGATTGTTAATTAACATTTACTATTAATAATGTCAATAATCAAATAAGTAAATTAATTTATAAAATTATATTTTAATTTTTTATAATTTGAACCAATTTAAAAAAAAATGTTATAAATGATTATTAAAAAAGGAAATTTTTCTGGATTGATTAGTTAAATATCTTTTCTTGAAATTAATATTTTAATTAAACTTAATTAGTTGTGGAAATATTACTTGATTGTTAACAATATAACAAATATTATAGAAAGTAAAATCTGATGAATATTCAGTATTCAAGAGATTGCAGGAATAGGAAATTTTCACAGAGAAGGTATTAATAACGGATTTTGAGAAATTGATTTTATATATAGAACCTGATACAATGACCACTCGGTAGTAAATCATTATCAAAAAAACTTAATAATTATATATATATATATATATATATATATATATACAGGGCTAGGCCGTTCTTTGAGGAACTCGATACAGTTACAAGTTCCTTTCATTTTTAAGGAACTCGGTTCAGTTACAAGTTCCTGGAACGCGTTACTCTAACGTTACAGTTCCTTAAAAAAAATCTTTCTTTTTTACTTCAGGTAGCTTCGAGGAGCATATCTGGGTAAACGATTTAAGTGCTTTAAAACATATTTATTTAATAAATAAATTACTTTTAAAGACTACTATCACAATACCTACAATCTTAACAGAAATTGAGATTAGGGAAAAAAAGAATATTTAATAGAAATTCGTTTAATTTAATAAATAATTTTTTTATTGTCGGGTAATTTCCTAAAGATTTCACATTTTTATTTTTATCTTTCATAAAAGATACAAATTCAAAATCTGAATTTGTTTGAATTTTTTCTTCTACTTTTAAGAAAATATATAAAAATCATCTTCCTCTGAACTATCCTCACAAGGCTCTTCTTTTTTTTTAATAATTTTTCATGATTTTGAATTATATTCAAACATAAATTATTTATTCTTATTTTTTTTTCATCTAAATGTTCTGGAATCCATCTCATTTTGAAAGATAGATATTTAGTTCACTTTGTAAAAGATCAAATGCTTGTGCAATTGGCTTCATTAATTTTATATATTCTTCTAAATAATCAAAGTCTAAATGCTTTTAGTCTTGAGATCTTTGCAGAGTAAGTTTAATTTTTCTTTATTCTTAAATATATGTTTAGTAGAATCGTATAAGGAATTCCATCTCATTGGAACAGGATAAATAAGAGAACAATTCAAATTTTTACTTATGATTTCAGACGTTTTTGGTTTTCGCGAAATTGCAAAAAAATCGTTAGGAACTTGTAACGTCCGGTACAAGTTCCTCAAAAAAAGAGGAACTCGTTATTCGTTACTAGCTCCATTTCTTTTTTTTCTTTTTTTTTGGGGGGGGAGGGAACTGGTTACAGTTCCCGTTACAAAAAGTAACATGCTCGAGGAACGCCGTTACTTGTAACGCGTTACTGCTCAGCCCTGTAATATATATATAACGAAGATTTATAATTAAAATTGCAAATTTTTTATTTATTCACAAAGTAAACAATAGAGTAAATTTTAGTCAGATAATCCAACATTTTAAAGATGAATTAAAGAAAAATAGTAGAAGCAATGTTCACATATACTTATAGATTTTAAAAATTACTTTATAAAATACAGTAATACCCCGTTTAACGCGGGGGATACGTTCCATCAAAAGAGAGCGTAATGCGAAACAGCGCTAAACGAGGCTATTTTAACATGTAAATAATGGGGTTAGGGGAAGATGGATAGAAAATTGGTTAGGTGTAAAATTTAATAATTCTATTTTTTTTTAATAAAAATAAAACCAAACATTTATTTCTTACAAAAATAAAAACAATATAAACGAAAATATAAATAAAATTCTAAGTTAGACAAATCATTCAGTATATTCTGTGTTTCTAATTTTCTGCCTTTTTATCAAGAAGGCATCTAATGTAGTTTGCGTTTTCCTTGTGCGTTCTGTTAGAAATTGTTGATAAGTGGATAAAGCATCTATAACACCTCGTCTTGCTTTTGAACTAGTGTCAAAATTTGGATCAATTTCAACAAATTGGTCCATAATTTCAGTTATAGTGGTCAAACTGCTTTTTACAAACGCCATCGAAAGTTCTTTTTGCTCTTCTTCGGAATCATTACTATTAATATTATTGTTTTCTTCTTGCTCAGTTAATTCCTTGAGCTCATCATTAGAAAAACTAGCTGCTGTTTCTTGAACTATTTCTTCGACGTCTTCCACATTTACCTCATCTAAACCGGTTTGTTTCGCTAATTCCACTATTTCTTTCAAAATTTTATTCATATCGACGGAGTGTCCAATGTCTTCACTCTTACTTAAATCTGGCCAAATGTTGCAGTTGCCGATGAGAGTATCTTTTCTTTATTCTTAAGAATTGTTCTTATTGTTGAAATTGCCAAATTCAATGTAGCACTAATTTGAGATTGATGTTCACCAGAATCTAATCTTCTAATCACTTGCATTTTAGTTTCCAGTGAAATGCTTTTTCTGGTTGCTTTCTTTTCTTTTTTTCGTTATCACCCATGTTAAAAACTAAAGATCATAATATTTGTCACTGTATTAATCGTTATACATATTATATAAATTTATACTTACAATAATGTCACCAAATGTTTCAAATAATAAAATTGCGTTCGCACAGCACCGTACCAAACAAAAAACACAACTACACTGTTTGGAAAACCTAGCACTGCGAACGATTTCGGGGAATCCCCGGGTTCAAATAAAAGAGCGCTAAACCGAAACAGCGCTAACCGAGACAGCGTTAAGCGGGGTCTTACTGTATAGTATTTTGCAGTATTATTTTAAAATTTTTGAAAATATCGACCACTTCATTACTTGGTACAGCTCGCGGGTTGGACAGCCTTAATTTAAATAGAACATTTGGAATAATTTTTGCACTCTTACTAGTATTTCCCCTAAAATCCCTCAATTATTAATTGAATGACTTTTTTTAATATCAACTAGATATCTATCTATCTATATCTATCTCTGTGGCTCTACGGAACTCGAAAGTTCTTGGCCGCGGCAACCACACCCCTCCAAGTATTCCTATTCTGAACCACAACCAACTAGATATATGTATATTATATAAACTAAAATTTTTCAACTTGTGCCTACGTTTAAATCTATTAATTTTTAAGATTAGATATATTTTTTCTTTATTTATTGCTACTAATTGATTAATTCTCAATTTTTATGAAAAAAATTTTACGACAAAAAAAACAAACTTTTTACTATCTCGCCAGAGATAGTATTGCGATCATGAAAATTTTCAATGTTGAGATTTTGATGTTTTTATACGTTTTGAAGGTTCCTGAATCATTTTCACTAAGGTTGAGAAAAATGTCTGTGTGTGTGTGTATGTGTGTGTGTATGTATGTAGACAAGATTACGCAAAAACGGTTTGAGCTAGAATGATGAAATTTGGTACATGGACATTATTCAAAATTCATAGTTTTCTATCAACTTTTGAGAAATGTAGCTCAACCGGAAGAGGGTCATTACTTACAACGTTTTGATTTTTTTTCCTCTATAATGACCGTAAAAATAAAAATATATGTTTGATAATTTTTCACATGATTAATAATTGTATAAAACTGCTATATATAGAATTTCAGCTTGATTGAATTGCTGAAAGTACCAGAATTAATTTTTTAACACTGCAAATCTCACGCGCCAACACGTGTCATGGTGCCATCAATAAAAAGTCAAACATGCGCTGGTTTAATATTTATTATTTATAATTTATAATTAATTAAATTTAATTTAAATATAATATATTATGTTATTTAATCCAATTCAAATTGCGAGAAAGTCGAGTGGAGACACTCCAGCTAATTGCGCTTTAGAATTATAAAATTATAATTGTTATTAAGCTTATATTTTTACTATTACGATCATGAAAATTTTCGATGTTTAATCAGTTAATCAAAAATACTTTTTGCCATCGCCCTTAATCTTATTTGATTTCTACATTATTCAAATATTAGATATTTGGTGATAATTTAATTTTTGTATCTAATAAATTAATTTAGATTATAAACTTATTCTTTTTACTATCTCGTCAGAGATAATATTGCGATCTCGAAAATTTTCGATGTCGAGATTTTGAGGTTTTTATACGTTTCAGAAGGTCCCTGAGTCATTTTCACTGAGGTTGAGAAAAATGTTTGTGTGTGTATGTAGACAAGATTACTCAAAAACGGTTTGAGTTAGAATCATGAAATTTGGTACATGGGCATTATTTAAAATTCGTAATTTTCTATCAACTTTTGAGAAATGTAGTTCATTTTGGAAGAGGACCATTACCTACCACGTTTTCATTTTTTTCTTCTAAACTAACCCTAAAAATAAAGATATTTGTTTGATAGTTTTTCACACGATTAAAAATTGTATAAAACTGCTATATATAGAATTTCAACTTGATTGAATCGCTGAAAATACCGGAATTAATTAATTTTATAACACGAATTACGTGGTGTCATCAACCAAAGGCCAAACACGCGCTGGTTTAATATATATTTATTAATTCTAATTTATAATTTTAATTTAATTTAATTTAATTTAAATATAATATGTGTTAATTAATCTAATTCAAATTGCGAGATAGTCGAGTGGAGATACTCCAGATTTTTTATTTATATTACGGTTTGATTTGGAAGGTAGGAGCTTAAAATTTTGGTCCATCAAACTAAGGTCGAAAGAACGAACTTAACCAAGTTTATTTTAACATTTTAAGATTATATACTAATATATGTTAATGCTGGTTAAAATGGGATAGCCAATAAAAATAAAATAATTACAATTTTCTTTATAAATTGTCTACTTATGTTGAAATTTTGATGATTAATTTTCTAATCATAATTTTAGCTTACAAATAGAAATATTATATAGGTATATATACCTATATAATATTACTTCAATAAAATGATTAGTATTTTGTAATTTTAATTTAAATAAGAATAAAACAGAAAAAAGGACACAGAAATCTTACATGTAATTTCCCCCTGCAGATACTTTCGTTTAAACGATCTTTTGTCCCAATAAAAGGCAGTGTTCCTGAAAGTAATATATGTAGTAAAATTCCCGCTGACCAAATATCAACAGGTTTTCCATATGGCTTTCTTTCAATCACCTCTGGAGCCATAAAATGTGGTGTTCCAACTCGACCTGAAATTATAAAGAAAACTTTATTATAAATTTAAGTAAAATTGGATAAATATAAAATTAAAAAAAAAAATCAAAATAAAATTATCAAAATTTAATTAAAGACACGATTATAAATAATTCATTGTTAACTTACAATATTTACAATTACAATTGTTTATTTTAAATAGTCTATTACTACTATTCTATTATCTCCTTTCAATTATAATTTAAATTTCTATTATTATTAATATTAAGTTTAATTTTAAACAAGCCAATTATTTAAAAGAAATTAAAAATTAAATAAGTATAATTTAAAAATAAAAAAAAAATATAAAACTATATAAAAACTAATGCACTGGGATGGGTTAAATAAATATTAATTATTTAGTTAAATTAACTTATGAGTAGTCATGAATAGGGTAGTTTGAATTATTATATTTCATAATAAGAAAAATAAAATTATTTAACTAAATGTAAATGAAACAGAAAAAATAGTCAAAAATTTCTCAAAATGTGAATCATGGTTTATATTATTGAATAATATAATATTGAATAATAATTATATTCATTAAAATATTTTTTTTCAGCTTATCTAATTACATTATATTTTCTAGTTAAATATAAACTCATTATTATATTTAGAGCAAGTTAGTGAAAATTTTTTATTTTTATTCAAAAGAATTTTTATAGATAATGATATAAAACTATTAACTATTTCTTGTATGGGTTTAATAAATTATTTTCCTTGTCTTATAATTACAAAAGAAATAAATCTTTAATTAATAAAATGAAAACAATATGACTCAAAATAAGAGGAGGGGTGGAGGGAGTTCGAATCTTCTTGAAAGCAAGTAATTTAGAAAATCGAGAGTTTGTAGAATTTGCACATTCAATAAATTGAAATACGAATGGTTTTAATCAAGTGTTTTCAAATAGCGAAACTAATTAATTGTTTCGCACCCAATTATTAGATGGGAA
The DNA here is from genome assembly GCA_963082975.1 of Labia minor. Classification (NCBI taxonomy): domain Eukaryota; kingdom Metazoa; phylum Arthropoda; class Insecta; order Dermaptera; family Spongiphoridae; genus Labia; species Labia minor. The sequence goes on from OY720348.1 coordinate 11,241,251, forward strand.
ATCAATAAGAAGTTCAAAGGGAGAGTATTCCACCCTCTATTGGCATTGAAACCGGAATTAAGTATCGCATTCAAAGCAACTGAGCGGATTAATGAAAAGTTAACTAATAAAAAGTTCGATAATTTTCTGGATCCAATGAAGTAGAAAGTTTCATAATAGAGATTTAAAATTGAATTCAATTGATAATGAAATTATTTTGTTGAATAATTAACAATAATAATCTTTTATAATAGAAAGAATATGCAAAGTTTTATGGACATATCTATTAAAAATTCTGAGTAATATATGTCGTCCCTTACTAACAAATTTCTTGGAGAGTTGACAATAAAGTGTTCACAATTTCTATTGAATCCAATCTTTAATGATTTTTTTTTTTATAAAACACAAAAACTTTTAATTCCAGATCAATTGGCAGGTAAAATATAATCAAATTTCTCTATTTAAAATAATTTTAATATTCCAATTTACAAAAGTAATAACATATAAATGATAAGTATAAAAATAATTACTTGTTTTGAACAATGATCAAGAATAAACAGATATTAGATAAAGGACTCATCCATAGTATATATATCTTAGTTTTTTTTTTTTGTAAATCCTAACAATTATAATTTGCTGGATTTAGAAAGTCAATTTTTTCGAATTGAAAAATTTCAAGAGATTGCAATTATGGAGCATGTCCAATATTTAATTAAGTGGTTTTACACGTTCAGATAAAACTCTTGACTTTTCTAAACAGAAAATAGCTTTCTAAACAATTCAAAAGAAACATTATGTATTTATTTGTAAACAATATCTTAGTTAAAAAAAAAAACTTTTAATCCAATATTACTTATTATAATTATAACTAAAAGATTTTTCAATCTTGGGTAAATTTGATTTATATAATAAAAATTTAATTAAATTAATTTAAATTAAAAAAATCTGGAAAAATCCGACTCGAAATATTAATCAATTTTTCAATAAAAAATTTGTGTTTTTTAAGATTACAATCAACCATGATTCTCAGATGAAATTTTATATGTGATTAATGAAGTATTTCAATTGATTTTCAGATTGTTATATTAATTGTTATAAAAATGGAAGATCAATCAATTCCTGACTACATTCAAATGCAGTAATAATTATTTAGTGCCAAATTTAATGAAAATTCATTCTTTATACTTTCAATTTTAATTATATTATTTAATTAAAAATAAAATATGTGATACATCTTACCTTACTAGAAGGAAAATAAGCTTGATTTGACAGGCAGAAGGCTACTCTACATTAATTATTAAAAGGATCTTATTTAACATTTGAATAAAACGATTATTGTTCTAATGATTATTTAAATTCTTGAAATGCCTCATGCAGATATGATAAAATAAAATAAATCTAAACTGAAAATGTATATAGTTATGGGTCTTAAATAAAATATCATTTTGAAACTACTTGAATAATCAGGTAAAAGCTGAATAATACTGAACAGACATTTTTTTATTGTTTCTAGTAATTTGGGGGCTGTGTAATTACAACATTTAATGAGAGAGCTATTATAATGCCTACAATGCAAGAGATAAACTTGAAATAATATAGATTTAGAATTAAGGGAGTAAAAATATGATTTTTTGATAGTACTGAGTCTAAACATGTTTTGCCAGAGTATAAAGAATATGATTGAAATTTTTGTAATTAAACATATGGTCCGAGAAAGATGGTCATGTAATCAGTACAATACCTACAACCTTTGCTCTTAATGAAAAGGTTAAATGGACTTTGTATAAAAAAAATGGGTTAATCCCGGAATACCGAGACCCAAGAAATAAAGAAAGTCTACAATCAAATTATAGTCATGAACCGTATGTGAAAATCGAGAAAATAAACCAATTATCATTAAAAAGAATTGAGCTGATTGGTTAATTTGGTGAAATCAGTAACGATTCATGACTATAGATCATTTATCTATAGGTCCTTAAATATTCTAACTTAAATATTAAACTCTGGTAGAATATAAATAAATAAAAAATAATGAATTAAACAAAAAAATAATGTTTATTATGGGTGGTAAAATTGAACATCTATATCTATTTATGAAATAGTATCAAAATATATAATGATGGTACATGCTTCAAAATATAATATAAGCATACAAAAATAAATATTCAAAATAATTAAAATAAATAAAATGTAGATAAAAAAAAATTCAAATAAAATAAATCAATCGTATATCCGAGAGTGAGAAAAATTTAACAAATATACATATAAGGGAGTGCTAAATACATAATACATTGGTACTCAACTTTTTTATTTAATTTCGATAATGAATGATAGAAAAACATGAGTTACGATTTTATAATTACATATTTAATCAATCCATTGATAAGGATTTTAATGACTGGGTCACCACTATTCATTGATTCATTAAATTTACTCAGCAAATCAAAATAAAAAAAAAACAGTAATATTACCTGTCAGTATAAAATTGAATTCATTGACAGTAAAATTTTATCTCATAAAAAATGAGTAAACAATAAAAACAAAAAATTGATAAGATTTCCAAAAAAGTGGAGCAACATGTATATGTATTTGAAAGTTAGTCTGTGATTCTAAAATAATGTAAACAATAGAATTAAATAAATATATATAAACATGTATCTACTTATTTATAGTTAGAAAAGTAAAGATTATTTAAGATTTTAGTTTACGAATTAAAAATAGGTAAATTTAAATTTAATTATAGGAATATATATATATATATATATATATTATTGATTAGTGTTTCAGTATATATTTGACCATATATGCATTTCAAGACAGTTTTCCACCAAAATAGTTTCTTTGATATGGATATATGGATTTATAGATAAATATATATTAATAAAACTAGTTGGCACTCCGCTATATAATAATTTAATATATATATATATATATATATATATAATCTTGAATGAATTTAAAGAAAATGAATGTATTTTGGTATAATTATATAGTTAGAAAATTTAATATATATATATATATATATATATAATTTATTTAAATAAAATTAATTATATGCATATTTTATTGTAGAAGTATGTGCTAAATTAAAATAATGAGAAATTATTGCAATTAATTTCCTGTCTTATTGGTAAAATTTAAGGATAGTTTTGAAGCAGGTAAGAATTCTGAATAAAGTATTGAAACTTGATGAAAATAGAGTTTAACCGTACAAATTTAATTTATTAAAAGCCCATATAGAGTGTGAGTTTGTAACAACCAACCAACGAAACGAAATTTTTTTTGTCAAGTAACTGACTAAATAATTCTAATTTTGACAAAAATAAATCACGATGGTGGTAGTTTTAGTGATTACGACAAAAGAAAAATAAATGTGTTACATTCACGCTTATGTCGTAATCATGGAATCTGTCCAATCATGTTTATTCTTTGAAAATATTTAAAATGCTCCGTCTGTCAATCACGTGATAAAAAAGTTGTGCACTGATTGGCTGTTACTCTCTATTTCACACAGTAAACGGAACTTAAAAGTTTAAAGTTTTATATTAGATTTTTCTTGTTTTAGAAAATAAATAAATTATTAAAATAATAATTTGAGAAGAACAATAATGTTCCAAGAGTACTTAGACAGACCATAATTATATAGAACTGTTATATTATTAGTGGTTTACTTTCTTGTAATATGGTACTAGTAATATATATTTTCCAATAGAAAATATTAGTTTAATTTACTTTTTTCTGTTTTTATTTGAAATATTTTAATAATATGCTTTATAATATTTTCGTTTCTGTATAGTAGTAGTTGAAATATGCCAATGCTAATAAATTTAATTATTAATATATATATATATATATATATATATATATATATATATATATCAAATAAATCATATATAATATCTTCAAATGAATAGAAAAATTATATTACGATATAATTTTAAAAAATATTCTCTGCTTATATATCCTAAGAAGATAGTATTCTAATTATTTATTTAATAAATATACATATAGGGAATAAATATCTATAAGATATAGTAAATATGTAATATTATATTAATAAAAAAATTTATTAGGAGTACAATGAAATTTTAGTTGTTAGACTGATGCTGATGTTATGTTATGTTGAAATTGTGAGATGCAAAAATTAATATTGGACATCTAGTAATAAAATAAGATTAAAGTTTCAACATCACGTAATTTATTTCGTTCGAAAATATCAAGATTTATGTCAAATAAATGACATTCGAGGGAACTATTGATTAACTTGTATAATTTGAAGAAATCTGCTGCTGAGATGGATCAATTACTTGCAGACGCTTATGGTGAAACTGTTTCAGTGAGAGTAGTTGTTGAGAATCAAAAGTTTAAATGTGGTTTAAAAATGGTGATTGACGTGAAATATAAAAAAGTAGTAGAAGAAGAAAGAAATATTTGAGCAAGATTTGTAACCAGTACATATATATGTATTTAGATTAGATGTAACTCAACAAGAAATTTGTTTAAGTTAAATTCCTAATTTTTGATAGAACATGGTGGAAATTTTATTGTTTATATTTTTCAATTAACAAATTTTTATATTAAGTCTTAAATGAACTAGGGATCTAATATATTTATAATTTATTTTATAAAATTTTACTTTTCTAATATTTAAATATTATAACAAATTGAATTCATAAATAATAAATAATTTTATAAAGATTTATTAATATTATTAATTATTTGTTTTTAGTTTCTTTCTATATACATATTTGAAAGAAAATAAATTTATTGACTGAAAATAGAAATGAGATAATATATGAATATTTTATTTTTTCAAATAAAAATCTATGAAAAATTTACTTTGGAATTGTGTTTGTTTAAAAATGCAAATAATAAATATAATAAATTATCGTGACAAAATTTGTTTTTTAAGATAAGTAAAAAAAATAAAAAAGTTGATAATCAAATTCAAACAAAGTGATATATAATTTCTGGATTAATAAACGCGATAATATATTGTATAACATTTAGTAGAAATTTGATAGTACAAATATTCTTTAAAAAAAATTTAACCTTAAAATTAAAAATTAAATAAATAAAATAAAATGAATGACTAAAACATTTATTAAAAATATTTTCCAAATATTTTTCTTTATATTAAATATATTTTCTATGAGGTGAAATTTAAAAAAAAACGACTAAAAATGACATCAATAAGAACCTCAATTTTGGCACTGATATAACCGAACATAACTTTCAAAACTCAGCATGGGTGGGATTTTGACATGCTATATTATTCAATGCTATAATAGTCAAAATAATTTGTCAGACGTTTAAGAGTTACATTTTTATTAAACGTTCGAAAATATCAAGAGTTTTAAGTTTTATTTCATAATCATGAATAGTGAAAAAAGTGAAATAATGATAAATTATTTAATAAAAAAAAAATCAAAATTTAGATTCAGGGTTATAGATGGGTGAAGAGTTTCTAACCTGAGCCCAAAATAACACCAGCAAGTCAAATTGTGACTAGAGAACTATGTCTCTTTAGCTTGTGTATACATTTTCACATTGATTGTTCTTTAGATATATATATATATAAGTCCTACTGATTGCTTACATGAAAATAGAAAAATCTGAAGAGAGCGCGGTTATAAAATATTTATAATTTAAAATAACAACACCACTTCAAATTAAAGAAGAAATGAATTCCACACTAACAGATTTTTCTTCATTATATTCAACAGTTAAACAGTGGGTTTCTGAATTAAAGAAGGATCGCACGAGTTACGTTCTGGACGAACCATTGTCACCATGACTCCTGATATGTTCGAAAAAATTCATAATGGGAGTAGAGGAAAATTGATCCAATTAAAAATTTGGCTCTGCACACGTCAATTCTAAATAATTTTTGAGTCGATTTATATCAGTGAATAAAATTTTTGCATTCAATAACTTTTATACTTCTGAATGTAAACTACAATCGAAACAATGGATTGGAAAAGGTGAACTAACCCTAAAGAAGACAAAAACTATTTTTTCAGCAAATAAAGTTATGGTTACTGTTTTTTAGTTAATTAATTAATCTTCATGAGAAAGGTAAAACTATCATATCAATGATCAATACTACGCAAAGTTATTGCAAAACACACGAAAAATAAACAATATCATTTGGTGAAAAAACTTGTTTCAATATGAGAATGCAAATGCTCATCCACTGGACGATGGGATGGCTAATTCCCCTAAAATCGCCATATTCACCAGATTTAGTCCTCTACAATTATCATCCGTTTCTGAATATTAAAAAAAAATCTATGAGTTAGAAAAATTTTCAATTTTCAATTTTTGATGATGAAATTGAGTTGTTTTTTTTGAGAAATTTGGCAATTAAAGATACTACAATTGGAAAAATAAAGAAAAAGTTGTTTTTTTGAATTCGGAAACTTTTCACTCTACCATCTCATATAACTAAAAAATAAAAATATAAGTTAAAGAATGCCCCAAATATATAAAGGATATACCATTCTTTTTTGATGGTCGGAAGTTTTGATCATTTGATTTTCTTTTTCATGTTCAATACATGAACTTTAATGGTTTTTAAGATCTAATTGTTAATTCAATGCTTGGGTTGGGCTAGAATTAAATTTAGTTTCTTTTTCGCCTTTGATTTTAAGAAAAAATAATGTTTATATGTTTGTGTATAGGACAAAATTAAATTATTATATTAAATTTATATTTTTCTATGAAACAGGGAAATTAGGAATAAAAATGAACTGTAGCTAAATCTTACCGGATAAAAGAAGATTTGTTTATTTTTAAAAAATAAAATATAATTGAAGGAAGGAAAAGATGAATTAATGAAACATAATTTATATATTAATTAAAAAATAATAAATAATCTTTAAATAAATATCATCCTATATATGACTAGAAATTCAAGGCGGATATAGACGGCCTGGACCTCCATTAGTAAGTTGTCCTTCTGGTAACTGCACAGCCACTCCAAAACCTCCAAGTTTAACCGGAGCCGAATTTTCTTTCGTCGCTAATAGAACGCAGTGTGGTTTTATATCCCGATGGATAATATCATTTTCATGACAATATCGTAACGCGTCGAGGATTTGTCGCATATAATGACTGAAAAAAAAAATTATATTCATAATATAAATATGACATTAAAAATTAGAAGATAAGAGTATTAAAGTATATATATTTTATATTTAAAATGAATGTGAAAAAACTTTAGTCCTAAGGATATAAATAAAATTAGCATTTTATTGAATACAATATATAAATAGATATGTACTCGTTGGCATACTACAATTTTATTTATTTATTTAATATTTTTTTTAATTTAATCATATTACATTAAAACTGGGTAGGATATTACCTGGCGACTGCTTCACTATAAACGAAGCCAGCTGTTGCACGTCGGACAACTTCAAAGCAGAGATCCGTACCATCCATACTATATAAACAAAAAAACTAATTAATTCAAAAATTGAAATTTAATTTTTTTTTTTTTTCAAAAATAATAATATACTACTAAAATATCAACAGAGAACTTGGTATACGAAGAAAGAATATATAATGTTTAATAAATGAATGTACAATGTCAATTGTTGCTTTTACATATTATATTCCTTAGGGCATTGATAAATAAATGTATATTCAGTTAGAAAAAGTAATAAAATAATTTATTTATTTTTTTCTAATTTAAAAACATATATTTTTAGTTTATCATTCTAGTTAGATTATCTATTTTTATTATTTATATAAAGGTTGAAATAGCCTTTTTCCTTACATAAACATGATGTTTTATTTAGCTTGAAAGATGACAGATAGTCTTTTAAACATTCACCAATAGAGTATAATGACCTACTAAAAAAACAATTTCGAGAGAAGATAAGTTACTGAAATTGATAAGGGATATAGAAATTCAATATATTTTGAATTGTGTTTTTATTTGCTTCAATAAAAAAATGATTGATGTATGTATGAATTACTTTTGTGTAAAACTTAAAACATGATAAATATATGTTTCATTTAGCATTATGTTGAATATGCATATCAAAATAATCCCTCTAATGAAATTAAATCGTGATAATATAGGATTTATTGTGAAATATTTATTTTAATACATATAACAACATCAAAGAAATAAATTAGATCGAAAATTTCAATTTTCAAATTTGTATAATTAAATTTTGTATATACGTCGACAAAAATAACTTGTGTGTTGAATGAAATTTATTTATTTATTCATATTTTATATTTAAATAATATGAATATAAAGACGCCAGATCTCTCGCTGTTTAATGATTTTTTTTAAATAAGGATTATTTTTTAGAAGATTTAGGGCTTTTGTTGTTTTAAATGGGCTGTTACTACTATATTGTTAAGATGCATAAAAACCAATAATGTATAGGGTAAAGTATACAGTCGTTGACCCCGAGGCAGTCATTGGCCCCCTATCACTAAAACACAAATTATAAGAGATTTTTATTTTAAAAATTGCGGTATTAACTATGGTTATGTAATCATTTGTTGTATGGTTGTATAATCACTATAGAATACCTAGGTCAATAACTAAAACAGGGGGCCAATAACTGTATTTTTTATGAATTTTTTTTAAAAAAGTGCTTATTGAAAATGTCATGAGAAAATGATTTTTTTTCATTCATCAAAATTCTCATAGTATCTATGTTATGCACACCTAATTTGACACAGATTGTTCCGCAATTTGCCCAGATATGCATTAAAGACTGCTAGGAGATGCTTAAGGGGGCCAACGACTTTACCCTACTATTGAGACAAAAATTGGCCAGTTGAAGGCGAAAACTAATAATAAAAATATTAAATAAAATAAATGTCATTAATATTTAAACTAAACAATTTATTTAAGAATTAATAAAATAATTATAAAAATTAAATATACAAAAATAAATATAATTTATAGAAATCATAAATTATACTTATGGATAATTGTTTTTATATTCAAACAAAACTAAGTTTAATTATTATTTTATATGAAGATAAATTGGAAGTAGATGAAAAATAAAACAAAATTATATATCTTAAAAATAATATATATATAATTATAATCCGTAATAATAGTAATACTACTACTACTACTAATAATAATAATAATGAAATTAATAAATAACAAATTTGTTTATTAATTTATATGTTTTTTATAATGTGACGTTTTAAAGGGAAAATTATTATTGTGTTTTTTTTATATATTCGATATTTTCTTTAAAAACATGACGGGTGTTTTAACCCTCTAAATATTTCTATCTAAAACTAGAACGGCAACGCCGCAATGTTGACGCCCCAATGGAGATCATTCATCAAAGGAGTAGAGTGGGATCAATTGAAGAATTCAATGACAGGCTTTTTCCAAAATAGAGAATTTAATTAATTAATTAATTTATTTAATCCAAAATTATTAATATACAATATTAATAATATAATAATAAACTAATACATAATCACCGTCAATAAAATAATTAGATTGTAAATTTTGATTAATTATTTATTAATATATATTGGAATATAATTAAAAAGTTGTGTTCTTGAATAATAGATATCCATTACATATATAAAAGATAAAAACAATAAATAAATTGAAATGTAGGTGTCTATATGTTAATGTCTAAATGCATATATATATAAATTACAAATAATAGATTTTTTCTTTAAAAATTAAACGGGAAAAGTATAAGGAAATATATTATTGAAAAAAATGTAAAACTTGAATTAATACAATAGATAGTAAGTTAAGTGCCCCTAATTGTCTGCAACCTGGTATACTTTTATTTGCTATTTTAACATTTAATATAAAAAGTGTTAATGATTTATTTATATTTTCAAAATATAAAATATTGGAAAGGTTTTAAGTTTTAGAAGTGGTATGAATTGGGGAGGGCGGGGGAAAGGATGGAATCCATCAACTAAAACAAAATTTGCTTGTAATAATAAAGGGTCATCAATATAGAATATTATTAAATATGAATTGAGATGTTAAGGAAAGTTTATGAATGCGTTAATGCATAATTTACAAGTTCTAATGCAGGTGAAATGAATGGCCTTTTCAGTGAAGATATAATGGAAAGAGGTGTATGTTGTTGGGTTTTTTATTTAATTTTTTAAGTTGGAAGCATATACTTTCTAAGTAAATAATTAAAGTATTTCATAAGAGCGAGTTATTTAATAAAATAAAAAAAAAATAAAAAATAAAAAATAAAAAAAAAAATATATAAAAAAAAAGAGTGGAATTTTATTGTATTTTTTTGTCATTTATTAGTTGAAGCCCTTTAAATGATCTAATAATAAGGGTTAATGCAAACAAAGATGGCGCTTGAAACTGAACAGCGCCTTACGACACTTCTTAGACACTTATTTTATTGATCCTGATAAAGATTACACAACCATGGTGAAGATTTTAATTAGTTATTAGTGAGAGAATTCCTAAAATAAATCATGTCCTTTAGTTAAAGGTAGGGGCAACGAACGCCTGTTGCACCCTTCATCCTCTAATCTAATAAATTAATAATAATATTAATAATAATAATAATTCAATCGAACGTGGCTATTTCCATATATTTTTATAACGAAAAATTCTTATAAATCTAATTTTTTTTTAATATTTCATTTGTATATATATTTATACTTTTTACTATATCGCCACGATCACGAAAATTTCGATGTTGAGATTTTGATGTTTTTATAAGTTTTGAAGGTCCCTGAATTATTTTCACTAAGGTTGAGAAAAATATCTATCTGTCTGTCTGTCTGTCTCTCTCTCTCTGTATGTGTGTTTGTGTGTGTGTGTGTGTGTGTGTGTGTGTATATAGACAAGATTACGCAAAAACGGTTTGAACTAGAATAATGAAATTTGGTACACAGACATTATTCAAAATTTGTAGTTTTCTCTCAACTTTGGAGTAATGTAGCTCATTCGGAAAAGGACCATTACCTACCACGTTTTCATTTTTTTTTCCTCTAAAGTGACTTTAAAAAATAAAGATATATGTTTGGTAGTTTTTCACATGATTAAAAAAATTGTATAAATCTGCTATATATAGAATTTCAGCTTAATTGAATCGCTTAAAGTACCGGAATTATTTTTTACCTTTTTAAATTTTAACTTAAAAATGAAGATAAAGGTTTTAAATTTAAATTTAATATATGTTAATTAATTAATTAATTCAATTTAATTATAATTAATTTAATTTAAATATAATGCATGTTAATTAATCCAATTCAAATTTGCCAGATAGTCGAGTGGAGACACTCTAGAATTTTTTTATTTATGAAAACTTAAAACTGTTTGAAATTAAAATAATATTTACAAGTCTTGATATATTAGTATATATGTATTCAAATAAAAAGAAACAATCTTCCTTTCTAAAATTTCTAATTATTAAATAAATAATTTTTCTTTCTCTAGAAACTTACAATTCGAAATGGCTTTTAAAAAGGTTAAAGAAAAGAAAAATGAGTTTCTCCGGCCATTAGATTATATCAAAAAATAAAAGAAATAAATATTAATGAAATCAATAACACACAAATACAAAATATTTTTTTTTTTTTTCAATTTTTTGGGACTAAAAAAAATCTCCCAAAATGTATTAATAGTGAAAACAAAAATGAAGAATGAATGAAAATGACTTACTATTCGAAGACCATATAAAGCATTCCTTCACTACTATACGTTTCGAGGAGTTCGACGATATGTGGATGTTTGAGCATATGACAAATAGTAGCCTCCCTTTTCAAGTCTAAAAAAAAGGAAATTAATTAATTAATTAATTTTTTTTTGTATGTATATTGAGCAGGTTTTTTTAAATTTAAATTTTAGTCTTTGATTAGCTATCCCCTTACGGGTAATAAAATAATTTATGTCCTCCGTTTTTTCTAAAAATATTAGGGGGGGGGGGGGTAGGTAGATAGCGATCATACCCGAGTTAACAGTAATTCCCTTATTGAATATTTTTTAATATATTTGTTTCTTTGTAGAAGATATAAATTGAATCAGTGTTCTGCCAATCTCAATCCACATCACTTAACTACGAAGTCAGAATTAAGCGAGGCATTTTTTCCCCATTTAATATGGGAATTGAATTAAAAAAAAAAAAAGAAAATACGATTAAGCATTTAATAAATAAAAATCAGGAGAATATAAAAGGTGAATATAAAATTAACCACGGTTAAAAGATTGAAAATTAGAATTCAAAGTTCGATTCAATATTCAATTTCAAATTTGTCACCCTTCCTACCCAAATGGACACAATTAACGATTCAGGTCTGTTAGCAAAATGAAGACAACTGAATGATGGAGAGAAACTGATGATACATTTTTAAATTAAATCAATAAAAATAATTAATTTTTTTATTAGGTGGCGCTAATTAACTTAAAGCTTCTTGGCCGCAACTACCATATTCCTTGAAATGTCCATATTACATTCCTGTCTTCCTTAATTCCTACTTTTCTAGCGGCTTTGATCAGTCTCTATCACTCTGTCGTTTCTAAATTGGTTTTTATTATATGTTCATATAGGTTTCCGTGGTAGTTTATATTTATTATCTTGACGTTTCGGTCCCAAAATGAACGTCAAGACTCAAATCCCGCAATTAAACGTGAAAATAACCCGGGAATACCTTTTCATAATAATACTGTATATAATGATTTTTGAGCTTTTTTCTAAATCTGGTTGATTTGTATCTTTTTGAAAGATACAACGAAATCTAATCTAATGAAAGATAACAATAGAATAACAAATAATTCTTATATAACTATAGGGTTCCAATATATTGGGTCTCGGTGCAATTTAATATTCAAAAAATGACAATTGATTTAATAGTATGCAGATGATCTGAAAATGTTTAGTGATATTGTTGGTATTTGTGAATTTAAATCTTCAGACAGATATTGACTCAATCTTTGGATGTTTTTCAGATAATGAATTATAAATAAATAATTAATAAAAAAAAAATATGTTTTATACAAAAAATAAAAGAAAAGAAAAAACATATAGGAATGCTAGGAAGCATTACTATCAACGAACTTTTATTCATATTTATCACAAAAAATTGCATAAATAAACATAAAAACATCGCTTATTTATAATTATGCGCTGAAATATAAGAAATTTTCAACTTTGACCGCCGATTTGACCATGTTCCCAACCGAATTTTAAAAAACCAAGACCACTTTTTTAAGCTCTACTCGAATCCAAAATCAAAATTTAAAAAATCGAAAATTTTTGGCGACAGACACACAGACATATAGATTTTATAAACGAACTAAAAGTTCGTTGAAAACTAAAAAAAAACAAAGATCATTCATACTTGGTAAATAATCTCTAAATTAGTTATATTTGCCTAAATAAAAATAATTTTACGACTTTCTTGATAGATAATAGAAAGAATATGACCAGGACTTTAGATTTTCAAATAATAGAATAGATAGAGCGTAATTATTAGTGATTTGAAACTTTTGACACTAGATTTGATTTTGGGGGAAAAGGACAACAATTATCAATAAATTAATTTAAAGAAAAATTGTTCCACGTCCCAAGAGTAGCGGGTGGACCCTCTCTATGACCCCGGTAGAGAGAGATCGGTCCACTTCAGGGAAGCAACCCTGCTCACGCAAGCCACGACTTTTCCTCGCCTTCCATTGAGGAAGTCGCGTCCCAAACCCTAATCAAATTCCATCCATTCAATATTAAAAATCATTCACATATCCCCTTCCCCTACTCCAGCGACAAGTCGACTGGAGATGAAGAAGACCTCCTTCGGCCATAATGGAGGAGACTAAAACTAAAAGTTCGTTGAAAATTACAATACATTGTCGGTGTATCTAGACGAGTAATTGTTAGGCATCGGAAGTTGTTTTTGATCTGAAGTTGACTTCATATGGACTTGACGGGTGCATTCCACAATAATGTCTTAGGGTAGTAATTCTCAACCTTTTTTTTTTTACCGCGGCACACTTTTAACGGTTTAAAAATTTGGCGGCACACAAAGAAAAAGATAAGTGTAAAAGTTTACCATATTGAAAAAAGTGGTCCCAAAAAGAGCCTCTTTACATTTGTAATAATTTGGCGGCACATTTTGGAAATCTCGCGGCACAGTGGTTGAGAATCACTGTCTTAGGGTGTTACAAGAACACAAGAGGAACGCTCTAAAAAATTTGATTTTGATTATTTACCTATTTCCTTATTATCATTTTCTTCTATCCCTACAACACTATGCGAATCTGCTAATTGTACTATCTTGTTGATTAGGACTATTGTTATGAGCAAGAGGTTGTATGCCTGTGAAATTTGTTCGTTGTAATTTAGGAGATATATAAGTCACTCGAGAATTGTGTGAATAAGTAGAATTTGATTCAAAATAATAATGTATTGTTTCTACATATATTGATTAACACTTCTATTAAATGTCAAGAATTGATTGCTAAAGTCAACTTCTAGTTTTCTATGTGCACTAAGTACTAACATATTCTACAAAGAAAGTTTTCAAGATCCATGATGGACAAAACATAGAAAATTCATTATGATTTGTTAATTGTACATACATTTATTTTAAGTGACCTTCATACTTTTATAAACTAAGAAAAATTTGCTCTTTAATTTTTATAATAAGCTGTGATTGGTACTTGTATTAGTACAGAGGTTCTTAAACTTATGTACTCCGCGGACCCCCACTTGGAGAAATTTTTTTTGACGGACCCCATCCCAACTTTAGGTACTTTACGTCATTTTATTAGTTATAATTTCTGGCTTACGATCTCATAAGAACAAGGATATATGTTGAATATTTCTAACAGTGATTGGTGAATAACGATTTTTTTGCATATTGTAGAACACATTTTATTAGAAATTATAATATTGAAGAAAGAAAATTCAGCTAAATATGAAGATGGAAACGGTAGCAATAGTTTTCTTGCACATTTCGTTGAATTTGGGTATTTGATCTCTGTTTCCTCACAAAGCCTGCCATACCTCCTTTTATATTAAATAAAGTTTTAACTGACTCATTATTTTCTCGTGCACCTGTACGATGGCTTTGCGGACCCCCAGTAAAGTCTTCGCGGACCCCCAGGGGTCCGCGGACCACAGTTTAAGAACCTCTGTATTAGTATATGGGACCAGCTAATTTTGGAAACTATACCATTTAATGAGTTGATAAATAAGTAAAAATAAATAAATAAAACTTTTGTATATTTAGTGGCTATAATTTTTGAGATTTAGTGTTAAAAGATAAGGTAAATTTCTCTGATCAACTTGGAACCTTCTCCAGATTGAAAATGAGGAAGTATTGTTAATTGCTCTTTTCACCTTCAATGAATAATCAACGAAATAAAAAGCGTTTTAAATTAAATGACATAGAAACAAAATCATTTGAAAAATTACTAAACTACGAGTAACATCAATTCGAATAGTCAATCTAATTAATACGCGATAGTAGGTATTTTTAATAAAATTTAAATAGAATGATTTTAAATAAAGCAATTTTACTACTTTCATCTTGGTTAGTTTAGAGAATAAGAAATATATCAAAAAGTTAACACACAAGAGGAAAGGATTCCTAGTTGGATCAAAGTTTCATATAAATAAATAGTTTGACTATCAAACGATGACATCCACAATAGCTAGAATTAAAAAACATCAAACGTTCAGTTCAAGAGATCCTTTTTTTCAATACAACAGCCGACAGGATCTTCATGTCAAAAAAGACTAAATAAGTAAATGACATGATTTTATAGATGCCCGAACGAATGTTTAAAAAAAGCTTGAGTAGACGTAACAACAAAAGTTGAAAGAAAACAATATCGACTGTTTTTATTTCATCATTTTATATTATTTGAGAAAGTTGAAAAGTTTGAATATAAAATAAAAATAAATTGTTATTATCAGTTAATCGTGCTATTAAATAATCAAAATCTATGCCATTTTGAAAGTAAAGAATTAATTGTTTATATATATTAAAAATACTCTGTGAAGGATATTGATGACAATCGGTTCAGCTAATTCAGAGTTATTATTCCCCAATAGACAAGAAAAATTTTTAAAGGTACTGTACGTTTAGAGTATTTGCGATTTAAAAAATATTTTTTAAATTATTTATATTTACAAAAATTATTTACTTGTGTGATTCCCTAAAGGCTATCTCAAATATGCTTAAATACAAAATAAGCGGATATTTTATTTTACTTTAAATATTATCATAAACTATTTTGCACAGTGAACTAATCATATGCATGCAAAATTCGTTTAAATTTATCTTAATTTTTAATATTGTACTGTAATAAAAAAAAAATTTGAAAATTAGGTCACTAGTAAGTAGCTCTTAATGAACGATACCGAGAAAAATGTTGAAAAACTTGATGAGTAAAGTAAATTAATAAATTATTGCTGAACTTTCAGTTATCTCTTTCTTAAAGTACCTGTTATGACTGGATAATGACTGATGATTTGAGAATGAGACAGATGAGTCCCAGCTTAGTTTGTTCCAAGAATGCATAAGAAAAATCGGCTTTTAATGTGTACACAATGGAGAGACACCAAGAGGAAAAGATTTGAGGAAGTGGAGAAGGTGATAACAATTACAGGACATCTCAATCAAGAGTTTACAGAGATATTTTGAACAAGGAAAACAAAGATTGAATAGATTAATTATTTCAAATGGAGTGTATTTTATTATTTATATTTATACATATTAGTGATTATTATGTTTGTATACTTTGTTTAAAACATAAAATTTCGTTAGTTTTGACTGCAGGTAAACCTCGTATAATGTCAAGGATGCGTTCCATTGCTTACAACAAAAACAACAAAATATAAGGTATTGAAATAATGTTATAACAAAAGTTTTATTAAACAAGAATAAATTAATAAAAAAAGCTTATAATATAATATAATTAATCAAAAATGCCCTAAAAAATAGAAAATAAAATATTAATTAAACCTTGAATATTATCTTTTACATATGCTCAACATAAAAGCGTGGGCGCATATGAACATAAGTAGTAGATAAAGAATTTAATATTATTCGCTTTTCAAGTTTTTAGTTTTTTATATTTTTTTATTATTACAAATTTATAATTTATCTTATCTTATTATACTAACAAAATTTGTATATATATATATATATATATATAATTGTATATTTTTGAGATATTAAACCGCTCGAAGGATTTTTTTTTTGAAATTCACACCATAGAGAAAATATTTATAAAGAAAAATCGATCTGTATTGGTTTCAGCCTCAGGAAAAATCAACTTTATTAGTATTTTCTTAATTTAAAATAGTAAATTTATATGACGTCAGCAATTCAGTCATCCATATTGAAATTTCTCTCTTGCCATTCTTTTTTAATTGATATTGTATTAATATTTTTTTATATTTAAAATATTTTGAAATAATATATTTTATTTAATTTCGAAATAAAATTAAAAATATTTATTTTAATAATATTTTAAAATAAAATTACAAAATATATTTATCATTCCCCACAAAAAAAAAAAAAATAATGAAGTTAGCAACAAATAAATAAATTGTTGAATCAATTTAATCTAATAGTATTAAATAAATTATATTATATTAATTAAAATGTGTTTTAGATTAAATTATAAATAATATAAATGATATTTGATTATTATAAATAAAAAAAAAATATAACCTCTTTTCTTAATTAAAATATAGACAAGTGTCAATATAATTTCAGAATTTATATTATTATCAGTAGTAATCCTTGGTCGAAACAGTCTATAAGCTATTGCTACTTTGAAAAATATAAAGTTGAAGCCATCTAATTATAACAACATATATATATATATATTTATAATATAGGCTCAAATATTTTATCAAGTAAATTTGAATATATTTTTCATCTTGAAATGAAAATCAAGTTATTTTCATTAAATTATACCATTTGATAGGTCAGTTTTAGAAAAAGAAAACCCATTTAACAATTGTAATAAATAATTAAAAAATTGTAAAATTTTTAAAGTTTATAATAATAAATTGTATAAATTTGTTAAAGGGTCGAGCGATAGCTCGGTGTTCCAGGTACTATAATATCATTCATTACTAATCATTTGAAATATTTAAATAGTTAATTTTATTAAAATGAATTTATAATTGAAATTTAATTAAATTTTGTTTAATATAAATGTTTTATTTTTAATATTTTTTTATTTTAATTCACAACTTTTAAAAATCCGTATTTTTGAAAAATTCAAAATATATTATTTTTGATTATTGCAGTGTCATCGACTTTCAATATATGATTCAAATTTGAGCGTAATAGCTCAACTAGAAGTGGGTTAGTATCCAATTACAAATTTTGAACATTACAGACAGACAGAAAAGTGAAGTTAATAAAAAGCGTATAAAAAGTATAAAAATTATTATTGGAAAATTTGAACTGAAATTTTTTTAAACAATTTTCAATTTATAATAGATAAATATAAATTTAAATTAAATATAAATAATTAAAACAAAAATATAATAAATTTTATGATTATTCTGTCATCATCAGATTATATTATTAATTTAATATAGTAGTATAATACAATATATGCAGTATAAAGGTATTATTAATACAAAATACTAGATAACAAGTACAACATATATACAAGCTTCTGATGATGATATAACTGTCGAAATGATCATAAAGTTTAATAAAATTTATATTGAAACTTTTAATCGAGTGTAATAACTTACCTTTAACCTATTGATTTTATTATTTATTTTTTTCAGTTTCTTTTCTAAATTGAAAATTGTTTAAAAAAATTTTCACGTTAAATTTCTATATAGATAGGTACAATGTTTCAACGAGATCTTTCAGTCCAATCTTTAGACCTAATTATATATTAATAAACAAGTTTACAACCATTTGACGCATTTCGGGTTTGAATGCAGTCATAGTAGATCTAATATGAACTTCAAGTTCGTTGGCATAAACATGTGATTTAACATAAGGAAATAGTCTAGTGGTGTCAATTCACAAAATCCCGGAGGTTAGTTGTTGGGTCACTTTTTAAGATATTGTTGTTTATATGAGGGGGGGGATCCTACATGGGTACTCTTCTGATAGGTAGGGTAGTGTCGGACTCCACCTATAATTTTAATATTTACATCCATGAGAGCACCATTAGGGATTACATTTTTTTAAGACTAATGATTCACACCGAATTTCCAGTGGAATAAATATATGAAGTTTAAAATGAATAAATGAAATTAATCTTAATTATATAAATAAATCGAATATTTAAATTTCCTTTTTTACATGTTTATTCATGAATTTTAATTTTAGTTTTGTAGAATCTATTAGTAAAATAAGCTGGAGTGTCTCCACTCGACTATCTCGCAATTTGAATTGGATTAAATAACATAATATATTATATTTAAATTAAATTTAATTAATTATAAATTATAAATAAGAAATATTAAACCAGCGCATGTTTGGTTTTTTATTGATGGCACCATGGCACGTGTTGGCGCGTGGGATTTGCAGTGTTAAAAAATTAATTCTGGTACTTTCAGCGATTCAATCAAGCTGAAATTCTATATATATCAGTTTTATACAATTATTAATCATGTGAAAAATTATCAAACATATATCTTTATTTTTACGGTCACTTTAGAGGAAAAAAAATCAAAACGTTGTAGGTAATGACCCTCTTCCGGTTGAGCTACATTTCTCAAAAGTTGATAGAAAACTATGAATTTTGAATAATGCTCATGTACCAAATTGCATCATTCTAGCTAAAAACCGTTTTTGCGTAATCTTGCCTACATACATACATACACACACACACACACACACAGACAGACATTTTTCTCAACCTTAGTGAAAATGATTCAGGAACCTTCAAAACGTATAAAAACATCAAAATCTCAACCTCGAAAATTTTCGTGATCGCAATACTATCTCTGGCGAGATAGTAAAAAATGAATAATGATAAAATGTAGTTTTTCAACATTTCTATAGTATTGTACAAAAGTATTTGATATAATTTTATTTCTAATTTCAAGTCACATAAAAATTGTAGGATTAGGTTGTTTTCGAATTAGAAATAAAAATTAATTATAACTTAAGCAATCAATTGCAATAATTTACGAATCAATAAAATATAGAACTCAGTAGGAATGGAAGGTTAGAAGTAGAAGGAGAGAAAGAGAGCATGAAAGAAGAAAGGACAAATTTCAATTTAATATTTAAAATGGCCCCTAAAATAAATTTCAGGAGAGTAAGGAAATCTTTTATAAATTGAGTTCGTCTACCCACGTGTATTTATTTGTTAACACGAGAGCATTTTAAATATTACATATTTAAAAATAGAGATAATTAGTGAAATGAAATAATATCTTTTTACAAATCAAAGTAGATTAAGCATTTCATAGAATAATAAAATAAGAGGAAAAACGAACATAAATAGTAATATAGAATTAAAAAGAGAATTAAAAAAAATTCTTATTAAATGTAAAATACATTAAATCAATATATTAGTATATATATATATATATTAATTCTAAAAATTGAATAAATAAAATAAATTGATTTATTTAAAGAAAAAATATGATAGTGGTTCACTCGTTTTTGATTAATATATATTATATATATGTACAATATCTAGTTTTTGTTTTAGCACATTACTCTGATTTAAAATTTTTTGTATATCTTTGCGTTTCATGACCTCTAGAATCCAAAAGTGACTTTTGAATTTTTAATATCTGTCTGTCTGTCTGTCCGGAAAATTTTGAAGTTATATGCTCAAAATTGGGTGAAATTACATCAGGATATTCTGATATATCTCTATTTGAACATAGGCTATATATTATATCAATATTTATTCAATAACCGCAGAAATTAATTTTTAAAAATTTATATAATATTACATGTTATTATTCAGCGCCTTATTGATTCATTTCCGACAATGAATATAAAATTAATAATTCTAGCAATTTCCATACAAATAATGTTATATATTTAAATTTCTAATATTCAAATATCATTTCAATTATTTCATTTTTTCTAAAAATTCGATTTATTGATTATATAAAAATTAAATTTTTGTTTTCTTAAAATTGGGTAAATTTTTTAACTTTGTTTTAAATCCAAATGATAATATTCTTTTATAATTTATTAATAGGTTTCTTTTTATGTGTTTCTTATGATTATTAAATTCTCTTTTATGATGTGATATTAATCAAAAATAATTTTAAATTGTATATATATTTAAAAATTAGAAAAGTTGAATTTGTTTAAATTTTATACTTATTAATATTTATAATACTTTAAAATTTGTATTTTTAATTATAATATTAAAATGAGGGTATTATTTTAGAATATTTAAAATAATTGTATGTATATATTGATAAATTTATAAAAATAAATACTTATATTAATTTTATATACATATACACTATTTGAATATAATTAGAAACTCTCTCTCTCTCTCCCACTATTTTAAATTTGAAAAAAAAAACGGAAAGTGTTTTAGCCAAATTAAGATAATTTAGATACCTCATGCAACATGGATGGGTAAATGAATTGGGCTGGGAGAGGTGACAATTTATAAGTTTCTTCTAATTCAGATTAGGGCCAGATCGGACAACATGAGGTCAAATTTAATCTTGATAAGAAAATTGAATATTACTGTTCATAAATTATTCAGAGAAGTGTACGACTCAGTTTAAATTTTAATATAATGAATCAAACAAATGTAAATTAAATATATATATATATAGATCTCGTGACAAGAAGAGTTCTTAGTAAGGAACTTGGTTAGTTTCGTGCAGACAAATTGAGAAACCTTCAGTTGGTAGACCAAAGATAAAAGAGAACTTGAAAAAGTTGGGAGAGAATAGGTGTTGGTTGGTGATTGGTCAGGATAGAGACTTGCTGCAACTTATAATTTTCAAATCCCCTAACTCCACAGAGTTAGATAAGTTTCTTCTAAGAGAAGAAAATAATTATGGTCTAAAAAAATTAATAAAAGAAATTAATAAAAAAAACAAAAAAAAAAAAAACAAAATACAAAAAAAATTAATAAAAGAAATTAATAAAAAAAACAAATAAATTAATTAATTTAAATTAATACGGTTAATGAATGTATATATTTTTACTATATCTTAGTTTTCTAACGTTAAAAATGTTAATTTTTTTTACTATATCTTAGTTTTCTAACGTTAAAAATGTTAATTTTACTTTGTTTCAAATTATAACTTTAGATTTTCTTAAATTTCAAATTAATTCAAATTTAAAAATATTCAATAAAAATCATGAAATGAAATTAAAATATCAAAATGATTAAGAAATATACTCTATTATAACATATACAATAAAATATATAATTATTTTACTGATTAAATTAAAATATATTATTAATAAGAACATATAAAAAGATACTAATTTTTTTAATATACTGATTGAAATAAAATGAATGAAAACCTTTTGCATACAGACTTTCAGACAAATGGTATATATTACTTCGGGGGTACAGGGGGCAGAGCTGGGTGTCGGTCTGTGTGAGTAACTAGTATATATATATATATATATTATTATTATTAAGATTCCACAAAAGTCTGATATCTGCAAGTCATAAACGAGCATGAATGGTGGTATCGATTGGGCTCAAAATGAGTCAAGGAGTTTTGATAAATGGCAAATCGCAAAATGCAAATAACTATTTAAATAAGAATGATAATTCATTTCATTCGTGGATTTGTTTATTTTGCAATTTTTTCTATTATTATTTTATCAATTAAGGCAGAGGAGTGGATTAAGTTCTACATAATTACTAAGGATGAACAAAATTTGTTTGATTAAATGTCAGTAAAAAAATTATTTACATAATCTGAGCTGAAATTAGTTGATTGTAGATTTATTCATTAGTAAGTCTAGAAAATAAATTAGAAAATAATCTAAATTAATTTCGATAAATATTTCTAATCAATGAACTAAAATAAAAATTTAAATATATATATATATATATATATATATACAAATAATATAATTAAAATGAGTTATAATGATCAGCGAAACTAATCACTGTTTAATTTAAAACGAACCATATAAATATATATATATATATATATATATATATATTATGAATAAATATTAATACATTGACGTAGGGGTTGAATCCGTCTCTATAAATCAAGAATCAAAAGTACAAATCATATATCAATCAACAATTCTAAACAATTTATTATTAAATTAAAATTATTTAAATATCATCAAAGAATTCTTGATTGATGATCAAATAGAGAGAGAATAGAGTAATTTAATAAAAGTAAATAATCGAGTAAAATTTAACAAATAATTAATTTATAGGAATTTGTCAGGTGCATATTTGTTTTTATATTAAATATTTTTCGTAATAAGAGAATTTTAGAAAAGATTTGTATAAATAGAGGTTTTAAAATAATTAATTTTAAAACAAAAATACTTAATTTCGTTTGTTTCTAAAATAATAATAATAAAAAAAAATGAAAATATATGATGAAAGTTTTTTTAATCATATAAAAATATAATTTTATATTTAGCTAAAAAAAATATAAGAAATTTTTAGGAAAATTTGAAGTTTTTAAGTCAAACAAACATGAATTAAAAATAAAATTAATATGTATAAACAAAATATATTAGTTTAATTTAAAATAGTGATTCTTAACCTGGGCGATCGACATCTTAAAGGGGGCGATAGTATTTTTGGGGGGCGGAATCATTTTCAACTCTAAAAAAAGGTAAGATGATTTTGCGAACAGGCTTTTTCCGCTTTTTTTTCAATTTTTTTGAATATGGTTATAAATAAGCGGGAGTGTCCTCCCCTAGACTTTCCCGCATATAAATAGGTATAAAGAGTTGTGAATGAATATTTAGAATGTGTAAACTTGGTATTGATAAAGAGCCAGTTCGTATTAGTTTATTGGTGTCAAATTTGATATTTGGTAACATTTATATATATATATATATATATATATATATATATATATATATATAGAATAAAGTGCTACTTCCGGTTAACTGATATTTTAAATGTAAAAAAAAACAGATATGGATATAATATAAATATTTTTAATTTTATTTTATTTATAATATATAAGGGCTGGCTGTGACGTCATGAAGTGCTGGGTGACGTCATATAATTTTAAATTAAGAAAAAACTAATGAAGATGATTTTTCTCGAGGATAAAACCAATACAAAGTGCATAACACGTGGAGATATGTCCTCACGTGAAATTTGATATGAAAATAACCCTTCACTTCCTCTCTTCGATCGGCAATACTAGCACTTCCGGTTTCCGGATTTGCACCAAAAGTTGATCAATTCATCCCACTGATGTATTAAGTAAATATACCAAATTTCATCAAAATCCGTTGAGCCGTTCAGGCTGTACACATCTATACGGAAGGACGGACAGACGGACGGACGGACAGACATCATGCTAAAAATACTTTTTTCTGTTAAGAAAATGCATGATTCGTGGAGATAAGTACCTAAAAATATCCATAGGGGAAATTTGGTGTGAAAACAATACCTCCCTTACTATCGTCGGTCGGTAAAAAAGAAACGCTACTTGTATAAGTAAAATGTCACTTCCGGTAGTCAGATCATGATGAAATTTGGTATCTCAATTTTTTTCATATTTTTAAATCTATATACAAAATATGAAGCAAATATCTCGAAGCAAACTGGTACTTTACTTGAAAGGTAAACGCAACCAGTGTAGGTAAAGTACCACTTCCGGTTAACCGATTTTGACGAAATTTTGATAGAAATCTAGAAACTGTCAATAATATCGGTGTACCAAATTTCGAAGTCCTAGCTTGATTAGTTTTTGAGTAAATTTGCTTACAGACATTACATACATACATACATACATACATACATACACACACACAGACATAATTCGAAAAATGGTATTTTCCGACTTAGGGAGGTCTAAAACGTCAAGATCTATCGAAATCTCGAAGTCGAAATTTTTGACGATTCCAATACTTCCCTTATACGAAGTATGCGGGAAAGTAAAAAAAGGTAAGATGATTTTGAATTTTTATCTGTTAAAATTTATAGGGGGCGAATTATGAAGTCGGCCTTACGAAGTGGGCGTTTGGTCCAAAAAGGTTGAGAACCACTAATTTAAAATATTTAAAATAACAGTTGCCTCTGAGACGATTTCTCGGTATTATTTTTCGTGAATTAAAACTATATTATCCAGCAATAAATAAAAATATGACAGTACAAACAATTTTAAATTACGAAAATAATAATAATAATAATAATTTTTATCACAATTAAAAAAACATTAAAAAGTTTGTCAAAATGGAACGTCTCTCATTTTGCATATAACTAAGGGGCGTATAAAACAAGGGTCCAGGGGGGAGTCCTCCTTCCCACTTCCCCCTAAATGAAAAAAATCTATGAAAAATTAACTAATCCGAATAATTGTAATGCATAAAACAATAATATAATTATCTATAGTATAAAATAAAATGAAATAGAAAAATAAAAATAGAAAAATCAAACTAGATTTTGTATTGTAACAAATGTTTATTCTTCCCTACATCAAAAAAAATCTATATTCGCTATTAAACTATTTTAAAAATTATGTTATGTTAAATTAAATTTTTTTAAGATAACTGTTAATATATATATAATAATTTTAATTATTTTTTTATAAAAAAATAGCGAATTTATTTTTACTATCTCCCCAGAGATAGTATTGCGATCACGAAAATTGTTGATGTCGAGATTTTGATGTTTTTATACGTTTTGAAGGTCCTGAATCATTTTCACTAAGGTTGAGAAAAAATGTGTGTGTGTGTGTGTATATATATGTGTGTATGTATATAGACAACATTACGCAAAAACGGTTTGAGCTAGAATCATGAAATTTGGTATACGGGCATTATTCAAAATTCGTAGTTTTCTATCAACTTTTGAGAAATGTGGCTCAACCGGAAGAGGGTCATTACCTACCACGTTTTGATTTTTTTTCCTCTAAAGTGACCGTAAAAATAAAGATAGATGTTTGATAGTTTTTCACATGATTAAAAATTGTATAAAACTGTTATATATATTTAATATCAGCTTGATTGAATCGCTGAAAGTACCAAAATTAATTTTTTAACACTGCAAATCACGCACCAACAGAGCCAAAACCGCGCTGGTTTAATAAATATTATTTATTAATTTTAAAATTTATAATTTATAATTAATTAAATTTAATATAAATATAATATTTGTTATTTAATCCAATTTAAATTGCGAGATAGTCGAGAGAAGACACTCCAGCTTATTTTAGAATTCATATAATATAGGACATGATCATATATATATATATAAACAAAGGTAATGCTTGAAATAGGACACCAGGAATCAATAAATTTATGCTGATTTATTCAATTTTCAATTAATAAAGTTAACCATAAAAGTTTCGATAAAATAAGAGCAGAAACATAGTACCATATATATTACAATGTAATCGGGATCGTGTAATTCCTTATGGAATTCCTAGATCATTTAATTTTCAAAGTTGATTCTGTGTCAACACACTGGCACTACTTTCAAACTCAGATGACATTTATTCACTTCCATACCCAATTAATTCAATTGTAATCCATAGTCCTATTATTATATTCCTTCATATTAAAAAAATAAAATAAAAAAGTAAATCGATAATAATAGTTGTCCTCAATTGTTCTCTGTTGTAGCTCTGCTTTAGCTATAATAAAAAAGTACTCAAGATCTTTTGAATATCTGAATGGATTTATTTTAGCTTAAAATGAAATGTTCCTAAGATGATTATTTGATGTATTTTCGATAAAATTCATAACTGTATTGAAAGTAATATATAAAATTTATTTTTTATTTAATTCAAATTGGGTTATATCTTTGTGCTATTTGACTTTAAATGTGGTAAAGAAGAGAGATATTGATCAAAAAATTATTTTAAAAGTAATATCAAAGAAATTTTGAAATTTGAAATAAACCAATAGCAAAGAAAAGTAATCTGAAATCCTTAGATTTGGTTGGGGAATGGAAGGGTTAAAATATAATTTTTTATTAAAATGGAAACAATATATACTTCAATATACGAGGTGTGTCTAAAAAGTTCGGTGAATGGTATGATAAAAACGTAAAAAGAGAATGTTAATTGTAAATACCTTTTTTAACCTCGAAAATACTATCCACTAGCCACAACACACTTCTGACAACGTTCGTATAACGCTTGAAAACTGTTGGAGAAGTCTTGATGTGAAATCGTTCTCAGAATAACCGTCACAACGTTCAGGCCGGCAATCCACAAGCAGGACACCAGAAAACACTACTGTGTCTTTTTCTTTACCAATTCTTCGGCTATTAGTTGCAGAGTCAATCGCCGATCTTCTGTTAGCATCTCTCGTGTTTTCTAGTGTCCTGCTTATGGATTGCCGGCCTGAACGTTGTGACAGCTATTCTGAGAACGATTTCACATCAAGACTTCTCCAACAGTTTTCAAGCGTTTTACGAACGTTGTCAGAAGTGGGTTGTGGCTAGTGGAGAGTATTTTGGAGGTTAATAAAGGTATTTACAATTAACATTCTCTTTTTATGTTTTTATCATACCATTCACCCAATTTTTTAGACACACCTCGTATAGAGTAAATAGTGGGCCAAAAAGACCCGGCAGACAAGTTAGAAGGGAAGAGACACTTTATCCTATTTCACTACTCAATTCTAAAAAAATCTGTAATAATCAACAATCAATACAATTTATTTTCTAATTGTAAACTTTTTTTTTTTAATTTTGACTGTTGAGAATCTATGACTATTTTAACCAGCTTTTAGAATTTAATTATTTAATCTTAAAACAAAGTGAACAAAGTGATGGTGAGATGCTATCCCAACAAGTTAGGTAGAACAGGGCATTAATCTTATTTTAATCCAAATTGAACCATATAGGAGTGGATTAAGTAGTTTTCACATAAATATAGATGATCCATAGTAGTTAGTCTTACTTATATAACATTTAAATCCATTGCAAATACAAAATTATATAGTTATATAAATGAGATTTTTTTCATTTATATTCCAAAAAGATTAATGAGTTGTTAATTTTTTTAATTATTATTATATTTTATAAAAACATTTAGATTATAGAAGAATTTTTCAACTTTTTGTTAAGGGATAAATAAAACAATTTGTCCTATATTTTATGAAAGTTGAAAAGGTCAATTAGTTATTCCCTGTGAATGACTTCAGAACGTCAAAAAGAATATAAATAAGTCAATAAGATATAGGTAAATAACTTTTTGTTATATATTTATTTATCTATTTATTTAATTTTGTAATTAAAACAAAATATATATATTTATATAAAACATGAATAGGATACAATGTCAAATTAAATTAATTATACCTTTTTGAATAAATAAAGCAATAACGAAATACAAGCTGTTAACATCCCCTCCACAACCTCTCTCTTTTTAAATCTCTAATCCAGTTAATTAAAAAAAATTATGATTTGATTAAAAATAAATATATTCTTGTTGTTCAAAAGAACAAAAAAAAGCAAAAAAAAAAACAAAAACAAAAACAAAAATAAAAACAAGGGATGAATGAAAAAAAGAGAGAGGAATAAATTAAAGAATAAATAAATAATTTTGTTTGTGATTTTATTTTTTTGTTTTTTTTTTTGTTTTCTTTAATTTATAATTGAAAAGGTTAGCAAATTGTAGAAGATTTTTCTTAAAAAATATACGAAAATATGAGTACCAAAAGGAGAGTTAACGGTCAAGTGAACAGCGCGATATTTTAATTTAATATAAAATATATTAATTATATATAAATATATAGAGAGAGAGACAGAGGGGGATTAATCCTATTATATATATATATATATATATATATATATAAATGTTATATGAATACAAAAAAAGTTCGATGAAATTTTAGATTTTTCCATTGAAAGACATTTATTCGTTATAAATAGAATTTTCTATGAAAAGTAAAAATGCGAGCGAGAGACATTTTTTCGTGCAGATTGTCACTTGTAAAAATGTTTCGAAAGCATAAAATTGGCAACTGCAGCAACAGGTTTTATTAAAGAACATCAATGTATTCAAACCGAATTTTTCTACAAAAAATACCCTGTATGTCTATTTTTTCTGATCTGGCCTATCACGACTGTATGTGTTTCGCTATTCTATTTTTTTATAAAAAATGAAATTAATAAATGAATACGACTATAAATGATAAAAGAGATACAAAAAGAAGAAAATGCGCAGAAAGAAATATAAGTAAATACAGATGGAAAAATCATGGAAAGGAATTGTTTCAAGTTTGAATTACGATGATCGATTACCAATGCGCAGTCGGTTGGAAATGAAATGAGAATGTCATTAACATATCTAGATTCGAAAAAAAAACACTGGAAAAGGAAAGAAATTAAACAAGAGGTTGAATTTGTTAACAGATTATATTTAAAAATAAAATGATAAAACAATTCAATTATTTTTCTTCGACTCAGCAACATGTTTTATCGAGATTTGCATATTTTATTATTTATTTTATTTTATTTTATTTTTTTTATTTATTTTTTAATTCCACAGCCAATCTTCATTCTGTTTAAATCATAGGTTCCCAAACTTTTATGTGTCGTAGACCCCTTGCCATGTTTTTCGTTTTTGGGTAGACCCCCTAAATTGATTTTGATTTTTTATAAAATAATTTTACCCTTTTTTTTAAGAGCCTTATTGAAAAATCAAAAATGTTTTAAGAGCCATGCCGTTTTTACTTTTTAATTTACCTTTTTTTTAGTGCCGGGAAAACACGTAGACCCCCATTTTCATTTCATGGACCCCTAAATTTGTTATTCGCTGCCGTAGATCCCTTGGAGGTTGAAATAGACCCCCAAGGGTCTATATAGACCACTTTGGGAACCTATGGTTAAAATGAACAAATAGTGACATATGTTTTTATTTTGAAAATTATTTCATACTTCCCTTATAAATAGTAATTTTAAAATTTATTTTAACTTTCACATTTATCTATAATATTCTTAATTAATTTTAATAATATATATATATATATATATATATATATATATATACAAATAAGTATATTAAAATATATTTTTCATTTCACTATTTGTTTTTTAAACATTCCGTTAATCCTCTTGTTAACATATCATATCATATATCATCAATTTGTTTTTCCTTATAGTTATGTGTTTATCATTTCTTTGAATATTAGATAATGTTACTTGTTTTTTTTTTAAATTCTTACGAGTGATTTAAAATTAAAAATTCTATTTATTTAAATTGTTTATGAAGGTTCGTGATTCATTTAAAGAGATGATATTTTTTCTTTCTCCCTCTCTCCTTCTACCCGTAAATGATAATAATAAAATAGAAATCAATTTCTCGAAGAAGAATTATGTCAGTGCCGGATTTGTTCGACAACGCTGTATTAAACATGGCGTTTTAATGGATAGCTGTTGAGATGTTTTAGTCTGGTGCTTTTTCATGCTTGATCAGTCTTGTGTGGTATCACCAATATACAACTTGTTGCATTGACAGCCACCCTGAAAAGATTATTGTTCCCATATTTTTAATTTAGGTTGTTAAAGAGCATACTAAAAAATTTTTCTATGAGATGGATCATTGACATTTTTACTGCGTTTTTCTTTATGAATATAATCGTTTAATAATTGAATTCATCATAAAGAATCGAATGAATCCTGAAATAATTCTTCAAATCAATGAGTAACTCTTCACTTAGAAAATTTTTAAAAATTATATATGTCAGATAATTTTCCTAATGAGAGTACTTGGTTTTAAATCTTGGAGTGGAATCTTGGACTCTTCTTCTTATCCCAGTTTAATTAATAGTAAAACTCAAAATAATTCAGCCGAAAATAATACGATAGATAGATAGGTTTGTTGAAGAAAATATTGATTTTCAAGTTTTAGTATTTTAAGTTAAATTTTAGGACGTTTAAATCACTGTTTAATTTAAGTGTACAATAGTTCTTAAATAGTTCTTTATTTTAGTGAGAGTAATAATTTTTGAGTATTGGTTTCCTTTAACACACATGACATTTAGGTTGATGTTCCAGATAATTGGTTTATTACCGAACTGCTAATTTATGAGTATTCGTGTCCCTACACTGATGTGTCATTTAGATAGGTGAGTCAGATAGTTTATTTATTTCGGACTATTGATGTTCTGGGTTAAATTATTGCTTCTTTCAATCTTATTAGTGTAAGGTAAATGAAACGATAATCAATGATGTTTGATATTCGTCATTTTAAGGTCTTCATATCGTGGTTAAAACATTCTTGAAAATGATTTTACTTAAAATAAAGTAGATAAATTAAAATGGACGAAAATGTTTTTAAATGAGTTTGGCCTAGATAAAAATGATATATATCTTCATTTTTGTAATAATATAGTTTTTCATTAATATATTATGTGACTGTTGTAAATTTTAATTTTTTTTTTTTTTGTTTTTGCAATTTGAAATAGATTTATTTCATTTCTCATTGTAAGTTTTGAGAATCGATTAAATATTTGTGTTGGGTATTCAATGAAAGTGATCAACGCAAAAAAAGGCTCGAGTTTCCAATGGCCAATTGGCGTCTATCACATGAGTTTAGAACCACTCTGAATTTAAAAAGATCAAAGTAGTTTGTAAGTAAATAAGGTCAGAGGTTGAGGTCGATCTCATAAAAATAAATGCTTCGCCTGATCTAGTAAATTCAAAATACTTTGAAATAAAAAAATTCGATGATAGAGGAAGTTGTAGGTAGTTTTTCTTTTTTATATATTATCTTATAGATGTTAAAATTATTTTTTTTTATACATTTAAGGATATACATATATATTTTCTTTTATAATGGAGGTAATGTGAATAAATCTTACCGGAGGTGCTAAGCCCTGGGCTGGATGTGAATTTAGCCACATCAACAATTTTAACAGCAAATTGTTGATTGGTTTGTCTATGTATACATCTTCGTACGACGCTAAAAGGACCCCTGAAAAAATCCGAAAAAAAAACACATTTAATAATTTATTATCTTTTAATTGACGTAATGGATAAAAATTTATAAACTTAAAAAAAAATTCATTTTTTTCAAATTTCTAATAATAATACTCATCAAAAAGTTTAATGTATTTTTTTTTAATAATTCCCATATATAATATTTTTGTGAATATTTGATATATTTTATCCTCATTTTCATCGTTACATTTATAAATATTATAATTAATGAACAATATTTTTTATTTTATGTTATTATTAATTTAATTAATTTTTTAATGTGATTTGTTAATATAATAATTACAAAAAAAAATAGTATAAATAAGTATTTTTGATTTAATTTTTACCTCATCAATTAAACCAATTCAAAAACATTATAATGAGAGAATAATGTAATAATAGATTAAATAATTTAATGTTATCATTCACAGTTAGTTTAAATTGATAATAGACGATTCTTTAATTTAATCGTCTCTTGACTTTGTAAACTTAACAACAAATTTGATTGAACAATTTCCTTTAAATTAACCCTTAGAAATCCAAATGACTAAGAATTTGTTCTTTTGAAGAATTGTTGACATTTCATTTTTTTTTTTGTCTACTTCTCAAGACAAAATAACATAAAATAAATAAAAGAAAAATTGAAATAAATATATATTTATAATCTCATAATATTTATATATGGTAAGAATATGGAGTTAATATATAAATCACATTAAATTTATGATGCGTCAGGCTCTAACAGTAATAATACTTATATAATTAAGTATATTCGTTGGTTTAATTATTATACATAAATTAAAATATATATGATAATTATGAATTATCACAAAGTAATATATATATATTTATGTATTATTTATTTTAATATTATTTTAAATAAAAAAACAATAAATTAATTACAAAAATAACGAAATATATTTAAAAGATATACGACAGGTCGGAAAAATTTATTTAGATACATAATTAAAAGTATTTTTTGGTTTTGAATTGTTGAAATAAAATATATATTTATGTGATTGATATAGATGTTCACATCACTGGCGCATTTTTTTTAATATAAATACCTTATTACTACCCACACCCAGTTGTATTTATATATAAATATATAAATATATATATATAGTATAGTAAGGTATAGTAGAGTTTAACTTGTAAAAAATTATCAATTTAATGTTTATCTTACAAATTAATGAGATAAGAAATGAAATATACTATATATTTAGATTTGATTATATTATAATAATTATATAAAGATTGTAAACTTTATAAAATAATTAATCCAAAATTTGTATTTATGTACTCTAGTTATAGATACTAAATACATTTTCAAATATATAATTATTAGGTTAATATTTGTTAAGAGCTAATTTTATGATTTATGAAATAAAAATTTAGTGATTTGACTTAAAACCTGTCAAAAAAATGATTTTGGTTCGATTTGTGGGTTCCTCATGAAGGGTAGTTGATGTTGAAGTATAATATACTTTGTACTTGGTACTTACTTGCCAATAATTTCGCAGAGTTCGTAAACATCATCGAATAGGACTTCGTCGTCACCCATTGTCGGGAGTTTGTCATAAATTGCGATTGTTAGATGTATCCTGCATCAGTGGAGGGTGTCAAATGTCTAAAAATGCATTGGGGAGAGGATAGACCACGGCAGTAGCTAGGCGAGTATGCCGTGCCGTCAGGAACAGTCGATGGCGGAAACTGACCTGGTACGGGGAGGAGACAGCTGCCAGGGCGTGGCTATCGCTCCGGCCCCCTGGCGACCCACGCGACAAACAACTTAACGGATCGATTTCAAAAAATCTCCAATTCGAAAAGCAACTTCCACAACTATCGGTATACATTTCAAAGTACAAATATAAATAAATAAAAACGTTCAATTATATATAAGAAATTAAAAATTAATTTTTAATAAATCACCTATCTTAATCTTAAAGTGAATTAAAAATAATCTTATTTTGTTATCATTATTGAACATAAATAAGATAATATTTTATTAATTTTTAGCTATTTTATTATTTTAAAATTATATTTATGTTTTATGTATTAAAAAGACAACAATTTATGTATACTTGTCATTTTATATTTTCAAATATATAACACGTCACTCAATAAGTCTGTTCTCACATATTATATGAAACACTTGTTGACAGACCCACATAATATCCGGGTAGTACTAACCTTAGAATAATACCTGTCTGACCATTAGTTTAGAGCTTATAGTCGTTTTAATGACCCCAGTTTTGTAATTTTTTATACAATGGATAGAAAGGAAAAATTTTTTTGGAGCCAAAAAGTAAATTAATAAGCATTATGAAGTATGCTGAATTTAAACACGGCCGTACAAGGAGTTACTAAACACTGTGGTCACTCAAAATCAGCAGATTTTCCGGAGAACGTAAAAAATGTCCACAACATAGTTTTAAAAGACCGTAAAATAAAGTTGCATGAGATGCCTGACACCTTGGAAAAATTAGAAGGTAGTGTGTTTACAATATTAAATTCGAAAAGGGTGTTGCGTTTACTCACAAGGGTTCACAATCAACAACTCGTCGACGATTCAGAGCGTTGTTTAAAGCTATTCAAGCGAAATAAATATGATTTCTTGCGATGATATGTGACAATGGATGAATGGATCCTTCACTACACGCCTGAATCAAAAAGATCAACTGAGTGGACAGCAGCAGATGGAAGTCGTTTAAAGAGAGAAAAAATTTCTTAATTAATATTCTGGCATCCGTATTTTGCGCATGGGATTTTGTTGTCTTGTTGTTAAAGTGGAATTTCTAAAAAAAATTTATTTTCTTAGTTAGATAGTTTCTTGATTTAGATATTTATTGAGTGACGTGTTATATATATATATATATATATATTATATTAATATTAATTATAAAAAATTAAAAATGAATTACAATGGAAATAAATTATATTTTTTGCATAAAAATAATAATAATAATTAAAATGATATTTATGGTTCTCACATTTATTTTATTGTATATTGTATATTTATATTTCGATATATTAATCTTTATATTTATCTTTTCTATTTTAATAAAATATCTGCGCATTTAAATAAGTCATGATTAATTAATTTTTAAATTAAGCGGTTATTTTCTATAAGTTACAAGTATGAATCTAATTTACCTTTCATATTTTGACAATCCCACTTGTCATTAGTGTCAGATTTTTCATTTTGAACTTATCTTAATATGGTTTATAAATTAAAATGGAAAAGAGTATAATTTGTAGAGTAATTAATGATTTTCTTTCAATCAATGAAGGAGAAATTTGTTTGAAAAAAAATGAGATAGCATTGGTAATTATTTATTATTATTATTATTGTTAGAAAAATGCATTTGTTTAATAATATTTCCTCAATTTTTTTTATTTATTTTATTATATTAGGTCATTAAAAAACTTGACCGATATTGGAGCTATGGATGTATTAATTATAATACCTATGGAAATTTTCCATCAAGTTGTGTGATTGAAATTGAAATTCCACAACTCATGACAAATGAAAAATTATATGCTTCATTAGAAAGTTTCAGGGGACAACAACCTGGTGATCTTTCATTCAATAAGGGTATACAATGATTTTTCTATATTTTCTTATATGATTATATAATTATTTTAGAATTTCATTAATTATAAAATGTGGCTATATAAAAGTTAAATAAAAAAGAAAATTTTCAATTTTTAATACAATTTATATAATTGTTTTTACAAAAATACATTAATATTTCATTTACTCTCATTATTTTTTAAAAAAATATTTATTATTTATTTATTAAACTAATTCTAAAACAATTACAAGTATTAATTTAATTAAAATTGTATAAAATAAAGAACATTCTGTTTTACATATTTATTTATTATTTATATATTTTGTTTTTAATTAACGATAAAATAATATTTATATATTCGTTTTTGTATTTATCATTAATTTTGTTAATTTTTATTGTTGCTTGATTATTTTATATAGTTACTAATATAATAATTTAATGATGTTAATAAATTTCATATATTAATAACATTTATATAGTGAAAACAGAAACTAGTTATTTTTGTTATAATATAATATTTATTTTCTCTTTCTTTTTATAATTATTTTTTAGGTGAGCTAATTGTTGGTATAAAAGAAGTTGAACAAAATTGGTGGCAAGGAAAAATAGAAGAAAGATGTGGTCTTTTTCCACTAACTCTTGTTTGGGAAATGAATATGAATCAAATTAAGGTGAAGAACACATTATCTCTATTTTGAGAATAGATTTATTTATTTAACCAGATTTAGTTACATTTTTTATTAAATGGAATAGGCAAATCTTTAAATTAAAGTAACTTTTTTCTACTATTTGTCAATATTACAGATTTATTCAAATTTTTTCTTATGTAGTGTTAGTTCAATCCCTGATAATTAATTAATTCTTCTTTATAAATTTTATTTATTATTATTTTAATTATTTATTTTTAAATTCATACAATTTTTAATTCTATCAAAGTAATTAAGACATTCACTAACTTGTAATTTATATAAATTTCCCTCATTTTTTTTTTTTTTACACAAAACCAAAGATACATTTCCTAATACAGGAACTTTTGATATTTTCAAATTTCAAACAAAACAGATTTTTTCTTCTAATCATCCTCTTTCCATTTATAAATTAATATTCTAAATCATAGTTTGTTTGTTTTAAATTTTACGTTTTAGAATGATTCTTTGATATTAATAAAAACTGTAATTCAATTCAAATTAAAACATTTCATTTTTAGATTTCAAATAAAAATCAGCAAATCAATAAAAAAGCAATTGTTTTAATGGATTTAAAAGCTCAATTGGATGAAGAAATTGATTTATATAAAGATGAAATAGTAACAGTAACAGAAATATGTGAAGATAATTGGTATAGGTAAATAAATTCAATCGATCCTATATTACATTACTTTCAAAAACTATTTTATTCAATAAAATATTAATTTTTTAAATTTTAACATAAATTAGGCAATTAATTAATAAAAATATTAAATTACTTAATTTTTAACTCATTTGGTCTTCCCAAAACCACCCAAAATTTAAATGAATATAAATATTTATTTTTTAATTTAAACTGATTGTTAGTTCAAATAATTGGTACACAGAAATATTGAATGTTCTTGACGAGTTTAAATTTGATCTAATGTTGTCCGATTTGTCCTTAATCCATGATGATATTCTCCTAAGATTAGAAGAAACTTATAAATTGAGTCCTACCCCATCGAATTCATTTACCCATCCAAGTTTTTTCTAAATTATTTTTATTTTAATTTCAAATTTATAAATTGTAGTCAATATAAGCAGAAGGCGTTACATATATTTTTTCCGACTTCGTTTTAGAAACTAATATACTATATAGAATATAATCATTTGAATTTAAAAGAAATATAAAAAATCTATTCAATTTTATATATATATATAATAATTTCTTTATAGCTATCATTTGTCTAAAAAATTATATTATAATTTTTATATAATATATAAATCACATTTGTACCCGTAAATAGTAGTAATTAATAATTGAGTAATTTAAACTAAAAATCAAAACAAAGATAATCATTTTAATTGACGATTTTAAATTATTTTTGAATTCATAGAACACTAAAAAAAATAATTTCTGATTTTTTTATTAGACATGGATAAAATTTATACTCTTAACTTCTAAATAGAAAAGAAAAGAAGGAATATTCAAATAAAATAATAATTTAATAAATATAATCTAAATATTTTTTTAATTTAATTTAAATGAGAACTTTTAAAATAAATGAAATAATTAATATGATATTTGAATATTATAAATTAAAATAAAAATTTTAAAGTCACTTTTAGATTGAACTTCATGAAGATATGCAAAAAAATTTAAATTCTGATCACTGTGCTGACAAAAACCTTTATATATATATATATATATAGATTTGATATGAAAATAAATACGAATATTTAGTGTTGAATATGTTGTAGGGTTGTTTTTTCAATTGCCATCTTATATTTTAATAATTAATTTGATTAATTTACAGGGGGAGTATTAATGGGAGAAGTGGAATTTTTCCCTCTTCTTTCGTTAAACTTATTGATACTGAAAATGAGAAAAAAAATGAAAATGTTTTTTTGAAAAATGAATCTGTTTCATCAGTAGAAAATCAAAATTTATTAGAAACAACTGATTTTTGTTCAAATAAGAAACCGTTCATATCCAATATGGAACGAAATAATTTTAATAAATCACCAGATTTATTTGAAGATGATTATTTTAAAATCAATTTATCACAGGGTTATAATTTCTCTAAAAATCTTCATAAATCTCCATCGTATGAGGTCGATATCGTACCATATGCGTTTACATTATATCCTTTTTGTGCCCAATTTGAAAATGAATTGAGTTTTGGTGAAGGAGAAATCGTTACTCTTTTACGGCATATAGATTCGGACTGGATTGAAGGGTCGATCGATGGAAGAAAAGGAATTTTTCCAACTAATTATGTAAATATTGTTATTGATTG
Organism: Labia minor; assembly: GCA_963082975.1. NCBI lineage: Eukaryota > Metazoa > Arthropoda > Insecta > Dermaptera > Spongiphoridae > Labia > Labia minor. The sequence continues at coordinate 11,279,808 of OY720348.1, forward strand.
TGATAATGAAGTGGTCTTAAAAAATGACGATCAAGAATTGATGGTGGAGAATAAAAAAAAAGAGTTGTTACCCGATAGTTCAGCTGTTGTTTTATATAATTTTGATGCACAAATGGAAGGTGATCTTAGTATTAATGAAGGCGAAACGGTTATTGTACTGGAAAATTCAGGAGATGAATGGTGCAAAGTCGTTAATCAAAATGGAATACAGGGATTATGCCCGAAAAATTATTTAAACCCAATTAATAACACGAGCACAAAATCAATTCCACCACAAGAGAATTTTTCACAAAATAATGAAAATTTAGAAAAATTTTTTCAAATTAAACCATCAATTGCACAAAAAAAATTAATTTTTGAATCCCCTAAAAAATCTAATTATATAAAAGATAACGATATCTCGTCTGAAGATGAAACAATTGAAAAAACAGAGGAAAAAGAACAAATTTTGTTTGTAAGACAAAATACAATACAGAGAAGAACACCACATCGTCCTGTGCCACCTGTGCCAATTTCAGGTCAATCGCCATTAAAAAGACCGATATTAAGTATAAACATTTTTTTATTATTTATTTTTCTTTAAAAAAAAATTCTAACAAAATAATAATTTTTTTCATAGCTCATACTCATAAAAAAGATGAAACGAACGAAAACGAATTGGAACCACAAAATTCTCAATCCGATCTTAAGTAAATGAAAAAAAAGCAAAATTAAACAATCAATCATCTATTATTAATACTAATAATTTATATTATTAATTAATCATTATTGTAGAAAAAAACGAAGTGAACTCAGACAAAATTTAATTACCGAATTAGTATTTACTGAAAAAGAATATGTGAGAGATTTAAAAATAACTTATGAAACTTTTAATCTTTATAACCCAAAAGAATTGGAAAGCAGAGGAGTTGATGTAGAATGTCTTTTTGGAAATATTCTCGAGGTAATAATTGATAACTAAGATTTTTTTTTATTTGCGATTGCATGTTTTTCTGCCTTATGACGAACTAGCGGGTGAGAAACCATTTTTTTATATTTCATTAGGTAATTCATGTAGCAGAGACATTTTTGGATTCACTTCAATTGGCTATGAAAGGAAAAGATGATTCCGAGCAATTTGTTGGTCCTTGTTTTATTTCTATCGCTGAAAGTATGAAAAATACTTACGGCGCTTATTGTATGAACCACGATAATGCCTTATTAATTCTAAACAAAGTAAAATATTAATATATATGTTATACTCTCCATAATATTCTTCAATATCCATATTTATTTCCCCTTATTTTAGTATGAAGAGAATGAAGAAATAAAACGATATTTTGAAAAAGGTTTAGAGACACTAAGATATCAGATTGCTTGTTTTAATATGGGCTCCATTCTTATCAAGCCAGTACAACGTATTCTGAAATACCCACTGATTCTTAACGAACTTATTAAGGTTTGTAGTAATTAAACAGATACTAATTTTCATTTAATTTTTGTTTTATATATTTTTATTGTAACATTAATTAACTCGATCTATATGTATTTTGAAACAAAAAATAATACAATAACATTTCGTAATTATTTATAGTTTATTTAATATTACTAATAAAAATTATTTACTTCATCTGTGTTTTGATAATTTCAGGCTACAGAGGATAATCATAAAGATAAAAAATATTTAATTGAAGCAGCAAAAATTATAATCGATGTAGCATCATATATAAACGAGTATAAACGGCGAAAAGATATTGGTAAATTAATTTAATTTTTTTTTTTAAATAATATCAAACTTATTATTTTATTTGTTTTATAGTAAATAAATATTTAGATGATGGCTCCGGTACACTTTCAAGTAGAATATCAAAAATATCTTTTCATTCTGTAGCGAAAAAATCATCCAGATTTGGAGTTTACATTTCATCTACATTAGGATTAGCCTCATTTGTAAGTATAATATAATAATCGATAATTCCTCTCTCTCTTTCACCAACAATGATTTTAAAATTTTAATTTTAGAATCGTATATGAAATCATGGCAATCATGAATATCGTTTCTAAACCCGTTAATTTAAGCTGAAAATGTTCTACCAGTATTATATAAATAATTTATTGGTATAAACTTTTTTAGACCAAAGATGCAGCATTTGATGAGCTCGAATCAATGTTTCAAAAAGTAGATAAAACAATTCGTTTTTTTTTAAAAAATTCTGAATCGTTTATTTCAATATTACATGATGATTTCATCAACGAACAATCTCTCGCTGAAACATTAGCTTATTTTTATCATCAACCAAGTATTGAAGTGGAATATTATAAAAATATTCATCGGAAAATAACTCATTCCTATTGGAGTGAATTTGTAAGTGAATTTTATAAACATATCCAAGATAAATTCTAAATTAATATAATATTATTTTTAGAAAAATACAATAGCAAATCGGGTAAACGAGCCCTTAAATCAACTGTTGGAATTATTTGAGGGACCATATAAATTGATTGATAAACGTCATGATAAACTTTTAGATTACGGTGCTTGTATATCAAAAACAGATAAAACTCGAGATTCTAAAATTGTAAGTAAATTTTAAAAAACAACTTATTTAATTATAATACTGTGTTCAAAAAATAAGGTAAATCTTCTATTAGAACAATATTTTGCATTATGAATTTTGAACCTCACACTGCTTTAGTTTTTTGATAAAAATTAACCAAAAACCTGGCACATATTAGTACTGTATTAGCCTGATTTAGAACCGTGCATCTTCTGACTGTCAAACATACCCAAATTCACATTTTTTTATTACAATACCCAGCCAGAATTGCACGTCGATGCGACGTCTAGACAGACCTTTTAGACGTCGGCTAGACGTGAAATTCTAAAAGGTCTGTCTAGACGTCGCATCGACGTGCAATTCTGGCTGGGTAGTATATTACATTGTAACTATTTGGAAATTAACGTGAAAATTTTTTTTTAACAATTTTCAACTTATAAAAGAAACTGAAAAATAAACAATAAAATCAATAGGCTAAAGGTAAGTTATTAAAATCACTTCATTTTTAAGTTTCAATATAAATTTTATTGTTACTTCATCATCAGAAACTTGTATTATGCTAATAATTTAATATACTAGTATAATACACTATATATGCAGTATAAAGGTACCATTAATACAAAATACTAGGTAACAAGTACAACATACATACAAGCTTCTGAAGATGACATAACTGTCGAAATGATCATAAAGTTTAATAAAATTTATATTGAAACTTATAATCGAGTGCTTTTAATAACTTACCTTTAACCTGTTGATTTTATTATTTATTTTTTTCAGTTTCTAGTATAGTATAATTAGTATAAGACAAACTTCTGTTGATGAGTATAATATTACTAAATATAGTATAATTCATATATGTAATTATTATTTATTATTTACCTATTTATTATATTTAATTATTAAAATTTTATTTTATTTTTGTGAATATATGTTATTATATTTTGCTTTATAAGATTGTAAAAACATTTATTTTTATATTAAATTCCAAAACATCAGACCTATATTATTATTACAAATACCTAAAAAACAATACAAACGTAAATAGCTTAATTATATTTTTTCTGTTTTTGTTTTACTTTTAAGTTAAATTAACAATTATAATTCAATGAAAAAAAATAATTAACCACCAATTGGCTTGGATTTTCAATGCACTTTCAATTTGAATGTATGAAGCCTTAAACCCTTGTAGTTTAATAAATTATGATTATATATTTTTTCAAGTTACAAGAAGAACTATCCATATGCAAAAACAATTATGAAGCATTAAATACGCAATTAATTGAAGAATTGCCACTTTTAGTAAACATCTCCCTTGAATTATTCAATGAATGTTTATCAGCGTTTGTAACAGCTAGAAAATTACTTTGTGGCAAAATTACCAATCAATATTTAAATTTAATTCAGGTAAGAATAAATTAGGTTTATTATTTTTTATTTTCGTTATTACTGAATAACGATTACTGTTTTTTAAGACACATTTTCCTGAAACTAATAAAGAAGACCTTATCGATTTATTAGCCGTTAAACAATCACTTCTCTATAATCAATTACGACGATATAGTTTATCTAATAAATCAGTTGTTGAACAAAAACCAGAAACTACTTCTAAGGTATACTTTTTCAAATAATATGATATATTCAATCTTTTTGTTTTTTTTCTATTTTCAAATATTTAATAAAAAATAAGATTCAAAAATTTTAGTCACTTCCTCAAAGTCCGAATCAAAAGATATTTTTAAAAAGTACATTTAATGAAAATTTATTATATACTGTGATTGAAGATTATTCTTCCAATGAGAGTATGGATCTAACGATGAATAAAGGCGATTTGGTAGCTATTATAAAACAGCGTGATCCTATGGGAAATACAGATCGATGGTTCGTTCATAACGGAGGTATTATTTATTATTATGACAAAAAATTCTCTCAATGACTTAATTTTAATTTCTTTTATCTAACATAACGAATTTATGAAGTAATAGTAATATCCAATAAGATGATTTTTCGAAATTAAAATCTTTATTTTCGTTGGACCGATTGTAGCCTTCTCCTATATTTCTTAACCCTCATGGCAACAGCCCAAATCTCCGATCCATATAACATGATCGACTGGGCCGTTACCATAAGGAGTCTTCTCTTGCTCTGACTAGGACCACCGGTATTCGCCATTAGTCTCAGAGAGATCACAGCCCTTGCCACGTTGTCAGCGATATTTTTATTAAGATTCCAGAAGGTTAATTTGTCATCCAGAACATCCCAAGATACTTCATTGATTTCTTTGTCTGGACCTGTTCAGTGTCGACGACCATTGATATTTCCGTGGGAATTCTTTTCCGAGTCAACCACAATTTCTGTTTTTGCCATCGCGAGCTCCAAGCCGTGATTTTCCATCCAGGCTCCAACTTTTCTCATGGTAATGTTGAGTTTGAATTGAGCTAGCTCCGTAGTTCAAGCTGTTATAACGGCGGCCGTGTCGTCTGCGTAGCCCACTAGGAACACATCGTCGGGCATGGTGAGTCGGAGTAAACCATCATACGTGACATTCCACAGGTCTGGACCGAGAATAGACCCTTGCGCAGCTCCTGCAGTAATACTCTTACGAGCTTTCCCAACAGCTGTTTCGTATATTAAGTTGCGATCTCTAAGATAGTCCCGTTTATTCTAAGATATTCCGGAATATTAAAGTTATCTCGCAGAGCTCGAATCATTCCATCGCCAGCAGATACTATTGCTTCCTGAAGTCTAGGTTTTAACATCTTTTCCAGCAACTTCCTTGATGTATCAAGCATACACATTGGTTGATATGCAGAAGGAGAGTCGGTATTTTCTTTCCCCTTTAGTTTAGCTGTCTTCCATCTTGACGGGAAGACTCCGGTTACCAGGCAGACATTGTACATTTCAAGAAGAGGCCCGGGATGTTTTTAGGCAATCACTTTGAGTGCCTCAACTGGCACTCTATCTGGTCCCGGAGTCCTCCCACTCTTCATGAATTCTACCGCCGTCCTCAGTCTTCATTTGTAAAAACTGGGAAAACTTCAACCATCGAAGTGACTGTTTCATCTGGTCTTTCAAGGTGACTTGGAAATAGTGTGTCGACAATTCCTCGAATTGTATGAGCGTCCATTCCCCCAAAAGGGTTCATGAGGTTCAGCTTTTTTTATATTTTTAAAAATAAACACATTTAAATGTTTAAGTTTCTTTATGATTAATAAATAGACCTGAAGTTTTTACAATTAATTTATTAATGATGAAAATAATGTAGAATTTATAAATTATTAAATTTTTAGCCACGAAGGGATTTCTTCCAAGTTCCATCTTAGAACCAACAAGTTTTCGGGAGCAATGCGATTCCCCAATTTCCATTTCTTCCCAACATTCTACACCAACCCCTGAGCACAAGCTATCAGAGAATAATACCAAATTCTATGATAATCCACCTCCATCTTATGACGATGTAATGTTAACTCTTCCAAAAAAGGAAACATCGCCACAAAAAGAACAAACCAAAGTAAGTTAAATAAGAGATTTAAGTTTTTTTATTATTTAATTTAATTTTGTTTATATTCTAGGATGAATCAGATTCTCCTAAGTCAAATATTCTCCAACCTGAGGTAAATATATTTTCTTTTATCTTTTAAAATTGATTTAAAAATATTATTTTCTTATAATCTTACGTCATAATAAATCGTATATTTTATTATATTAAAAAGTTTATCTTCCCCAGCCAGAATAGTCACGTCTATTAGACGTCTAATCGACGTCTAAAAAGACATCTATCTACCTTCTACTAGACGTCTAGATTGAGGTCGACGTCTAAATTGAAATTTCTAGATGTCTATATAGACGTCTAAGTTGTTATATTTCTAGACGTAATCTAGATCTCCTAGACGTCGATTAGACGTCTAATCGACGTCGACGTTTTGCCTGGCTCTATCTATATGTTTTTAAAAAAAAATATTAAAAAAAAACTATTTTATCTTACACATTCGTAGTAGGGATAAAGTGTTATCTATTATTGTATTACAATTAAAAATAAGAACAAGAATATAAGAGAAATTAAAATTAATTGTAAGAATAAATTATTTATTTTTGTAGTTTTATTATGCTGAATGTGACTTTCATGCAACTGGTCAATATATGATAACGGTTAAAAAAGGTCAAATTGTTCATGTTTGTTGTAAACATGACTTGGAAGGGAATGAAGAGTGGTGGTTGGTTGAAGATCGACATGGAAGAAAAGGCTACGTTCCTGGCAATTATCTTCTTCCATATACCAAGTCTAGTTAATTCCAATATCTCTTTTAAAATATATATTTATAATATATATATATATATATATATATTTGAGATATATGAATAAAATTACTCACAATATATAATTATATATATATATATAAAAAGAGAATAAGATGATTTAATTTTAAAAATATTAAATTAATTAAATATTAATACAATCTAATAAAATTTAATTAGTATTTCTTTAAAATATTATTTAAAACTTAAAAATTTATTCTATTCCATACCTTTCTTTAACATCAACTTCCACAATATTATTACATTTTTTAGCTAAGCGATTCTTGGCAAAAATAAACAACTGCACCTATAGTTATAATTACTTTGAGGATATTAATTATTTGTTGAAAATCATAAAAAAATTATTTAAATACAAATAATTTGTTCACTAAAGATATTGATTTTTATATCATTTTCTTAAGAAAAAAGTAAATACAAATAAGTGCTAATTAATTATTAAGGAAATTTTTATTAAAAGACCACATTGTTTGTATGAATTATTTATTAAATTAAAATATCTCTAAAACGTTTCAACTGCAGAATAAGCACAAAAGCTTTAATAAATACAAGCACTAAATAATTAAATTATAACTTTAATTAGTGATTAGTTATAATATTTTCAATACTTTTGATTAAATCATATTTTATATACTCTGATAATATATTAGAAATAAAGACGAAATACATTTTCAAAATCAAAATTTAACTTTTCATAGTTTTAGCCTAGAGCAGGAATTCTTAATGGTGAAACCCTCTTATGAAGCTTTGAATAGAGTCGACAGAACCTGAGGGGGGTTTGGGGGTCGATGGCAAAATTTCGTCTTTCAATTTATAATAAGTATTTCTTTAAAAAACTAAATAAAGAATTAAATACAAACAATTGCCAACGAATCCCGCTACTAATCTTAGTAGTAGTATTTATCTTATATATATATGGTAAATCAGTTATTTAATAAACTTAGATGAATAAAAATGCGTTGGATTAATTATTCTTGGTTAATCAATGATTATTGGATTTCTTGTGATCTTAAAAAATAGTATCTTAATGAAAATGGAAATGATTATTTATTTATTTATTTAAAAATTTCCTTCTCGCTATAAGAACAATTCGTATGTATTTCTCTCGTTTCAAATATTTACATTGAAGGAAATTTTTAATCCATACATATTAAATATTAACAAGAACATTATTCGTTTATTTTATTTATGTAAATTACATAAAAGATGGTGGAGTTTTCTGTTAATTTAAAAATTATTTATTTGGATATAAAACTAACATTTTTGAAAAAAGCATATTTGATTTCTGTAATGCTAATTTTATATCTCAATAAATAATTTTTAAATTCCCAATATTCATTCCAAAAAAAAATTTAAAAATACCTCCCTACTATCGTCGGTCGGTAAAAACGCTCACACATGCCCGCCCTGCCAGCTCTTTGCTGGCTCTTAATACTTCACAAAAATAGCGTTGACTGGACGCAGGACGCCTCTGTTAAAATTGTTCTGTGATATATATCAGGTGTGGCCAAACTTAGTTTTTAGGAGCTACTTTTTGAATAAAATATAGTATGCGGTCGACTATGGATATGGGCAAATTGTAAAATTTTAGAAGATAATTAAAGAAGTCATTATATCGCCGATTTAGATATATGAAAGATATGTTAGTTTTAATTATTATAATAATATTAATAAAAAAAATTGTAAATGGAAGGGCTGTTATTTTTCATTTAAATTTATAACTTCAATTAAAATAAATACTTCATTTTGGAATGGATATGAGAGGAGGGGGAGGTAGAGACGAAATTTGGGTAGAGTAGAGTAGTCTAGGACTAAACGGTGTTTTGAGAAAGGGAAGCCCTTGGGTAATAAGTATATAAATTATCTGGATTAGAAAAATATAAATATATCGTATATAAAAGATGTAATAACATATAGGATGATTATGATCTAAAATTATTTTTTAATAAATTTAAAAATAATATCATGGGTAACGGGTAGATTCTTTTCTATAATCCCAGTAGAAAAGAATTCAGGGATTGGCGTCCCTGCCCTCACGCGAGCTCATGATTTCTTCTAAATCCCTCTTCTACCTCGAGGAATCATGTCCTTTACCCATTGACGCCTTTCCATCCATTCCCTTACTCTTACTCTCCCCCCCTCCCCTGATCATTCAAAAAATCAAATTTATTTGGATGAAGGAGAATACCTAGCATAGATTCATTAAAAAGAAAAAAAAATTGAAATCTTGTCTCTTATAGGAGACTCTTTAGAGTCTCCTATATATATTTGAATTAACCCCCCTTCGGGGGTTAATTCAAATATATCCAGATTACGTCAATCTTTCGACTAGCAAAACCCTGTAATTTACGAGTGAGACATATGTTATAACTGCCTCTGAGAGGACCCACCTCTCAACGCTTCTTACTATTAGAAAATTTGGAACTCCTATTTATTGAACTATTTGAAGAATTAGCAGAAACACTTCTATTCAATTGGATTCAGTTTATACAAATTAATAACACAATTTCATAAAAAATGAATAAAAGTAAAAAGATACAACAGAATTTTCGCCAGATTTTCAATAAAATGGATTTTTAGTGAAATATAAATGAAAATTATAATTAATTTTTATTTGGTATCATGTTTACACTTGAAATAAACATTTTCTGATAACAATATATAAAACGCATATCAAAATACTCGTTATTCAATGTAGATTCATTTTCACTAGCATTATATAATTTTATGATGCTTCCTTAATTAAATATTAATTATTGAATTTTGACAGATGCAATGTGATTTCGGCTGCCATGTTGAATGACGTCGAATCTTTTGATTAATTATATTAAATGATTATTCTTTGCATATCTCTTCTCTCAATACAAGATTATTTTTGATTCTTGTATTTCTTGTATTATAAGTATTTCCATGATCATTTTTCTTTGTTTAAACAATATTTAATGAATAAATAGTTTGCCATGTATTGCTTATGGGCTGAATTTTCGTAGCCTTCAAGTGGATTTCTTTCCAATGTTTTTAATAGTTGATTAATTAGTCGCTCCGGATTGGACAATGACTATTAATTTTTTTGTCTGAGTTCAAATCTTTCAATTTGTTTATTTTTTATAATTTTATTCTTTTAATAATATAATTATAAATGTTAATATAATATTATTTAAATTAATTATTATGAATATTAATTAATTTTATTAGTATTATGTTAATTAATTAATTCCTTAGATTATAAAAATACAAAAGAAAATTAATATATATATATATACATATAAATTAATATTTATTTATTTATTTTATCTTATTTTTTCAAATCATCCCTTTTTAGATTTCAAATCGATTCTATCACTAATTTTGAAAATATTACCTTTCTTATTATAATATCTAGTCAATCATTTATTAAAAAAATTGTATATGGAAGGGCTGTTATTTTTCATTTAAATTTATAACTTCAATTAAATAAATACTTCATTTTGGAATGGATATGAGAGGAGGGGGAGGTAGAGCCGAAATTTGGGTAGATTAGAGTAGTCTAGGACTAAACGGTGTATTGAGAAAAGGAAGCCCTTGGATAATAAGCATATAAATTATCGGGATAAGAAAAATATAAATATATGGTATATAAAAGATGTAATAACATATAGGATGATTATGATCTAAAATTATTTTTTAATGAATTTAAAAATAATATCCCGGGTAGCGAGTAGGGCTTACAATACCGGGATCTCGGGATCCCGAATACCGGGATCACGGACGATTTTTTTTCCGGTATTAAAAACCGGTATTTATGTAAAAATACCGGTATTTTGGTATTACGAATTTACGAATTTACAAAAAAAATGGGTATGATTTTGTAATGACAATAGTGCCGACAAGTGTAGAATCAGAAAGAGCTTTTTCGGCCGCTGGTTATATTTGTACGAACATTCGGTCCTCGCTTGATGATGAAACGCTTGATTCGTTGTGTTTTTTAAGAGCAAACTTTAATAAACAAAACGCAAGTTATTAATATTAAATACTTTCAATTTATATTTTTATATTTTTTTACTTCTTTAATTATATTTAATTCTTTAATTATATAATACCATACGAGCCTAGTATATGTAAAATGTAACATAGAATTTAATATTTACTTTATTTTACTTGCACGTTTTTTGTATCTATCTACTCCTACTCTCTCCTATTAATAAAATAAATAATATCTACTCATTTCAGAACAATATTTATTGGATTTCATATATTATTTGTTAAAAAGTCAATATAACAACTGAGGTAAGTAGAAATATAGCTAGTAAATTTATCTTATCTTCTTATACGAGTAAAAATTGTTTGTTTGTTTGTTTCATTGTTCTCAAAAACCGCTCTAACGATTTTTTTGAAATTCACAACAGAGATAGTATTTATAAAGAAAAATTGAGTTTTATTGACCACATCTCTGGAAAACTACATCTTTATTAGTTTTTTTCTTCTAAATTTAAATGTATATATGTGACGTCACAACCACCGCCTGTGAGATATATACATATCTATTCTTAAAATAAAATTAAAAATATTTATATTATATTCATATATTTGATTTTTTTTATTTCATTAATAGTTTTACATTTAAATTATTTGAAATGTTTTTCCCACAGCCAATTATATGTTGCATGTTGTGAGTATGTGATTACACAAATTGGGAAAAAATCACTCGAAATGCAATTAAACAAAAAAATTGAAAAGTTAGGCTAAGCAGACGTCTTAAATATTATAAGAGATTCGGCAATTGCAATTAAAGATAGCATGAAAAAATTAATTGAGGTTTGAAATTAATAGTGATAAGAAAAAATATTTAGTGACAAAGAGCAACAGTATTAACATACAAAATATTAATATACAAAATGTAAAATTTGAATATGTAGAAAAATTGAATGTAATCACGAAGGATAATAATATTTGAGAAGAATTTAAATCGAGGTATCAATCGGGAAACGCCTGTTATCATGCAGTAAAGAGGCTTATCTCATCAAAATTATTATCAAAGGGAATCAAGACGCATAGGAAGGGACGTAAGAGAGATGGGGCAAGGGCTCAGAATAGGGACATTTGGAGAAATGTGGTCAAGAACTTTCGAGTATCTTTGAGTTATATAAATAGATAGATATAACATTTACAATAATAATATATATAATTAATTTACTGATTAAATTAAAATATATTTTAAATAAGAACACAAAAAGAAATGAATGTTTTATGTAATATAATGATTGAAACAAAATGGATGAAAACCTTTTACTACTTTTAACCAAATACGATGTACCACTCGGGGGTACAGGGGGCGGAGCCCCCGTCCAGCTGTGAAGAGCGCCGAAGGCGCTCTGACCAGCTGGTTATTAATAATACTGGTATTAATACCGGTATCCCCGTATTTCAAATACCAAATACCGGAATTCAGATTTTAGTTCAGTATTAAAATTCTTGACTAAATCTTGTAAATTGTGACCAAGACCAATCCATTGACCATAATTTTAGCCTGATTCTAAATAAAATTGATTTTTTGTATCATTAAATGGAAATTTTTAATTAATTTTAATATTGGTTTATTTTTACAGTTCAACAAAAATCTTGCCTGATAACAACAGATAAAACCTATATGAATAGATTCATCATGAAACGTAGATTCATTTTCACTACTATTATATAATTTTTGGGTGCTGCGTTGATTAAATATTAATTATTGAATTTTAACAGATTGAAAAGATTTGCCGCCATGTTGTCCCCCTCCTCCACCTCTTATCACCTCCCTCCTGGCCTGCCTGCCGGTGAGCTTCGAGCGCATTCAGCAGTTCGCATTCCCTTGATCGGCGTCACCACCGAAATCAACCCTCAATCAAGAATTAATTGTAAATTTATTTATTCCTATTAATTTAATTGAAGTTTAATAAATTTTAGAAAAGATTCAAATAAAAATGTAATTTTATAAAATATAGATTTTTAACTTTTTACTGATATATTAATTATATATATTTAATAAATTTCGTCCCCACCTCCAATGCTTTGCTTCTCGGTGACCTTGAAGGGGACAGCATAGCAATCTCTTGCTTACCCCCAATGGATGAGATTCAACTGCCTTTGACTTTATTTTCAAAATAAATTATATTATTTCCCCTTCGTTAAATGAAATTATATACAAATTAATTATACTACGTATTATACGACAAATAAATTAATACGAATTATATTAATAAATCGATTTAACCAACTTTTCCATCCCAATCATTCCTTCTTTTTTGTATTTTAACATTGAAACATTTCTCCTGCTATTCTATTCTATTTTCAAATTTTATATTCAAAAATAAATAACTTAAAATAACATAAAAATTACTTGAAAAGGAAGGAAATAATTTTATTGGTTTTATACATATATGAAGCAATAGATATCTTCACCATTTCTTCTTCTTTCTTAATATAAGAAAATTTCTAACTCCTATATAATATTAATATATTAAAATGGACGAATCGAATGTGAGTTAAGTTAACATACAATTATGTAAAAAACCATATTTACTTTTTTCAAAAAAAAGATTTCCATCTATTTTAAAGAGCATCCAATATAATTAAATTACAGCTGACCCAAAACAATATCTTGAGTATAATAACTAAGGCACCTCGGTATCTACCAGTTAGACTATTACATAGAGATCTCAAATTGCGCACAATAGAGGAAGTGATTTCTAATTAATTTGAGGATGATGCTTCTAATTTAAACATGAAATGGAAAGTATGCATGTTTTCAATTCATTGTCAAAAACTGTTATTACGCAGTGAAAATTTAGACTCTGTAAACGAAATTCTGGTTGAACACTTTCAGAAACGCTAAAATTATATATTCATTTGTATAAAATTATTTCAGAATATAAATGATTGTATATATCACTTAGTTTGAGAAATCTTCTATCAAATTCATTTAGAAGCATTCCAATAACATCAGCATATTTGTCGTAAGCAACAGTCTTGTTATTTTTAGATTCATCTGCCAGATTTTGAAAGTGATTTAAATCACGACGCTTTAGTTGCATTGCAAGCATATTTAATTTTTCCTTAAATGACTTCAAAATGCTAATCATATCTATTATTGTTGTACCTTTACCCTGTAGCTGCTGATTTAATTGGTTTAATTTTTCAGTAATATCGCAGAAAAAAGCAAGATCGAGAAGCCATTCTTGATCATTTAATTGCGGATATGAATCACCTTTAGATTGTAAATATGAGGTTATTTGTGGCAGAAGTTCTCTAAATCTTGCTAAAAATGTAGCATGACTTAACCATCTTACATCAGTATGAAGTAACAGTTCATTGTGTTCTTCACCGCATTCATTCAGCAAAGCGCGAAACTGACGACGTGACAAACTTTTAGATCTTATGGAATTTACAATTTTAAATGCAACATCCATAACATGATTGAATTTTAACACTTTTGAACATAATATTTAAGAATGTATGATACAATGATAGTAATAAATATATTTATTTTATTTATTCTCAAATGTATTTAGCCACATTCGGCATTACATATCAATTAAAAAGTACAAAGCTCATAAAATACATTCCTTTATGCTTAGAGCATTTACAGTCACATAAACTCCATATCGCAATACAATCCTTCTCACACAATCAATCATCATATCATCAGTACATTTGAATCACTATCAAAATATAAATTCTATATATACAACAATAACAATACACACATTCCCCCAAATGATTCAATACATTATAAATATAAAAAAAAAATGATTAAGTAATTCAATACTAATCAAAAAGAATATGATCAGAGACAGTCGCTCCGTTCATTCGAGAATTAACTAATTTTCTCTCTTTATTAACATCATTCACAATTTTTACAATTTACTTCAAAAGTCCTCATTTTAATTAACACAATATAATTTAACATTATTAGAAACAATATCATCCTTTTTTTCTATATCAATTTAAAAGAATTTGATCGGAGACAGTCGCTCCGTCCATACAAGAAACATATAATCCTCTTCTCCTCCTCTTCCTCCTCCTCCCTTCTCCTCAACATATTTATAATTCTCACAGTCCACCTCAAAAGTCCTCATTTTAATTAACATAACATAATTCAAACCCACCAAAAACAATCCATCCCACAAACCACCCGACACAAGACACTCTCCAATCACCATCCCAAACGGACACAAATCAAAGAAAGCAACCGACCCCAAACCACAATCCACAATCCCCAAGACCACAAAGAAAGACAAAACACACAACAAACGAAAAACAAACAAAAAACAAACAACAAACAAACAAAAACAAACAAACAAACAAAATACATCCCTGCCCCTCTCCATCACTCATTCAAGATGAACGACCTCAATCTCAAAGCTCCCTCAATCATATAATACAACCTATTTGACTCCTCGATACTAGTAGGGCGCAGCAGCCGTGTCCGAGGGATATTCAGATCTATGGCAAGCCCTTCTCGAATGCCTCTATATATGGGGCATTTATATACAATGTGTTCGAACGTCTCTGGCTCCCTCAGATTACACAAACTACATAGTTCGTTCGGGACAATTCTATGGGCGCATCCATTCACCCAGAAGTATAACGCTCTTTGATTGATTAATCGGGCCTGGTGAATAACCCTCGTCTTATTAAGTGAAGCCCTCAGCGCCAGAATGCCACCTTGTCCACAGTCTATTTCCTTATATAGAGGCACAAAGGTTGATCCGTTTATTCTAGTGGTGTCCATCCTATAGTAATACAGTTTAAGGGTATCCGTCAAGTGGTTAAGCTTTTTCTTTATCAGATGGCTTTGTTGGGAAACCCAAAGCTCACCTTCGTCAATTAAGTAAAAGAAACTCTTTATTTGTCTTACCCAGTTAAACTCGTCCTGGTTGTCTACCTCGTCATTAGTCAATCTAAAAAGTCTATCGTAGCAAACCCTTGGCAACCTATCAGTAGACATATCCAGTATTTTACACAGCCATAAGATGGCTCTTCTAACCACTTCTACTATCAACTTCGGCCTCTGGAATTCTCTTCTTATCACATATCCCGGCGTGGGTTTGTCCAAAAAGAACAATGATTTGAAGAACTTGGTCTGGGTTACCTCAATAATATCAGGGTAACGGAGAGCCCATACTTCTGCCCCATAAAGTAAGACTGACAGAACAGCCGCGTCAAAGAGCTTCACCCTGTTCTCCAAGCACAAATGTCTATTGCCCAACGTACCCCTCATACAAGCAAGAGCACGGCTCGTTTTGGACACTCTGTCCATCGCTGCATCCCTAAACAGGCCCGAGGAGCTAAACTTTACACCCAGGTAGCTGACATTTTTTGCAATTTCTAGATCTTTATCTTTATATTTAAAAGTCAGCCCACCTGGGACTCTTCCACCTCTTCGGAAGATCATCACTTTTGATTTTTCCTCGTTGACTGTAAGCCTGTTGTCTCTTGCATAAATATTCAGAACCGCGAGGAGTCTCCTCAATTTGATCGGGGAATCAGCCACCAACAGCAGGTCGTCCGCAAAAAACAACGCTGACAGACTCCGCGATCCATCAACATAAACTCCCTCTACACCACGTTCCACAACACAATCGTCGAAGTCAGCCAGAAACAATAAAAAGAGGAGAGGGGACAGAGTTTCCCCCTGCAACACCCCCCGACCCACACCAACCGGCTCAGATCTCTCTCCATCCAGCTCCACTAAAAAGTGGGCGTTCCCATACAAAGACCTAAGGATATTCACCATCCTGTTGCTAAGACCCATATGTTGGAGTTTAGCCCATAGTATGTTATGGTCTACGCCAGTGCTCCGCAACCGGTGTGACGCGGCACACTGGTTTGCCTTAAAGGAGATACAGGTGTGCCGCCGCGATCAAATGAAACTTAGAAATCCGCATATAATATAATTATAAATCAAAAAAATATAAATTTCTTATATTCATGTATCTCCTTTAAGACAAACCAGTGTGCCGCGTCACACCGGTTGCGGAGCACTGGTCTACGCTGTCGAATGCTCGCTTGAAGTCAATTAATGCTACATATAACTTCCCCCCACCAAACCTCAACTTCAACCCCACCAGAGAAGACAGAACAAATAAATTGTCACGGCATCCTCTGCCCTTTCTGAAGCCTGTCTGGTTTTCAGGGAGTCTCCCCCCTGCCGTCGCCCATAAATAGATTCTCTCTTTCAAAACCCTAGTGAAAATCTTGCTTATAGAATTAGTGAGGGCAATACCCCTGTAGTTCTCCTCCATATTTCTGTCACCCTTTTTGTGCAATAGTCTAAGTATAGATTTCGTCCATGCGGCGGGAACTCTTTCCTCATCCATTATTTTATTGAAGCATTTTAGTAATAGGCTCTTTCCTCTCACGGACATATTTTTGTAAAATTCCGAAGGAACTCCGTACATACCAGGAGCTTTACCATTAGCACATTTCTTCAACGCCACGTCAAGTTCTGCCATTACCATATGGTCGTCCAAAAAGGGGTCGAAGTTGTTAATGACTCCGTAGCACACCTCTCTCACAGAGTCCTTCATCCCAAATATATCTCCAAGGTAAGTTACCCATCGGGTCATGTCAATAAGATTTGTACTAGGCTGCTCATACCTTAGGCACCGTATGCCCTCCCAGAAATCAGCCGGTGTACCGGGTCTCGAGAGCCACTTAAATCTCTCTTCATAGAATTTTTCCTTGCATTTGGTAAGGTGACGTTTAAATTCTTTTTTCGCCCTCAAGTAATCCGTAACATAGTGGTCCTGGTACCCATTTCTCTTCATCATCCTGTAGGACCCCCTCAATCTCCTTCTCATCCTCAAACAACCACCGTCGAACCAAGGCCTTCCTCTGCGCCCCGCGCCACCACCCGACCCGGTCCCACCCCCCGCCGCCCTCCTCACATATCCAACCAGAAAATCACACATCTCACCTCCCGACATCCCCCTCACCTCACACCCCTCCAGCTCCCCGTTTAATCGCCCAACTTACACCTCTCTCCCACCTGGATTCCACCGGAGTCCGATCCGTTCAAAGCCCTTCCGAAAACATCTCCCCCCAACCCGAGATCTCGAAGACAGTTCATCCATTACAACCTTATAGGGAACATGATCCGACCCCCCCATCCCCCCCACCACACCCGCGCTCTCAACCATACCCATCAAAGCCGCACTCACCCAGCAGTGATCAATGGCAGACTTGCCCACGCTCCCTATAAAGGTAAAGTTCGCCGGGCAGTCACCAGGAGTGCGTCCATTCAGCACCACCAAACCCTCCCCCTCCATAAATCTCACCAGCTCACGACCCCTTACGTTGACCACCGTGTCCAAGGAAGTACGGGGGCCCACCAACCGCGTCCCCGTCACCGCCTCCCCCTCCAGTTGGTTTAAATTTCCAATTCTGCAATTGAAATCCCCCATCACGATCACACCAGGGGTGCCGGAGGCTTCCATTGAGGCAATCGTCTCTCCCAAAAGTTCCAGGCAAACACCAATATCACCATCAGGAGGGAAATAACACATTCCCAAAGACACCCTGGTCGAACCCAAAGACAAATTCACAAAGACCCATAGATTTGTCATCTCCACCAATCTGGGCTCCAAACGTCTAGCCACCAACAAGGCAATCCCGCCACTCGGCCTATCCCTCGACTTCGTCCTTATGGCATCGGAATGGAAAACGACATAATGCCGACTGACAGCCTCACCCAAGCCCGGCCTGCCAACCCACCACGTCTCACAGAGTCCAACGACGTCGCACCCACCCGACTCCACATGTCTCTCGTGGAACTCACTCACCAAGTAATTAGTCAATCCCTGACAGTTCCAGGTCCAGATTCCAACTGATCCGGACAAATCCCTCTCCGAGAGACCCTCCAGTCCCAAGACCCCACCACTCCGTCCGCTACCCATAGTCAATCAGCCTTGGTCTCGACTCGATCCGCCTACGAACCACCGGACAACACCTATCCAACGCACCATGATTCACCTCACCAAGACCCGCCATCTCACAATTTGCACACCTGCTCACTCTCACCTCCCTGCACTCTCTAGTATCATGACCTCCTGCACAACGAGAACATCTTGGATCCCTGTCACACTTGTCAGATCTGTGACCGAACCCCAAACATCTGAAACACTGCACTATATGAATATGGTCACTTACCGGACAAGAGTACCATCCTACGCATACCCTCTCCAGAGCCAGCAATTTTTTCCTAACTTCGGGAGTGCATTCAACAACGCAGGAAGTCACCTCACGGCCCCTCGCTGGATAAATATAGACAACCTTTACCTTCTCCTTATCGCTCAAATTCTCCGACAACGATCTCTCCAGTTCAGGCCCCTTCAAGTCAGACGGAACGCCTCTCACCAACAACCTAGGTCTCATCTTAACCCCCTCCTTAAATTCCAGACCCAAGTCCGATAAAGTTTTCGAACTCTTTAACTTACTGATATTGACTGAGGTAGCTTCTATATATATGGCCCTATTAGGCGCACCCCTTATTCTGCTCACTCTCAGCTCCAGATCCGCAGGAGAGATGGACTTCATTATCGCCTTTCTGGTTTCATCCGAACTTTTGAATCTGTCTTCATTTCCCATACTCGGACCTATAAAGATGTCCACTGTCTTTTTTGGAGGCGAGATGGATAGATTCCTATCCAAGACTATTCTCTCACTGCGGTCGGATTTCGCCACTGAAGAGTACGTGCGTGGCAAAGGGACTGCCTCGTCCATGTTCACTCCGCCCGAAACAACCCCAACAGAACCCATCGTAGCCTTCACTGTTTCCTTGATAACATCCTTCAAACACTGACCATCCTTGACCAAATGGGCATATGCCGACGCCAGCCTACCAAATACCAGACTCAGTTCCGCAACATCACTCTCAAATTGAGACACCATCGTTCTGTCCTGGCAACCGAGAGCAAAGAGGTTAGATATACCATACACAATTCCCTCGACTTTCTGCGACATCAAGTCCACCTCCCCCAAAGAGAGAGACGGGACGACAGCAGGGGCCGAATCAGATGCAACCTCTGCAGGCATCTCATAGTTGCTAATTGGACCTGGGCACACAACCAGGTCATTTTTTTTATTAAAGGTCTTGTGAAGCCGACCACAGCTGGGATGATAAAACTTCGAGCAAGGCTCGCATCTTACAATCCTTTGTTTAATAGGATTCTTACAGTGAGAACACTGCATACTTAACAATCACAAAGACCAGGTCATCCAGCTCGAGATCAAATAAATAAATAAATAAATAAATAAATAAATAAATAAATAAATAAATAAATAAATAAATAAATAAATAAATAAATAAATAAATAAATAAATAAATAAATAAATAAAAAAAATAAATAAATAAAAAAAAATAAAATAAATAAATAAATAAATAAATAAATAAATAAATAAATAAATAAATAAATAAATAAATAAATAAATAAATAAATAAATAAATAAATAAATAAATAAATAAATAAATAAATAAATAAATAAATAAATAAATAAATAAATAAATAAATAAATAAATAAATAAATAAATAAATAAATAAATAAATAAATAAATAAATAAATAAATAAATAAATAAATAAATAAATAAATAAATAAATAAATAAATAAATAAATAAATAAATAAATAAATAAATAAATAAATAAATAAATAAATAAATAAATAAATAAATAAATAAATATGAGCAGTGGACGATGGACCGGCGGATGGTCAGCGGATGGTGCTCGGGCCCGGGGTCAGCGGACGATGCCCGTGGACCGGAGGGCAGTGGTGGCTTGCGGAATCTCTATCTGCCTACTCCCCGCAAGCCGGAAAGGTGAGGAAGGGAATGATGGTGACGGAGGCAGCCGTGGCAATGAGGGCCGTAGGCAACCGTGGCGGTGAGGCCCGGAGGTAGCCGTCCGTCGGGGTCACCTATTGAGGGGACCTGTGTAGGAGAGGATGGAACTGGGTCCCGGACTGCTGTCGGGCTGCCCTTATATACCTCCAGCAAGCGCCGCTGGTCCGCCCTATAGGGCGTGTCCGGGGGCGGAGTTATTTCTACTCGAAGCGCCTGGAATCTACTTGAAGCGCCTGGAATCTACTCGAAGCGCCTAGAATCTACTCGAAGCCCCTGGAATCTACTCGAAGCGCCTGGAATCTACTCGAAACGCCTGGAATCTTCTCGAAGTTTCTGGACTGTTCTGGAGCCTTTGAGCATGATTTGTGTGACGCCACAAACCTTATTTATTATTCAGGAAACTATGGATATTCATTTTTTTTTTTTATTTTTTTTTTTTGTGGAAATTAATATAATTTTTGGCTTTTAAAGCTCTTATTAAAGTGTTAAAAGTACATTGAACAATAAAGGTAAATATATTTTTATATATAAAATTGTTTCATTTAAATAAAACATGCCAATATTATTATTTTTTTTGGTTATACAAAGAAAATATTGATTTTACATTATTTTTGTTTTTAATGGTTAAATAATTTATTAGAATAAACATATTTGGCGGTTATTAATGGAACTGATAGGCCTGACATCTTTTGTGTCAAAATTTATATCCCAAATCAATTAAAATATGTTTTGATAATTATGGTCTGTGATAACCACTTTTAATAAAATTAATATTTTGGGTTTTTTTTTTTAGTTTTTTTTTTTTGTGGAATTTAATATAAATATTTCATTACCTTTGAAAAATCTTATTAAAATTAAGGTAAATATATTTTTATATATAAAATTGTTTCATTTAAATATTACCTGTCATTTTTTTTTGGTTATAAAATAAATTATTAATTTTACATTATATTTTTTTTAATAGTTAAATATTTATTAGAATAAATTTACTATTTCAATTATAAAGATGAAATATACAAAGAAAAAAATTAAAAATTAATATTGAAGAGAGATTAAGACTGCCAAAGTAGTTCAACTTATTCGATTTTATATATATATATTTCAGAAATATCAATAATATATTCTTTCACATACTTATGATTGATAATTGTTTATCCTGATTGAATTATATTCGATAAAATTATTTTAAAAGTAACATGTAATAATTTATTAATATGATAATCTTATTAAATTAAATTCTAAACGTCATTTTTCTCTATTCCATTAAAATGTTACAATCAATAGATCTGTTATAGAAAAATTTCAATTGAGTGTTATAATTTTAAAAAATAAATCGACAAAATGGTTTAGTTCTACAATTTATTTTTATATCATCATAATCAGACTAATTATTATTATTGATTGTACTAATAATTCATTTAACATTTTAGCAAAATGTCAAATTCTAATATTGAAACAAAAATTATTGAAGAAGTTGGTCAACCAACTAGCGGTACTTCAACAACAGATATTTCGAGAGATTCACAAGATCCAAGTAATATATTGAATTTTTATATTTTTTTTAATATCAAACAAATGACATTCAATTTGTATTTTAATTACTTTATCAAATATAGATATAGGCGCAATATCCAGTTTAAATGTTAAAGATGCGTCTGTAGATGAAATTGGAATTGAACCGTTATTAGAAAAACAACCTATAAAGTTCAACGAAGGTCCATCAACCAAAGATACCCAAAATACTAGTAATAAAATATTTAATTAATTTATTATATATTTAAGTGCCACCAGAAAGTTTATCATAATCAAATTCCTCTAAAACCTTTTTTATTTATTATTAACCATAATATAACCATAAAAGTACAAATATTTAAATGCAAAAATAAATATTAAATGTCAGTTCTATATTTTGAAAATAACTTGGATATTATTCTGAAGGTGGTTTATGAACATCGTCAAAATAAAAACAATTTATACAAATAATGTTAATATCGTATATTATGGAAATTCTTCATTTTGTCTATAATATATAATAGTCTTGATCAATAATTTGAATATAATATTAACTTAATATTTATTTTAATAATTTTAAGAAAATATTTTAATAACTATTATTTCTAAAAATGAACAGATGGGTTAGATTCCCAAAAATATCGACTGAAAATCATCTCTTGGAGAGGAAAATTTGTTCCTATCGTCACTCAAAATAAAAATGGACCATGTCCATTAATTGCCATTGTAAACGTGCTATTGTTACGTGGTAAAATCACAATCCCATGTGATTTAGAATATATTTCTTTTAATCAACTAATGGATTTCATTGGCAACATTCTATTAGAGAATCCTCTTCAAGTAAATCTTTTTTTTTTATCTAATTTTTTGTTATTTATCTAAAATCACTTTATATTTACCCTTTCAAATATTAATTTAGGTAAAAGATGAAACAACAATGTTAAACTACCAGCAAAATATGCAAGATGCAATTGATATTTTACCGAAGCTTAATACTGGGTTAGATGTTAATGTAAAATTTACTTGGTAAATATATTTCCTTTTTTTATATTCTTATTGTTAGTATTATTTATTTTGTTAACATTTTTTTATCTTTATCTAATCTAATGTTTTTATACGAGTAAAAATTATTTGTAAAATATCTTATCTTTCTAATCTCTAAAGATTTTTATGAAATTCATGTATTAGTGAGTTTTTCAACTAAAAATTCAATCTGTGTAAATATCTCTTTTTTATGTAACATCTGACAATTCACCTGAAATTGCAAATTTCCCTTCTCCGTTTATCTTCATTTAACTAAAAGTATTATAAAAGTATCAATCTGGAAAAATAATAATTAATAAAAGAACTTTTTAAAATAAAAAATATTTAACAGTGAATATATTTAATTAATTTGCCCGATTCAGCATCGACCGTTTGGAAATGTATTCATTCATTCATTTATTTGTTTGTTTTTAATTTAGTATTTTTTAAAGATAAATGGGGAAACGGAGGAGAATTAAAAAAATGTAAAGGAACGACGTATTAAATTAATTTCTACCTACAAACCTACATATATATATATTTCAGCTTTTGATGAGCCTCAAAATTCTAGAAACAATTTTTGTGTGCCATAGGTATTAAAAGGTTGCGGAGCACTGGTGTAGACTCCTCACTAGAGACTAACTAGTGTTTATAATAATCCTAAAATACATAATTTATGATAATTATTTTTAAACATCTAAGGTCACATATTATTAATATTATATTATTATAATTATTATATAAATCCTAAGACTAATTATTTTTTTAAATGGTTTTTCTGTTGTAGTGTCAAAAATTTTGAGTATACACCAGAGTGTATCGTTTTCGACTTATTAAATATTTCGCTTTACCATGGCTGGCTCGTAGATCCACAAGAAAAAGAATTATTCGAAATTGTGTCCAATTTAGGTTACAATCAATTTGTGGAAATGATCATAGAAAATAGATCTTCTAAAGATGAAAAATTAGTTACAAAGTGTAAGCAATTATAATCATTTTTATATCTATATTTAAACTGTTATCTTATATTTGTTTCTGAATTCTTTTATCATATCAATATTATTTTAAAGTCATTATATCTAGTCTTAGACAAGTTAATTGTAACAAAGTTAGATTTAATTTTTTTACTTATTTTTATATTGTAATTAATTTTACTTAGATTAGCAATTATGATTAATTATGGTGAATTTTTAGTCTAAATAGGGGATGAAATCATTTATTTTATTTTTTTTAATAAACTTATTACCTATTTTTGAATAACTGCTCTTTTATTTTATTTTATAATTTTTTTTTATCTCGCCAAATTTTTCCATTAACAAAATATTTTTACAAAATTATTTGAATAGATTTTTGTAGAAATTTTCTTACTTGTATTTTTTTCTATATAAAAGGTGGGCCATCTATCTAATTTTTAGAATTACAGCAATTAATTATTATTTTTTCATAATGAGTGAAAGAAAGATTAAACATCTTCATTTATGAATGAAATGCAACATCATTCAATTGACAGTCCAAATTTTTCAGTACAATATTTAATTCACTCATTATCTTTAAAAAATTGTTTTTTTTTATAGCCAATTTAAATTCCAAAAGTTAAATGGGCTGTACTTTATATATTATTTATAACATAAATAAAATTTGCATTTTAGAATCTCGTACCTTACACTCGTTACTGATTTAACTATTTTTTTTAGCACTGATTGCTCAACAATTTCTTGAAACCACGGCTAGTCAATTAACTTATCATGGGCTTTGTGAGTTAAACACTACAATGCGACCCGATGAGCTTGCAGTTTTGTTCAGGAATAATCACTTCAGTACAATTTTTAAAAAAAAAGTAAGTATCTTTATTCTTTCTGAAAAAAAATATATATTTAAAAAAATGCTTAGAAATTTTTTTCTCTCTTTGTTTATTTTTCATTAAAATAGTGTAAATAAATACTTTTTCATACATTTATTTTTTAATTTTATTTATTTCTACTCTCTACTTAATATAATAACTGAAAAATAAATAAATAAATCATATACAAGAAAAATAACATACATATTGAAGAAAATAAAATATAAAGAAATAAAATGATTTATCATTATAACACACGTTTGTGATCAAATTTTTAATTAAAATGTAAATTTATACATATATATATATACTAATTTTTATATATATAAATGTGCCCAAAATTTTGAAAGTGGTCTAAGTCAGAGGTTGCCAAAGTGGTGGTCCGCGGACAAAATATAAATATGTGGAATATACTTACTCATCATGTTAAGTTATGTTTTAAGATGCATTAAAACATGATTCAATTCATAACAATACGTGATAATAGTTTCATTTTATTAACTAGGTACATTTTATGTGTTCTTTGATCACAATTTTTATTTATAAATATATTTAACACTTAAAAAATCCTATTAGTTGTCCGCGGGATTTAAATTATGAATTAACTGGTCCGTGGGGTCAAAAAGTTTGGCGACCGCTGGTCTAAGTCATATATTTATTGTTTCGAGATATTTAATAATATCCATTTGAATAAATTAAAAATTATTTTTACATTATGCAATATTTTAATTTATAATTTTCTTAGTTTTGATTAATTGAAATTTATTATGAATATGAAATTTTGTGTGAATTTCACACGAAAATGTTGCTTTTCAAGCTTGAATTGACTTAGAACATTTTCAAATTTAACTGAACGCCCTATAAATAACTTAAAGCAATAAAGAACTATAAGTTTTATTTGAAACTATAACTTTAATGAAATAATTCATATACAATTATTAATTATTTTTAAAAAGTAATCTATTTTTATCATTTCGAGTTTTTAAGATTCTCAAAGTGTTCCTGAAAAACTGGAGAGATGTATGGTGGTAAATACATAATATCTTTATGTTTTTCTTCCGTTACTTGTTTAGTGGTGGTGTATGGAAGTAATTTATTATTTCCGTAGATTTTTGGTCCTTCTCTTTTAGGTGAAAGATCCAAAACATTAAATTTGGAATCATTTCGTTGAAATAAAATCCGGCTGCTACATTCGTTTTATCGATTTATGCTCAGGATTTTATAAGTAATTTGCTTTTTTTATTTTCATTTCTATCAACTCATTTGGTAGAAAGGAATGACTAGATACCGATGACTGAGCAATTTTCATCCATGTCAATTCTACTTTAATGTTACGATTTCAGCATCATTTTAAGCTATTTGAGTAGTTATATCTTTCATATGTACTAATATGCATGATGCTACTTCCTGTGCACCTCTCGAAGCTTTAGTTTCATCCCATAAATACATTTTGACATTGTCATCATGAAAATTATAGAAACCCAAGTTGTATACGTACATATTTCGCTTATAATAGGCTAAAAATCAGACAGTTAGTATATCGAAGTGCTTTTTACAAATTAAATGACAATTCATAATATTCCCTGAAATTTTCTTTTGCTTTTTTCTGGTCCTCTGCAAGACAGTTCCTACCTCGTTCGGCATTTTGTAAATATACATCATGACTATCTCTAAGATGTAATTTTTAAGATGCCATTTTCAAGTTGTGTTTATATAATTTTTTTTAAATTTTTGACTTGGATCACTTTCATAATGAACACTAAATGAATTCCGTATAATGTTAAAATTACAACCACTATCTGCAGGTTCATTTTTAACGATATCGTAAAAATTGCATTGAATAAATTTAGTTTAAAATAATGTGGTGTGAAATAACCGATAAACTCATTTTTTTTAAATTTTGACTTAGATCACTTTCATAATTATGGGCACATATAGATATAGTATATATATAAACTTATTTAAATAAACTATAAACTTTGATATTTATTTAAATTTAATAAAATTTGCAATTTAAATAACACAATTTAAGTTAAACTGAAAATTATTTATTTATTATTTTTTATATCTTTATCTATTTAAAATTTATTTTATTAATTTTTTTTTATTATTAAACTTTATTTTAGCTAACTTGTCAATTTATTTCATTTTTAAGTTTTAAAATATGAATTAAAATTTTGCTTAGATTAGTAGAAGTATTTATTTATACGTGTTAAATAATAATGTAAATTCCTCTTAAAATTTAAATTAGACGAGAATTGGACTTTCCGATCGTAACCTTATCACTGTTCACATACGACTGAAACATTTAATGGGCTGAAAAACGCCTACTGTCCAGTTTATTATGATTCTGATGATGAGGATCACGTAATTGAATCAACTCTTGTCTAATTCTTTTTTTTTTTTTAAGTAAAAGAGTTCCCATAATTCTATTTACAATTTTAATGAGGCATCCATTTTTTTTGGTTTTCTGTCCTTATTTTGCACTCACATCTTTTTAAGCATGATCTATAATAGAAATCTTTCTATTATTGACATCGTAACCACTAGCGATTCATCACCATCCTCTCAAATTGTCTTTATTTGCTTGGATTTTGGATCTCTAATCAGCCCATCTTTCGATACTAGATTGAACCAGAATAATAATATCAAGAGCGACAATGTGATTTTAATTATCTTTTGTTATTTCTTGAATAGTTTTCATACCTTGTAGAATTAAATAACATGTAATGTTTACTTTTTATTTCCACATATGAATACAATCATCAAATTACAATCTTTTAGTTGTAAATTTAAATCAGTCCTATTCTCTTTATAATTATTACATAATTAAATATTTTTAAAACTTAATAGAAATATCATTAAATTCATTATTTTTTCATTAAATTCGGTAGAATATTGAATGTTAGAGAAATTTTATTTATTTAAATTACCAAATATACTTAAAAAATAATTTTATTTAGAGAATTGTTACCAAGGTGCTATATTCCACAGGTATAACTTTTCGATTATAGGGAACAATTTCTTTACTCAAATCATCTACCGATCCAACAAATCTAACAAATATTAAAAATAAAAATGTAATATAAATTAATATTGATAAATATTATTTGTAAATAATTATTTTTAATAAAAATATAGTAGTATGATTAAAGGGTACTGTTTTACTTAGAATTAACTTTCAAGTTCATTTCTTGAACCTGGGAAATTATTATTATTATTTAATATAAAATATTTTTCAATAATTATTGAATTTCAGTTGAATTCCCTCTGATAACTAGTTTAATATATAAATTAAAATTTAATTCGCGATTATAAATATTTCATTCTATTTTACATTTGATAAATTTCTATGCTATCTAATTCTGAAACTAGGGGAGCTTCTTCGCGATAATCCCGGAGCCAATTTGATATCTCAGGATTAACATGAATTGGTGAGTGGAGCTCCAAGTCGTCGTTTTATGCATGTCTTATTATTTTTTATTTTATTTTATTATTTTATTTGATTTTTTTTTAAATAATTTTTTCGATTTTACTCGTATTGATTAGAAAACGTTTAAATGTTCTTACAATTATACCTTCACATATTCTTAATCTTAACAGCACCCTATACATAATTACATATATATTATATTTTTATTTAATTCAAATTAGCAATTATTATAAATTTTAATAAAATTTAACGTTATTATATATTTTCTTAATATTAAAAGAAAAAAAATTATCTTGATTATTTCTCTATAATAGATATTACTTTTAAATTTTAATTACATCAATTTATTCAATAAAATAATAAACAAATGCCAATTAAATTAATTACTCAAATCATTTTCATCATTAGTTTAATTAAATAAAAAAATATAGGATAATAATTTTCACTAGAACTACAGCATGCATAAAAAATATATTAATTTAAAAAGAAGCTCCTTACTAAAAACTATTAAAACAATCCTTGTGCATTTTTTTCTTATTATTAACATATTTTTAGACTTTTTTCTTTTGTTCCGTGATTAAACCTCAAGTGGATAAAATGTAAGGGTAATACAACTTGGACATACCATCTATATAAATTAATCATTGATTTTAAATTTTTTAAATAAAATTAAATATGGTGTTTAAATTTTTAATAAGAACATTTTTCTCTATTTAATAATATTTATTAATACAGTATATTAGTAATTTACACTAACTCTATTTTCCTAATATTTTATCCATTGGTCTAGTTCGAAGGATTATTTTTTTGCCCTACTTTCTCTGTAAAATAATGTAATTGATAAATGCAATGATAAATTGATTTTTTTTATTCAAAGACGTTCTATGTTAGTTATTTCAATCTATTAGTTCTAGTGTTAACATACTTTAAAAAAAAGAACAAAAATTAATAAATAAATATACACACTTGTATTACCTAATTTATTTAAAAAAAAAATAAGAGAGAGAGAGATAATTTTCAATTTTCATTTTTTCAGAATCGATTATATCAATTAGTAACCGACCAAGGATTTTTACAAGAAAATAATGTCATCTGGGAAACACTGACCAATATAGATGGATCTGAAGTTTTCGTTGACGGAAATTTTTCCGAAATGCCATTAAAAATAAATTCTAACATTGAGTATGTTATTTTTATAAATTATATATTTATATAATTTGTTTTATTTAATAATATCTTTTTTTCAGACAATCTCAACCTAAAACCGAAGGATTTATAAATCCTACTACATCTGCAAACATGCCAACCCTTAATGAAAGCAGAAAACGAAAATCGGTACTGGCTATGATTAAAGATTTCATTTATTCTTATTTTTTAACTGACAATGACGACCAAGTTCCTAATAAAAAAAGGAAATTACAATGAAAATAATAAAACTTCTTCAATAATTTTTTAGTTTAAAAATAAATCCGTTTCAAAAATTACTTATTGTGCAATTATTTTGTTTTAACATGTAATGGTATTATATATGAATGAATTTTAAAATATAAATTGTTTTTTCAACCCAATATAAATCTTCTATTTAATAATCTATTTCTTCAATTAATAAAAAAAAACATATTTTAATTTCATTCATATATAATTTATTTTAGGTTATTTAAATAAAGTAGGTATGTATTAAAAAATACCTATTAGTACCCAATAGTTGGCAGTTGTCCCATTCTGCTCTGGCTTTGTTAACTTCATTGTAGATGCTTTATCAAATATAGTTGTTATAACTATTCCTCTATTTATCAAAGGGATGAGCAACTCACGGCCCGCCAAGCATAATAGTACAATATCATTTTATTGGAATTCTAAACTTGATTACTGTTAAGTTAAATATATATTAGAATAATTGCTACAACAATGAAACTATTTTTTGAGACCTTGAGAAAGACATGTATTATGTGGATTATTCATTAAATATTTAAGGTTTAATAATTTATTAATTTTTTTTTTGTCTTAAGAAAATAAAATGAAATTTTTTACGAACTTATCACATCGATTCAATGGTTGATACCCGGTCTAAGCATGAAACTTAGTAGTTGAAACACTTGTGGATGAGTAATTGACACTGAATAGGAAAGGCCTTTAATTTGTTCTTTAATCAAATAAACAAATAAACATTACGAGACTATTCTTATCTTATCTTCCTACCTGCCCATTACCAGAGTCTGCCACATTTTTCCATTGCTGATATTGTTGCAGCAGTATCTGAAACATTAGTAATGATTCCAGAATACAAATCTTTTTCTTACAAGAACACCGTTTGTGCTATTTTTCTCTCTTCTGTTTTTTTTCACTTGTGGGAGGTGGATCTTCTTCACTCTGACGTGAAATGGCATCACTTTCTGAATCTGTTCGGTCTTCAAATCGAAGCACTTCCTTGTTTGCTTTTATTTTTAATTTCTTTGGTTTCCTTTTCATTTTCTTTCTCTTTTTTCTCTCTCTCTCGGGGATGCGCTCAAGTTTAGTCTTTCCTGATTCCTTTTTTTCTGTATTTTCTTCTGGAGATTTTCCTGGAAGTTACGCCCTGAGATTTCATTTCTTGACTAACCCTCTTTTGGGGGGATTTTCAGTTTAATTTTTATAGAATAAATGCTTCTTGAACGGACTGGATACTCCAGTAACTCTATAAGCCGAAGTTCCTGGTTGACTTGAGCAGGAGTGGTTTTTATAAGGAAGATGGTCTCCTCAGCTGTTAATTCAGAAGGAACTGGTTCACTGATTAGAACTGAATGGAATTCTCAGTTGTATTTGCAATTTTCAATTGATTTACTGGTTAGTCAGAAGGTTTTAGAGCTGGCTTACTGCTTGGATTGTTTGTACACAGCGTCTCAAATTTTTCAAATGTAAATGAGTGCATGCCCACATCAGCAAAGCTACTGTTGTCAGAATCTATTAAATCCTCAATCTTACTGTAATTAGTAGTCTGAAGGCTTTCCACTCCTTTTTCTCCAACGATTCGCCGCTTTGAAATTTTCTTAGCTTATTGAATTGAATTCTATTAGTTTAGCCAATCTTCCAAAAAACGTTTACGCTCTTCTGGATTAGTGACTGTAGCTACTTTGTGAGTAAGTGGGATATTTACAGCTTCAGATAAAGAGCCCACATTTGACCAGGATACCAATCTTATGCAGCCTCACATATTCCACAGTTGCTTCCATGATTTCTTGTGAGTAACTTCTAAAATTTTCCTTTGTAGGAGGCACTCTGTATCATCTATTGGTCTCAATACTTTTTGATTTTTAAGACATTTAGGACATTAGAATATATCTTATTGATTCCAGCTTAATTTTATTGAATTGAAACCGATTTATAAAATGAGAACATAAGCAAGTAGTTGGGTAGTATTGGGTGGCAACTACTAAATACATGCTACCCCTACCTGCTCTTTTGCACATCTTTCTTGAGAAAGACAACCAAAAATTGAAATTTAACAACAGGCTTGTTTATTATCTTTCGCCATTATGTTGTTCGCTCGACTGTTTTATGTAAACAGTAGTGTCAAGTTATGCCACTAAGAGACAATATTTAAAAAAGTTGCTTCTTTTATGTTATTACCTATAACCGTTTTCTTGTTATGTTGCTTTTTCTACAAAAATGTCAATTACTAGGTATTTTACCTTAGATAATAATTTTTCAGAAAAATTAATCAATTTTTTCCACCTTTTTTTTTTTTTATCATTTTCGTTCATACATTTTGAGAATCAATCGTTTCACAGAGCATTTAGTTTTTGATTTTCTTTATATTCTATGACAGGGGTGGCCACACTTGGTGATACTTAGAGCCATATTGAAAAATCAAAAATGTTTAAGAGCCAAATCGGAAAAAAATTTTACCCTTTTTTTTGGGGGGGAGTGTGGTAAATATATATAAATATATGTGTCATGACTTTAAATTTTTTAATTGATCCACAATAAACTCGAAAAGAGCCACGGTTTGGCCACTGTTCTATGATTTATTAAATTATCACTGATAAGAATTATGATTATATTAAATAAAAATTAAAATTTGAAATTTTTAATAGCAATAGAACTATTATTTGTAAATAAGAAAGAATTTCAATTTTTGGAAATAATAATAATTATAATTAACTCAATTAATTAATGATATTATCTTATTTAATATTTTGACGTTATTATATTTTTTGGAAATAATAGAAATTTAGGAATATTTATAGATCTTGTTTCAAATCGTTCCCATTTGCAGTTGTTTTACTAGTAAAATTATAATGACCGAGTTACTGCCTACATTTCCAAAAATGCACCTAATGCGAAAAACAATGAGTACCCCTTATTTGAAAATCTTTACTAGAATTGCTTAAATTGCTGGAGTTGACGTCCACTAAAATATGGCGCCCGGGGTGGCTTCCCCACCCCCCTCCGTTAACACGTATCTGATAAAATTAATCATAATTTTAAATTAACATTTTATATAAAATCAGATGCTTTTGAATATAATTAATTAAAATATTATAATTGTTTTTTTCAGTGTCCGATGTTATAATACTTCGAGCATTATAATATGGTAAACAACAACAGTAAAAAATAATATATTATTTTTGAAATAAATAATATTTTTTTTCAGCAGGAAAGATACTATGCATTATTTTTAAATCGGCAAATATCAATCATCTTATATTTTTATGATCACTTTACAATACCAATGAGCTTTCAAAGTTATACTAATTGAAATGATTCTATTATTATATATAGTAATATAATGAATACATTTATTATAAATTGTTATTATAATTTTGTAAAAGAAAGTGCTTTCTTTCGAGTTCCTTAAATATTTAAAAAATGAATAAACGTGTATTAATTGAGAAAATAAATAGGAAATGAAGTTAATTTATATTCTCCTCTGAGATCGTGTTTTGGAATGTTTTTAAAAATTGAAAAGTGATTTCATACTCGATTGGATTTGATTCACAATCACATTTCTTTTTTCTTTCTTTTTTTTTTTAATATTTTCCTTAAAATTATTTTCAATACACCCACCCACTAACTAGAATTTATAAAATAAAATAACTGAATTGGATTGGATTGTTCACAATTACACTATTTTTCTTTTTTAATGCTGTATATATTATTTTGTTTTTCAATATTTTCCTTAGAAATTAATTGAAATACTCCCTTCCCACTCTCTTTCATCTATTCATAAAGTACTTTTTATAATTTAAAATAAAAATAAAGTAAAAATATTTTTAAATGTTTTAATATTTTTTTTTATTAAACTACAAAACTTGTTCCATTATAACTTAAAATCAGGCCTTTGGAGCTTGTCGAGATTGACCTGCTCTGGCTTTGGCTCCGGCTCCGACTTCTTTTATTTCTTAATTTCGACATGACTCCACAGCGCTGCTTAAAACAACCCCCTATTATCATTTATCATTGGATATCTTTTCCTTAACATCCTGAATCATCCAACCTATTTATAATTATTGATGATGATTGAAAAAAAAATCAATTTTCTCTAATAAATAAATATATTATATCTTATATATAAAATTCTCGTGTCACAAAACTTTGAAAAAGTACTCCGAAACGGCTGGACCGATTCTTATGAAATTTTTTATGTATATTCAGTAGGTCTCAGGGCATGTCAGACTTCCTTTATAAAACCGCTAATTGGTAAGGTGTGTCCAGGGGGAGGAATTTAAATAAAATTAGTTTAGTTACAATGCTAGATCATAGAGGCGCTGGTGGCGATAATTTGACATATCTATATATTCTTATAGAGGACTTGCAAACAAAGTGTTTCATGGGTCGACGGTCTAATGCGTTATCTTATGACTTTGCACTCTTAGTTCGAATCTCGCAAAGGTACATTTTTTTTTAAGTATTATATATTTTTTTTACAAATTTTTTAATTTTTATTATTTTAATATTTTATTAAATTATTTTATTTTATTAAATTAATTTTATTAAATAAAATTTTATTTTATTAAATTAATAATTATGTCAATTAATTTTTTGAGCATAAATAAACATATATAAAAAACTATGATTAATTGAAATATTGTAAATATTAGAAAAATAAAAATAAAAATATAAATATTAAAAACATCTTTTTTTATTGTATACTTTGCGCTGCTAAATGACAACATGTTTATATCAAATTTTTAAAAATTAATTTCTGCGGTTATTGATTAGATATTAAAATTTATAGTCTATGAACAGAAATGAAAAATTCTAGTCACTTTTGGATTCTAGAGGTCATGAAACGCGAATATACGCAAAAAAATTTAAATTCTGAGCAATGTGCAGATAAAAATTTTTTATATATATATTGATATTTACAATATCTCAATTGATCTTATTGGTCTTTCAAACTTTGAAAACATTCACATTACGGCTATAATTTAATACTATTTATTTTTAAGATTATGTGAGTAAATCATTTTAATTAAGAAAATTTGATCTCATAATTGGATTTTCACGTAAGATTTTAATATATATTTTTTAATATTATTTGTATAGTAGTTTAGTGTTATGCTAATTTCTTTATATTTTATTTTTATTTTGTTTACTTTGTTTTTTTTAAATAAATTAATAACATTTAAAGAGGCATAAAAAATTAATCGAGGCAGGAAAAGTGATGGGGTTTGAAATTAATAGTGATAAGAAAAAATAATTAGTATCAGAGAGAATAATATTTACATAGAATTTAAATCGAGGTTGCAATCGGAAAATTATTATCAAAGGGGATCAAAATTGAAATATATAAAACAATTATTTTTTCTGTTGTATTATATGGGTGGGAGGCATGGTCTATAACCCTGGGAGATGAGAGTAGATTCAGAGTATTTGAGAATAGGATTCTTCCCAGCATTTATGGGCCAAAGAAAGATGAGGACACCGGGGAATAGCGGAGACTGCATAACAAGGAATTGCATGACCTCTATGCATCTCTAGATATAGGTCATAAAATAGAGAAGGCTGGGATCGGCAGGGCACATGGCTAGAATGGGAGAGGAAAAATTTATTGGTGGGGAGTTCGATTGGAAAACGTCCGTGTGGAAGACCAATTGTGAACAGGGTGGACAATGTAGGAAGGAACGTGAGAGAGATGGAACAGGGTAGGAGTTAGATGGTTATAGCTCAGAATAGGGACACTCGGGGGGGTACAGGGGGCGGAGCCCCCGTCTAGG
Source organism: Labia minor (assembly GCA_963082975.1). Taxonomy (NCBI): domain Eukaryota; kingdom Metazoa; phylum Arthropoda; class Insecta; order Dermaptera; family Spongiphoridae; genus Labia; species Labia minor. The sequence continues at coordinate 11,315,526 of OY720348.1, forward strand.
TGTGGAGAGGGCCGAAGGCGCTCGAAGCAGCTAGTATATATATATATATATATATATATAATTATATATTAATAATTTTATATTATATACGTATATATCAGCTGAATAAAGTTGAACAGATTTCTGTTCTCACTTAAAAGCAATTAATTATCTTAATTTAAAGTAATTAATAGAACGAAACATTTATTAAACTCCCTGGAGAATTTTACTTTAAGAGGTCTCTTGCTAAAATTTATACATGGAAAAAAGTTTAAATAAACCTTAACTATTATTATTGGGAAAATATATTTTTAATAATCTTAAAAAAATATCATCATATGATTTTAATAGATTGAGATTTATTTTATAGATACAAAATATACGTGTACAATTTCAATCATTATTTGATGTCATTTGCAAGGATATTATTGTGACAAAAAAGTTTCCGGAATTTTGTTTTTGTCGATATTCATGGTGTGGTGCTTCATAAATACGTTCCAGAGGGACAGACGGTCAATAAGGAGTATTATGTGACTGTTTTGAGGCGTTTGCGTGAACGGGTCCGTCGTGTTCGGCCGGAATTGTGGGCAGACTATTCGTGGATTTTGCACGACGATACCGCGCCATCTCATCGAGCCACGATTGTGAACGCATTTAAGGCAAAACGCTCAATAAATACCTTCGACCAGGCACCGTACAGTCCAGATCTTGCCCCGTGTGACTTTTTCCTCTTTCCAAAACTAAACTTGCCACTCCGGGGAACCCGTTTTGACTCCACACCGACCATAAAACAGAATGCGACGTGAGAGCTGAACGCCATCCCGGCCAACGCCTATAAAAAATTTTTCGAAGATTGGAAGAAGCGTTAGAATATGTGTATTGCTTCAGAAGGAGCATATTTTGTAGGAGACAAAATAAATATTGAAGAAGATGAACTATTTTGCGTTTTTTTTTTAGAAATTCCGGAAACTTTTTTGTCACAATGTATGATTACTAAAATAGTATTAAATGTAATTATTCATAAGAAATTGATGTGAGACATATTTTAAATGGAGAATTTTGTATATCTAGTCTAAACATTCTACTCCAGATTTTCTTCCTAACATTGTCGATACACCATCTCAACAGAATCCTATGAGATTTCATTGTAAATAATTTTTACCAAATCCATAGTAAGTAAGACAGTCTATTAAGGCCATAAAAATATTTTCGGCAGTTGTTGACGTCAATTCTTTTAAATCTACGAAAATCATGAGAGGTTCAACTGCAGACTGGACTTCACACTGTAAATATATTACCAAAGTACTTTTTTTAGCAAGTGTAGTTTGATTGATAATGTTTTCAAAAACAGTTTTTTTAATCTGCATCGCAATATGTTCAACAATTCTAGTGGCAGTGCGTCTGGAATGTAAACAATTTCCTATATTAACACCATTTTGTTCTTGTAATTCCAAAGCTGCTTCTATATCAGACAATGGTCTGTTTCGTTTAACAAGACTATAAAGTGTGTTGAAAATTTTTACAGTAATGTTAATTGCTTCAGAATTTAAAATTTTAACTACATTTGGTAAAACTTGTTTGTTAGATTGAATAATTGTTTCTTGAATTTTTAAATGTGAGCATGACGTGCAATGTTCTTTAATTTTTTTGCTTAGAGAAGCTTGCCTTATGTCTTTTTTAGTTCCATTAGGAATTATTGAACATGAAATCCACCATTTTGATACGTGAATATGTTTTTTGTTTTCTATTCCTAAAGTTTTTATTTTTGAACTGTCTTTACAACCTAATTTGCCATCTTTTACCACTAACCATTTATATTGTTCTGTGAACAAACTCACTCGTTTTTCTGTCCAACAATCTGGTAGTTGACTATTGCGTACTGTGCATGATTCCAATAATATTGTAGATAGGTCTTACAATACCGGGATCACGGACGATTTTTGTTCGGCATTAAAAACCCGTATTTATGTAAAAATACTGGTATTTTGGTATTACGAATTTACAAAATGTGTATGAATTTTTAATGACAATAGTGCCGACAAGTGTAGAATCAGAAAGAGCTTTTTCGGCCGCTGGTTATGTTTGTACAAAAATTCGGTCCTCGCTTGATGATGAAACGCTTGATTCGTTGTGTTTTTTAAGAGCAAACTTTAATAAACAAAACGCAAGTTATTAATATTAAATACTTTCAATTTATATTTTTATATTTTTTTACTTCTTTAATTATATTTAATTCTTTAATTATATAATACCATACGAGCCTATTATATGTAAAATGTAACATCGAATTTAATATTTACTTTATTTTACTTGCACGTTTTTTTGTATCTATCTACTCCTACTCTCTCTATGTAATAAAATAAATAATATCTACTCATTTCAGAACAATATTTATTGGATTTCATATATTATTTGTTAAAAAGTCAATATAACAACTGAGGTAAGTCGAAATATAGCTAGTAAATTTTTATTATTAATAATACTGGTATTAATACCGGTGTATCCCCGTATTTCAAATACCAAATACCGGTATTCAGATTTTAGTTCGGTATTGTAAGCCCTAATTGTAGATGATATTGATGAACATGAAACTGATGTTTTATTTGAAGTTGATTGTATAGGTTCAATTTCTGCAGAATTTGTTGTTTTCTCTAGTATTTCTTCATTGAGTTTTGTTTTTTTGACATTTACAAAGGACAATAAATTTACTTGCACTCTCTTAATTTTTTAATAATAAAAAAATCTAAAATTTAAATACTGCCATTATATTCACACAATTTTTAAATGAATTTATATTATTTACAAACAATAATTTACAATTGTTTATTTATGTAAATTAAAAATTTTATTTTACTTATATTACTTACCTTAGCAATTAGACTAATTAATTGTATTTTGTATTGTAAATTCAGTAAACAAAGTAAGTTTTTATAGTAAATATAATTATATTATAAATATAATATATATAAAGATATATATAATATATTTACTATAAAAAGTTACTTTGTTTATATATATATTAATTATATTATATATTCTGTAGAAAACGAACAAATTATAAAAATAATAAAGTTGCATTAAGTAACATATGAACTAAAAAAGCGACAATACCATGTGCAGTGTGCAGAAGCTTTACAACTTGTGACTCACTCACAAGCAAGAACCAAGCATTTCGTATTTTACGTTCGCACATATGTTTGCGAGTGTGTAGCACATCGGCGCGATGTGCATATTTTGCTTCAGTCCATGTATTTTGGTTGGAAGTTTATATATAAAAGGTTTTCATCCATTTTGTTTGAATCAGTATATTCATAAAACATTCATTTGTTTTTGTGTTCTTACTTAGAATATATTTTAATTTAATCACTAAATTAATTATATATTATTATTGTATATGTTATATACTCGAAAGTTCTTGGCCGCAACATCTACATTTCTTCAAGTGTCCCTTCATACATTGTCCACCCATATTAAAATCTTGCTTGAAAATCCAATTATGAGATCAAAATTCAAATTATTTATTCATATAATCTTAAAAATTAAAAGAGATAATACGTAGTCCCAATGTGAATGTTTTCAGTGTATTAAATAAGTTAAAAAAGTCAATATCAGAAAAATAAAAATATAAATATAAATATTATAAACATTCTTTGAATTGTATTTTTTGCTCTGCTGAAAGACAACATGTAGATATCAAATTTTAAAAAATTAATTTCTGTGATATGCAAGAATATTGTGATGTAATTTCATCGAAATCGGTTTTGCCAATTTAGTCTAAATTTCCCGACAGATAGACATATTTTCTGCAGTTATTGAATCTATATCGATATAAATAGAGGTATGTAAGAATATTGTGATGTAATCTCATCGAAATCAGTTCAGCCAAATTTTAATGTTTAACGTCAAAATTTCCAGACAGACAGACAGACATGAAAAATTCTAAAGTCACTCTTGGATTCTAGAGGTCATGAAACGCAAAGATATGCAAAAAATTTTAAATTCACAACAATGTGCAGACAAAAACCTTTATATATATATGTATATACATATAAATAAATTAAATTTACGAAAATATATATATTTTATATCAACAGGCCTACTTTTCTGTGTTTCAGTGCATTAATATATAGGTTTAAGGAGTATATGTTTTATTAGTATTTATTTTATTTATGTTCTTTATTTTATTTATGTTCTTTTAAATTATTTTAACGGTGACTCGGTGATCTAGTTATTAATATTACCAGCCAAATCCATAATTAGGAATCATTTTTTTTATTAACCGAGCAGTGGCTCGGTGAATCAGGTATGTATTACTAAATGTTAAATATTATTAATTTTCTTTTTACAATAATTTCATTCAAAAAAACTTTTTACATGTATGAATTAGTAAATGACAATTTAAATGTGTATAAATTAAATTCAAAATGCTTTTCTCGTGTAAGAATTAAAATAAGGATTTTTATAAAGTTTATTTTTTATTTACAATTATAGATTAGTACATTGAAAGAATTTGAGACATATTTTAGATTTGTATAAATAAATAATAAATAAATTAACATATGGTTAATAAAATGATAGGATTCTTAAATGTAATAGACCAAATAAAATAGTAAATATAAATACTAAGTTAAATATATTAGATTTTTATTGATTTAAACTATAATATGAGCTATAAAGTATAAAAGCTATATTTTTTTATAGAAAATTTTGTTTTCATTATTAAGCCTATTTTTTAAACATTATGTATTAATACATGTTTATTTAATTGTGATTTCCTATTAAATTTCTTTTTACAATAATTACATTCAAAACATTTATCTCCAGTATGAATTATTAAATGTTTAACTAAACTTGATTTTTGATTAAATTTCTTATTACAATAATTACATTCAAAAGGTTTTTCTCCTTTATGAATTAATAAATGTGTTTTTAAATTTGCTTTTACATTAAATTTCTTATTACAATAATTACATTCAAAAGGTTTTTCTCCTGTATGAATTAATAAATGTCTATTTAAATTTGCTTTATCATTAAATTTCTTTTCACAATAATTACATTCAAAAGGTTTTTCTCCTGAATGAATTAATAAATGTTTATCTAAACTTGATTTCTGATTAAATTTCTTTTTACAATAGTTACATTCAAAAGGTTTTTCTCTTGTATGAATTAATAAATGTTTATCTAAACTTGATTTCTGATTAAATTTCTTTTTACAATAATTACATTTAAAAGGTTTTTCTCCTGAATGAATTAATAAATGTCTATTTAAATTTGCTTTTACATTAAATTTCTTTTTACAATAATTACATTCAAAAAATTTTTCTCCTTTATGAATTAATAAATGTCTATTTAAAATGAATTTCAGATGAAACTTCTTTTCACAATAATTACATTCATAAGATTTTTCTCCTCTATGAATTAATAAATGTGTTTTTAAAGTTGATTTCAGATTGAATTTCTCTTTACAATAATTACATTGAAAACGTTTGTCTTCTGTATGGTTTGAATCAGTTTCTTCTTTAACTTTTTCGTCTAAATATTTCTCTGCGTCCTTTTTGAGTTTTACATCGTTTTTGAAAATTGACAATATTTTTTTATGAAAACATTTTTTTAAATGTTTCGATAAAAATTCCTCACTTATATAATTTGTATGACAATATACACAAGAATATAAAGGACCTAAAAAAAGAATTGTTTTCGTTATTTTAAATCATTATATTTTTATTTATAATTTTTATTCATATTATATATTTTATAATTCAATTTAAGGAATAATATCATTACAAATAATATTAAAAAAGTAATTTTCGTGACGATTAACATTAATTGAGATGAAAAAAACATAGAAATAAAAACTAACCTATATATATTGGATATCTTGTGTCTTCTTGGGAATTAAGATCCATTATTACTTGATTAATATATTATCAATTATAAAATATTTACTAGGTAATAAGTAATATAAATAAGATGGGCAGTGACATAAACGTTTTAAATTTTGATTTTGATTTACAATTATAATTATGATCTAAATATTTGTCTTTAAGATACGTAGCAACCAGGTGGATGACACGCAAATTTGACTTCCGGAAAGCTTATGTGTTTTTACTCTTATCATTGTTAGATGGCGCTGCTATCGACAAATTACATTTTTACCGACCGACGATTTGAAGAGAAGGTATTGTTTTCACACCAAATTTCACATGCGGAGATTTTTAAATATCACGAATCATCCATTTTGTTAATAGAAAAAAGTATTTTTAGCATGATGTCTTACTGTCTGTCCGCCCGTCTATTGTGTGTCCATATATACGTGTACAGCTTGAAATAAAATTAAGAAATATACCTATATTATGTTATATCCACAGGCCATACTTTTGTGCATGAATAGGTACGTTTAAGGGCTCTATGTTTTATTACCATTTTTTTAATTTATGTTCTTTTATTTAAAGAGTAGATCTTTTTAAATAGTATCTATTTGGAAATAGAAATGATTATTTATTTATTTATTTATAAATTTCCTTCTCACTAAGAACAATTCGTATGTGTTTCTCTCGTTTCAAATATGGACATTGAAGAAAATTTTTAATCCATACATATTAAATATTAACAAGAACATTATTCGTTTATTTTATTTATGTAAATTACATAAAAGTAGGTGGAGTTTTCTGTTAATTAAATAATTATTTATTATATTACTATTTAAAAAGATCACAAGAAATCCATAAATCATTGATTAACTAAGAATAATTAATCCAACGCATTTTTAATCATCTAAGTTTATCAAACAACTGATTTACGTACATTTGGGTAAATTTATAAATGAAAAAAATGTGGGATGTCTCCGGTCGGCTATCATGCAAATTCCAATTGGATAAATTAACACATATATATTATATTTAAATTAAATTATAAATTAAAATTAATAAATAATTTTAAAATAGTTCACAAGATATTAAGAAAAACCTTATTTTATAAAATTTTTTAATATTTATATTATTCGGTAAATTTATTTTATATAACAAACGAAATATAAAAAATTATGTTATGATAAAATTTACAACGATTAATAAAACAAAAAGACATTGATTAGTTAATTGGGTTAAAAATTAATTTAATTAGACTTTTAAATTAATAAAAATTGATTATTTTCTAAAAAATATATAACACTTAAAATAAAATGAGTTTTTTCATATAAAATTAAATTCTAAATATATGCTCATATAAAAAATAATTCATAATTAAATAATAAAATAATTTAAATAATAAAAAATTTACTTACAGTTAATACCATGTTTGCTAGGTTTGTTTCGAATATTATGTGTACGGATGGTATGTGGTTGTCGAGTTTGATATTCAAATAATTGCAGGGAATTCAAAAGGCCTGTGGGAGGGGGTGATCTTTGGTCATTTTTTTTGCGGTGACATCTATTGGGCGCCTGAAGAGTCAACTGTTTTCCTGTAACGCCATCTGGTGCTCATATTTCGCCGGACCCATTGAAGTGCATACCCTTTGAACCGGACATATAATCTAAAATCTAAAAAAATATTTTTTATGAGAGACCCTCCTTAAGATAGTAATCTCCTTATTATTATAAATTATTATTATTATTATTTTTTTAAATAAATCTATTATTAATGTGGTGTTAAAAAATAAAGGATTTTTAGGTGCGATATTTATTTATGAAGGTGAAATCAGTTTACGATAATATTGATATTTTAATTGATAACTAAAAAAATTAACTTAATATTAATATAAATAGTAAAATGGAATAAAATACAAATAAATTTAAATTTCTAAAGGCTTATAACCAATTATATGGCCCAAGAATTTCCAATAGAGGTTTTCTCAAGGGTCAATTCTGAGTCCTCTATTGTATAATCTAACAATGGATTTAATTATTTTATAAGTGATCCCAAATTACAATCTAATTCAGTTTGTAGAGGTTATATATATATATACATTCCATTAATTACTTTTAATAAAAATATTAATAAAATAACAATCTATTTTAAGAAATTAACAATTAATTACACCTATCCCCCGATTTACACGGTACTTGTTTTACACGTTTTCGCTTTTACACGGTTTTCCAAATAAGTTTTTTTTTTGTTTTTATCGCACTCTACTAAATGCTACTGTGTACACATCTCATGGGGAATCCCGAGCTTATGTGCTGACTTGCTGCACATGCACACTGTGTCTGTATTTCTTCGCATAAAATTAAAGTTTTATCTACAGAAAATTGTATTTGAGTGAAAGTTTCACAGTTCCAGAAAGATTTAATTTTCCATATTCCAACCTTCGATTCCGAAAAAAACAATGAGAGTAATTTCTGATAGTGATGAAGGATAATAAAACACCTTTGGTTTTATTTTTTGTTCTTCTGTTTAATGTATTGTAATTAAATAAAAAAAACAGTGTTTCCGTAATATATTACATATTTTAACCTGTCAATGCATTTTATTTTTATTTCTGTGTACACCTAAAAATATTGAAAAAAATCACATCTGTTAAATAGCAAAATTATGCATTTTCTGCAAGCTTTTCGATTTACACGGTTTTGTCTTGAAAATTTTCAATTTTCGATTTACACGTTTTTCCCAGGAACGTATCTACCGTGTAAATCGGGGGATAGGTGTAATTATTTTAAGGTGATAATAGCAATTTAACAATAGAACCTCAAAAATTCAATTTGATGATTTTAATCACAGCAAGATTAATAAAATTAAACTACTTAAAAATAAAAAATAGTACATTAACATACTTTATTCAATTTCTAATTTAAGATAAAGTATATACATCAAAATTTATTATTCTACTAGTAAACAATAAGATTGGTCAATTGCTGTTCATGAATATTATTTTGAACATAGATATGTTTTCTTTTAAATTTTTCTTAAATGATTATGAATTTAACTACATTAAAATATTATATTAAATTATAAAGTATGAAAATTATATCTATTTAATGTTTTAAAAAAAATTGTTTTTTACTCATTAGATTATATTCAATTTTTATTTCAACCTTTTAATAATTTTATTATTTCTATTTTGAACAAAAGAATATTAATTTTTTTATATAACATCATTAGATGAAGTTTATACTAATTCATATCTGGTACTTTGGACAGGATGCATATTTTGCTCCCCTTGTAATAACAAATTAAATTTTCCAAAAAATCTTGTTTATTTTTGAGAATATTATAACTCCTTCTACTAGTGGCTCTTGGGGATTGATCATTTTCAACATCCTGGCTAGGTCAAACATTGAAATCTAACATTAAAAACTTTGAGAAAATTAAGATTATAATTTATTATTATTTCAGTTATATATATAAGTTAACAGTTTGATAAAGAAAAACTAATTCTTGAGGTTGTATTGATTTTATTAACATTATTAAAAAAATAATAATTTATCAAAAATATATTTATTCATACTAAATTTAATTTAATATTCAATTATAAAATTTAGATAAATATGGTTTAAAAATACCGATTGATTAGTGATAGAAGAAAACAGGTCCGAACCGACCGACGGTTTGAAGTAAATTAATTTCCAGCTACAGAAACAATTTCAAATAATTTTAATATATCTATTAATGTAATAAAAAACAGATATGGATAGAACATAAATATTTTTAATTTTATTTTATTTATAATATATATGTAAGACCAGGCTCTGACGTCATCAATGACTGGATGACGTCATATAATTTTAAATTAAGAAATAACTAATATAGATGATTTTTCTCGAGGATAAAACCAATACAAAGTGCATGATTTGTGGTGATATGTAAAAAAATCTCCTTATGTGAAATTTGGTGTGAAAATAACCCTTCCCTTCCTATCGTCGATCGCTAATACTACCACTTCCGGTTTCCGGATTTGCACCAAAAGTTGATCAATTCATCATACTGATGCATTAAGTTAATATACTAAACTTGATCAAAATCCGTTGAGCCGTTCAAGCTGTACACATCTATACGGACGGACAGACATCATGCTAAAAATACTTTTTTCTGTTAAGAAAATGCATGATTCGTGGAGATATGTAAAAATCACCACATGTGAAATTTGGTGTGAAAACAATACCTCCCTTACTATCGTCGGTCGGTAAAAAGGTTGGAGTCAGTTGTAGCACAGAGTGCCTACCTCCCAGGGGCTATTATTTGGTATTTATATATATATATAAATATATTGATAATTATAAAATTATATATAAGAAGAGAATGAATAGTTATTAAATTAAAATGAAATTATATATTAAGTAAAATAATTAAAATAATTTATTTTATTGAAGAAATGAAAAATATTCTCTTTGTCATTTCGAATGAGACAATATTATATCCGCTTGAAGTTTTGCAGTTATAATATTAAATTGCCCTCTCCAATTACAATTATCACCCCTCTTGGATTCATCGTCAGTGATTATCTCATCATACATTCAATCGAATTCTATTAAACAAATTGATTAAGAAGTTCATATGACCTTGGAATGTCGAATTCATAAAATCTTTTAAATTTTATAAATTAATACAATAATATACTCTACAATTTAGTATAGTTGAATTTTATTTATCGATCTCAAATTTACAATAATATCTTTGTAAAATAAATTTTAAAAAAAGTGAAAGATTATAAATAAAGAAGTCAAAAAAGAATATCCATTTAATTTCGCTAGAAATTTGTGCTTATTATATATGTATGAGTCATTCAATAAAACCCTGGTCTGACATATATTCTAAAGACATGTGTCAAATTTTCATTAAAAGTTGGTATTTAGTGAAGTTACTAATGTTTGTTGAAATTTAATAAACCCTGTCACAAATCATCGAAAACAATATTCAAATTAAACAAATTACACTTGGAGATTTACCATCCACCGTATAATCCAGTCCTGGCCTCCAATACGTAAAGAAACTCCACTTTATATTTGAAATTTCAAATATATGTAATATATATATATTGTCTATATTTTAATAATCTTGTGATTAATATTAATTAATTTTGCTTATTATTAATTTTTTTCTTAAAGGTTATATCAAATGATACTTTATTATATTATCATTACACAAAATTATATTATGCTATATAATAAATTATATTCACCTTTTTTATTATCAATGTTTAATGACGATGATATTTTTGCATTTTAAAGGATGATATACAGGAAGTTCAGTTAAACTAATCGTAAAAAAGAACCCTCACAATATTTCAATAGGATAATCACTGAGTCTATATTAAAGCATAAATGTTCTAGGATATTAAATATAGAAACCTGTGGCCATTGAGCTGGCAAAACTCTTTCTTCATATTTGAATGGTAGAGAAAAAATTACTAATTCTAATTTAAACTTTACTGGCTTTACTAGGTATAACACACATATAATTGTTGATAAAGGTGTTAGTGTTGCCGTGAGAAGTTTTATATATTTATATAATTATTGTGAGAATTAGAAATAGGATGATCCAAATAAATATATATATAGGGGTGAGTGGACCATCTTGGGACATAGCTTTATTTTTTTGACGAAAATTTTAAATTTACTCATATTTCTTGCAGATGTAGAGAAAGTGCAGCACAATCAAATTGTCATAAAGGCTCTAATTCAATTGAGAAACAGATTAGAATTTATTAAGATTTTTATTTTTAGAATATGCCTCGTAACTTTCATATAAAATTTCGTTCGATAAGTTATAAAGTGATTCTTAAAGAATATATTTAGAAATAAAAGCTACTATAATATAATGAAATTTAAAGTATTTTCTTTAAAACTAAATCATAATAATTATTCTGGTATTAAGTCTAACAGCATGTCATTCTAACATTTCAAAATTTAGACACAAGATATGCCGAGATAACTTTTATATTTTATCAATTTTTCGGTTTTTAATTCGGTTTATTTTCTTTTAATAAAAATTTAAAATATTATTTAAGTCATTTCTCAACTTTTTTTTTATTTAAACTTAAATAGATTAAATTTAAACATTCACGGAGGTGTAGGTGAAGCCCTTTATAGACCAAATGCCAGAACCAAACAAATCCTGTCTAAATAATATAATAAATTCAAGGGGAAATATCTGGAAAATTAAATCTATTTTATCTCGAAAAATATAGAAAATTATAAGTTGCCTATATAAATTTCTTATAAAAGTTGATTAGTAATTTCAAAATGAACCCATTGGTAAAGTAATTAACCTTGTCCAAACAGGATGAGTCTTTCTGAATAATTACCAAAAAATTTATCCACGAACAGACTTTATCTAATGGAATATTGTTTTTTTCTTCTTTCTGATACGAACACCCTTTAATAGATGTCGCTAGATTAACAGCCCTACTGATTTGGAATGGAAGGCATCACCATATGAAGAACGAACAGATAAACCACAGCCCAGCTATCTATAGAATGGTGACATTTTTGCATACCCACTGTCGTTAGATTATAACAACCTATCGTGAGTCGTGGTCTAAACGAATTACACATTGTCCATCTCGTTAAAAATTATTAATACTACAATACTACAATTTTCTAAATGCGAGGTGGGTGAATCAGAAAGAATTCATATCCTAATGCTAGAAATATTATTAAATTATGAAGCTCTTCTGCAAATAAAATAAGCATTGTTATTATTATTATAATTTTTTTTTTTGTATAATTAATAAATAATAAATATTTTTAAATTACTGAAATGTGTTTGTTATTTTATTTTGTTCTAGTTATTCTTTTCTAAGTAAAGTGATTGAATTAAAATGATGTAATTTTTTTCATGCCCGGATTTTTTTTTTTTGTTTTTATTCCCTTCGAAACAATCGATATGAATGTCTTTGTCGTGGTACTCGAGGCATTGTCAAGTGCAACGAGGAGCGGCTTCGAATCAATTCATTAGTATGCAATTTTAGAATACTGGGTGACCTCCACTTTCAATATAGAACAAGTAGGTAGTTCTTCAGTACAAGAATCAATAAGCGAATATTTTATCTTAAATTCTTTTGTTTCAAACCTATTAGATAAACTATACCTAACATTTATATAATATATACGGTAATTATCCAAAACAGTCTTTATGTCATGGATTTAGATATAACTTTACCAATTGGTTCCTTTTTTAATTCCAAATAAACTTTTTTCATGCAATTTTTGCGGGTCGTTTCTAGTTTAAAAGATAAAAAGGATTAAAATTTGCCAGAATAGCTTAGCTTATTATGAACATCGAAATATGATTTCATTAATATTTTATTGACTAATTCACTAATTATTCACTTATTCCTAATTTTCGGTTTTTTCGGTTCGGTTTGGATATAGGGAAATTATTTAATTAATTAATTTTTTAATTTTTCTATATCCAATCCGAACTACAAAAAAAAAAAAAAATTAGTGGAGCCCTCTGATAATCAAATTAATAAAACATGTAGCTAAATGGAATATCAATAGATATATATGCAAATTTTAATAATTTTTATCTAGTAAACTTGAAACGACCCGCAAAAATTGCATAAGAAAAGTTTATTTGAAATTAAAAAAGGAACCCATTGGTAAAGTTTTATCCAAATCCCTGACATAAAGACTTTTTTGAATAATTACCATAAATACTAATATATATATATATATATATATTATAGGCAAATAGCAATTTAATAGCATTTGCTTAGGCAAAAGCCATTTACCTTGCCAAATAGCTTCAAATATTATTCCATTTGACTAGGAAAATAGCTCAGAAAATGTCGGCAATTTATTGGACCGATGACAGATGAACAAGACACACAATCACTGTATTCGTCTGCCTTCTTTGCATTCCGTTCTTAATAAAAGTAGGCAAACCTGGAAAAAAGTGCGAGGGAAAAAACAGAATAAATACCCAAATATTATTTATTTTTAATCAATTAAAACAATTTAATAAGGAATCGAATATTTTTAAAAAAGATATAAACAAAATAATTGGGAAAAATATTACTTAAACTCGAATTCTTTGGTAACAATTTCTTATTCTTTAATTCTTTGGCAATATTGTTAAATATATTTTGTTTAGCACAACATTGAGCTTTCATTGAGCCATTTCACCAACATATTTATTTAAAAACAACGAACAAAATATACTTTTGTTTTTTTTTAGATTACACTGTGAGAGCATTGTCAAACAAAGATTTAGCCAGCTTTTGTCTATGCAAATGCTATTTTTCTAAAATTGCCATCTGCCTACGACATATATATATATATAATTATATTAAATATGTTATTAAAAAAAAGCAATAATACATTTTATTATTATTATTAATATAATTTGACTACAAACAGCCACGAGAAGTATTCATCCCTCCTTGAGGGGTTCTTGTCAATTTAAAATTCACTAACTCGACAGCTATTTAGTATACATATAAAAATCATCAAGGTCTTGAACTTTATTTTTCAAATATAATTTTTTAATTAATTCATTACCAATAATTAATCCATATTTTTATAATTAATGGATTGTCATCGGTAACAAGTAAGTATGAGATATTTCGATTTTATCGTTTTATTGAAAATTAATTAAAATAGGAATATAAAATTCTTTCCAAACCGACATAGAAAGTATTGTAATTAATAAATCAATTATTTTAAAGTTAATTCCTTTTTTCATTAAATATAAAAAAAGAAAAAAAATCCATAAATTAAAAAACAAAAAATAATTTAAATTTAGAAAATAAAATTTTTTTTTTTTACATATGTATCTTAGAAATAAAAGAATATAGTCGGTTATAAAAAACTTCGAAGATATTCTTGTATTTTTAAATCAAGTTTGGCAACATGATTGCGCGTTGTTTTTTCTACTATAATTAAAAGTACATACATATTTTTGATCGTAATTTTTGAAAAAAAAAAAAATAGGGAAAGATAAAATATCTTTCCCTCAAAATATCATAGTTTTCATTCTTTCCAATCCCTCCGATTTTGGTGTTGGGCGCGTTCTTTTTAATAAAAATCTTAAGATACTTTGTGAAATACCTAATCGGGCGACGCCCTATCGCAGGCCGGTTTTTGACTTTTGAAGAGCAGTGGCCTCCCAACGACCGAGCATCGAACCTATTACAGGGGATATCATATCCGCTGAGTATCCCTCCCAATGGATCAGCACGACAAGAATTGAAAATATACCTGGAATGGCGGGGCGATCTGGTCATTTACCCCGTCCTAGAAAATGTACTACTATTCTTCAACGATTTCCCTATAAAATCGACTAGTCTCCCATTTCTCTCTCTTATTTTAATTGAACCTACAATCAAATATATTGATTTTCATCGATGGCCATAAGTAAGAAGTCGCTGGGGCAACGTCATGCATTTTATTTAGGATATCCTTATCGTCAAGAAGACAGAGAAAAAAAGAAATGCACATTTATCTAAATTTATTTTCAATTTCCACACAATTATAATAAAAAAAACCTCTGACTTTGTACGTCCTACACAAGGACAAGGCCTATCAAGCCATTTATATCATTGAGGTGTCCTATGATCAGTAGAACGGGTCCTCTCAACCTTTGCTTTGATTTTCTTGATCGGAGGCGCTATCAAGTAGCTTTTCCCCAATGTTGTTCCAGGAGGCTGGGTTGACTCCGCCCCATAGACCCCAGCTAGGGAAATTCCCTTGCCAGGCCCGGGACTTGAACCCGGGACCATGAGAATGTGAGGCAGGTTTGCTACCCACACACCCAATGGCGCCTTCTCCAATTATAATAAAATGGGAAAATTTTGTTAACGAGTGATTCTAGTTTAAATTTCATTTCACTTGGTTTATTTCCAATAATGTACACAACCATTCGCAAAAGCTAAACCATCTATTCCTTGTATTACATTAATGTCGTAGGTTGTTAAGATATCATTTATAAAAAGATTAAATAGAAGGGATGAATTAACTGTGCTCTGTTGGAGACTATTTGCAACTTGAAAATCGATTGATGATTTCGCGTTTGATTGGTCTAAGATTATTTGGGGTCTGAGGAGTCCTTACTCTTCTTCGGGATAGCGATGACTTTAGCTTTTTTCCAATTTCTCGAAAAATTGCAATTAGACGGTGTTTACTCAACAAGCAAATAACACAAGCGAAAAAGGAAATTGAGCTAAACAATACAAACAATAGGATAATATCAAAATTCAACATGCCCAACACCTCACAATTATTCAATAATGCTTTAAATAATTGGTATTTTTCGAGAAATTGGAAAAAAGCTAAAGTCATCGCTATCCCGAAGAAGAGTAAGGACTCCTCAGACCCCAAATAATCTTAGACCAATCAAACGCGAAATCATCAATCGAGTTTCAAGTTGCAAATAGTCTCCAACAGGGCACAGTTAATTAACTTAATTTGGGGTCTGAGGAGTCCTTACTCTTCTTCGGGATAGCGATGACTTTAGCTTTTTTCCAATTTCTCGAAAAATAGCAATTATTTAAAGCATTTTTATTGAATAATTGTGAGGTGTTGGGCATGTTGAATTTTGATATTATCCTATAGTTTGTATTGTTTAGCTCAATTTCCTTTTTCGCTTGTGTCTTTTGCTTGTTGAGTAAACACCGTTAACCACCAGTCTTCATATACATTATAGAAAAATTGAAAAAAAAAATATTTAATGTACTTGTATCTTGTCCCAAGTAGTTCAGCTTGGGACAGTTAAAAATAAATATGAAAAGTTAACTCAATTAATTCTAATTAATAAACATAGGTTAAGTATAGATTAAATAAGGAATATATTTTAAAATATAAAAGTAATCTTGGCATATCTTGTGCTCAAAATTTGAATTTTAGAAGACCATGCTGTTAGACTTAATACCAGAATAATTATTATCCTTTATTTTTATAGAAAATACTTTAAATTTCATTATATTATAGTAGCTTTTATTTCTAAATATATTCTTTAAGAATCACTTTATAACTTATCGAACGAAATTTTATATGAAAGTTACGAGGCATATTCTAAAAATAAAAATCATAATAAATTTTAATTTAATTAAAGCCTATTTGACAATTTGATTGTGCTGCACTTTCTCTACATCTGCAAGAACTATGAATAAATTTAAAATTTTCGGCAAAAAAATAAAGCTGTGCCCCAAGATGGTCCATTCTCCCCAATGTATTTTCGGTTCGTCCTTGCATTAATATTATTTTTTCATAATGGCGACCGACCGAGTACATATTCAAAGAGAAAGTTCTGTAGATATAGTTTAAGACCGGGGTTCTCAACCTTTCAGGCTCTGTGCCCCCCTTAGAACACTGATGTGAGGTCACGCCCCCCTGTTTCAGAGTATCGCAAAATCTGACCTTTTTTTGTAACAATTTTGAATAAAGAAATAAAATCAGAAATGTTCGAAAAGTTTTCCCACAAAATCACCTTCCTTTTTTTTAAAACCATTTTGAAAAAAATTGAAAATAATCGGAAATGTTCGAAGTTTGGCCATAAAATCATTTTACCTTTTTTTTTTTCAACAAAATTTTTAAAAGTTTGCGGGCACTTGAGATGCTTCCCCCCCCCTAGAATGTGATCGCCCCCTCAGGTTGAGAACCGCTGGTTTAAGACATGGAAATGCCCCCCACACCTGTTGTTATGTCATAAGCTACTTTAGTCATACATTGATTGCATTTTATAAAATTTTGAAACTATTGTTAATGTTTTTTACATATTTTTTATAGCAGCTACAAGTAAATTCCAAATTGACTCTTATTATGTTGAATTTATAATGTTTTTCTAATAATTAAGAACCAGTGTACTAAAAAAAGTATGGTTTGTACTACGGTCATGCCCAATTACTGTGACAACTGAACTGAACTAAAATAACTCAAGAGTGATTAGCAACCCCAACCACTTGATAAACCACGCCTCCTTGCTTGCTTATATGAGCCAAGTCATTTACAATATTACAAAAATAATAAAAATAATATATTGCATTAAAGCGAATACCTGATTTCATTTTCCATTTATTCCACTAATTCGTATTCTTCCAATTTTCTTCTCCGAATCAAATTATGCCAGACTTGATATTTTATATTTGAAATTCAATTTCTTTAAGGAAATAATTTAATCATGAAGCTAACGACCAAAATAATAATAATGATAATAATAAGAAAAAGAAGAATCAGAAAATAAGAGGGATGCAACATAATTCCATATTATAAAATTTTTAAATTTTTTTCTATATTATATATAGAGAGAGGACTTTAATAGTTAAATAACAACAATATTTTCAATGATTTTTATTAAAAAATGAATATATTTATACATTTATGTATAGAAATAGGGGATATATATATATATATATGAATATAAAGCTTTAAGTGGAGACAATTAGTAAAAGTAACAGAATAATATAACAACTAATATTAAAAAAAAATTAAAACAATTATTACTTAAAAAAACTACTAAAAATTTATTTAGAGTATTAAAAATTATTTGAAAATCAAATAAAGTTATTTGCTGCTAAATATCTTATATATATGTATATGGATTGTATATAAAGCTAAAATTAATTAATTAATTAATATTTGAAATGAGTGTTATCCACTACATGTTTAAAAACAATGTGTTTAAACTTGAGTGGCTGAATAAAAAGTATTTTTTATTTCAATGATTAAAAATTTGTTGAAGAAATATATAAATATATATTAACTAATGATAAGAATTGAAAGGTGAAAATGGATTGGAAATATAGAGAATATAATAAAGATTTAAGGGGAAAAAAGGTACAGAATAAAATGAAATCAGACATAAAATTATTATTATTAATAATAAAACTACTGAATATTCAAGTAAGAATGTAATATACATATAAAATAAATTTTATAAAATAACGTTTTTCTCATGGACTAAAAAGAATAAAATAATTTTTCTATAAGCTTGACAAAGTTTATGGTTGAATTGATTCATATTCAACTAAAAACGTCGGGCGCATTTAGTTTTATTTTTATATGAAACATCAAGTCAAATTTTTGTATTAATAAAAATTTTACTAAACACCTAAACTGACAATTTTTTTTATTATACAATAAAATTGATAGATTAAGAGCTAAGAAATTAATCTTTTATTATTTATCACTGTAAAATATACTTATATCAATATATGTAACAAATTTTAAAAGAATTATTATTTTATTAAATTTACATATTATCAATCAAATCCAAAACATTTTATTATATTAGAAGAAATTGGGTTACTTGTTAATGAAGTGTTTTAGTATGGTATATAAGTATATATATAAATTATAGAAATATTATAGAAAGCAAATGAAAACTATAAGCGTCCAACGTTAGCTTTTTTAGTTGAATATGAAGCAATTCAACTTTAAACTTTGTCAAGATTATAGAAAAATTATTTTATTATTTTTAGTTCATGAGAAAAACGTTATTTTATAAAAATTTTTTATATTTATATTATTTTATTTTTTTAGTACAATTTTTTAATTCGATAAATTTATTTAATATAACAAGAGAAATAGAAAAGGTGAAGTAATTTGCAAATTGATTAAAACAAAAACAATATTAATCTTCTAAAATTGATTATATGTATTTATGTTAAGTAAATGTTATTATTGAATAATAATTATTAAATTATATTTATAACTAATATTAATATGAGATTTTATAAATGTTTATAGGATTTTGTACGCATATTGTAAAATTGAATTGACAATTACAATTATAATATAATTTTTAAGTGGAAGATAATTATTATTTCTTAAAAATATCTATTCAATAGAAGAATAGAAAAAATATATAGTAAGACTTATTAGAAAGAGTTTGAGGGGTAACGGGTAGTCTCTTCTCTATGATCCCAATAGAAAAGATTTCTACTTCAGGGAGTAGCGTCCCTGCCCTCACGTGAGCTCATGAATCCTTCCTTGCATAGGAGGGGAATCATGTCCTTTACCCGTGGACTCCTTTCAATCCATTCTCTTACTCTTACTCTTCCCCCCTCCCTTGATCCTTCAAAAAATCATGTTTATTTGGATGAAGGAGAATACCTAGCATAGATTCGTTAAAAAGAAAAAAAAATGCAATCTTGTCTTTTTAAGGAGACTCTTTATAAGATTCCCCTATATAAGCTGATTACACGCATTTTCTAACTTGCAAAACTTCGTAATTGATGAGTGAGACTTATCTTATAAGTGCCTCTGAGAGGACCCACCTCTCGTACCCTTCATATTAGTAAAAGACTTGTAACTCATATTTATTGTATTCTTTGGAGAATTAGCAGAACAAATCTATTCAATGTTTTTCATTTTATTCAAATTTTTAACTAAATTTTGTAAATTATGAGTAAGAAAAATCAATTCAACATAATTTTAGCCAGAGTCTAATTTAAATTGATTTTTAGTATCATTAAATGGAAATTTTTAATTAATTTTAATATCGGGTTATTTTTGCAGTTCAACAAAAATATTGCCTTATAACAACAGGTAAAACCTATACGAATAGATTCATTATGAAACGTAGATTCATTTTCGATAGTATTATATAATTTTACGGTGCTTTCTTAATTAAATATTAATTGTTGAATTTTGACAGATTGAAAAGAAATATTCGCCGCCATGTTGAGCGACCGCTACCTCAAATGCTTTGCTTATCCGTAACTTTGAAGGAGACAATTGTTTTTTTAATTCCTGCATAGAAATCTCTTACTTACCCATTAATGGATGAGATTCAACTGCCTTTGGCCTTATTTCCCAAATCTGACTTTTTTTATTTATGTTCTCTTAAAATATTTGAAATTGTATCATATATTTTGTCGTTTATTAATTTTAAATAATAATCTTATTCTTAAATATTCAGAGTTCATAAGGAATCATTTTTACCTCTAGCCAGAGATAGTATTGCGATCACGAAAATTTTCGATCTCGAGATTTTGATGTTTTTATATGTTTTGAAGGTCCCTGAGTCAAGGTTGAGAAAAATGTCTATGTCTGTGTGTGTGTGTGTGTGTGTGCATGTAGAGAAGATTACGCAAAAACAGTTTGAGCTAGAATAATGAAATTTGTTATACGGCCATTATTCAAAATTCCTAGTTTTCTATCAACTTTTGAGAAATGTAGATCAGAGGGTCATTACCATGTTTTGATTTCTTTTCCTCTAAAGTGACCGTAAAAATAAAGATATATGTTTGATAGTTTTGCACATGATTAAAAATTGTATAAAACTGCTAT
Source organism: Labia minor (assembly GCA_963082975.1). NCBI lineage: Eukaryota > Metazoa > Arthropoda > Insecta > Dermaptera > Spongiphoridae > Labia > Labia minor. The sequence continues at coordinate 11,336,672 of OY720348.1, forward strand.
ATATAGAATTTCAGCTTGATTGAATCGCTGAAAGTACCGGAATTAATTTTTTAACACTGCCAATAACTCGCCAGCACGTGACGCTGTTCCATCAACAAAGAGCCAAACATAAATTATTTATTAATTTTAATTTATAATTTAATTAATTAAATTTAATTTAAATATAAGATATGTTATTTAATCCAATTCAAATTGCCAGATAGTCGAGTGGAGACACTCCAGCTAATTTTTACCAATACATCACTGCTCTCATTTGATCTAAAAATATTTCGTTTAAATATTTTCCATATTTATTATTAATATTTTCATATTGAACACTCCAGCTTATTTTATAATACCGAGCGGCGGCTCGGTGTGAACCAGGTACTTATATATATTAAATTATAATTTAATATAGTATAGTACAGGGGTCGACAACCTTTTTTGGTCGCGGGTCAAAATCAACCAAAATGCGAGTATTAAAGAGACGTTTGGGTCAGAGATATATTCGTATTAAAACAGCATTTTAGTAAATAATAAGATATATTTTATTAAGAAAATAATTACAAACATAGTTGAATACACTTTATTTATAAACTTTCTCTACGATATTAGGCTCCCCTGATGTTGAACTTGTGGCGTCAATTTAGTCAAGTCTGGTTTATACTTGTTAATCTTTTTACGTCGAACAAAAGTATCTGAATTTTCAATAGTTAACCACCTGTTCCTGTTTTTGTGAAAATATGTGCTCACATTTTTAATGATGAAAACCTCGAAGGAAGTGATGCCCAACATGTTGATATCATGAGAAAATGATTATCTTCTGTATTTTCTAAATCGTTCCGCAATTTCTTGAATTTATACGTCTATAATTTTGAACTTTTAAAATCAACCATTTTTAAACTAAAATTTTCAATTCTTAGATATTCAAAATACTGCAAATTTATAATATTTTTTCTATTTCATCGGGATTTATTAAAAAATGTAAACATTTCTCCATGTTTCGGTTTTTGCAACCGACTTTCATATTCACTTTTAATGGCCGAAATCCAACTTTAGAACATATTTATCGATATTTTCTTTTTCATCTTCCCTTTTTAACAAGGGAAAGGTATGAAATATTATAGTATTTATGCCAGTTTCAAATAATATCAGTTTTGAAGTAAATCTCTTCCATTCCTTACATTTTCAAAATTGTGTGGTTATTTCTTTGGAGTCGTACGTTGAAATCATTATAAGGGTTCATTATGTCTGTTAAGAACTAAAGTCTTAAAAACCATTGTTTATCATTGAGTTCGAGATCATTTTCACAGATTTCGTGAAGAAATATTTGTATATCATCAAAAAACACTACAAATCTATTAAAAACTTTGCCTCGACTTAACCATCGTATTTCAGAATGTAATAACAAACAAATCTTCATATTTCGATTCAATTTCCTCCAAAAAAGCTTTAAAGCACTTTTGTATTAATGCTGATCGTGCTATTATCATGTTCACGATCTTAACGACTTTTGCCATTACATCCTTAAGTTGTTGTGTAGATGCTTTTTCAAATAAATTTTCTTCATATATGATACAATGAAACGATAAAAGTGAACGGCCAAGTTCATTTTCCATTAGTTTTACAAATCCAACAGTTTTTCCCCTCATACTTGGAGCAATGTCAGGAGTTATGGAAAACAATGTACTTTTTAAACCCAATACTTGTCCATTTTTGAAATTTGTAAACTCTTGACGAAAAATATCAGTGCCTTTGATGGTGTCATTTATTGAAGCAAGAACGCATAGTTCTTCATTGATATTCGAGCTATTTATTGATGTAACTAATAATTATTGCATGCCTACCAATACTATTTATGTCGGTATTTTTGTCAACTGCAATACTAACTATGTCACAAGATAACAAATCATTTTTGATCTGTTCATCAATATTCTTGATCATATCTTCAACGCGACGCTTGACTGTTCTAGCTCACAATGACACACATTCCTTTGATTCTCTCAATTACTTGTTTTTTTTTTTTGTATTTATTAAAGCTTTTGTGATTATTTTGATAATTATTAAGGGAATTTTTATTAAAAGATCACATTGTGTTTGTATAAATTATTTATTAAATTAAAATTTATTTTTTATTTGCGAAGTCATTAAATAAGTGTTCGGAACAATTTATGAAAGCGTTTTTTCAAAAACTAGCTGTCTGAAAATGGTTTTCCGTTTGTACCAATGCTAAGAGCTGCAACAAAGCTGGCGAGATTGTTGCCGGTAACAAAACTCTTTAAGAATTTATTTTGTTTTCCAAAATTTAATACACGTTTAGCAACACGTGTATTCAAATTTATCATCATTTGCCATTTCACTCACATCTTTATGTTTTGAAGAAAAGTGCCGCTCAATATTATAAGTCCTGGCGGTAATTATATCTGTACATAAAGTACATATCAATTTGTCACCATTTTCGATACACCCATAATTTTCTGTCACACATCTTGAAATAATCTCTTTTTTGCTTTTTGTTGGGTTCATGGGAATTTTTTAAATAATAATTTTTATTTCACTAGGGCACTAGATCAGTACTATTGTACTACTGTACTACACGTGCTATAACTATAACTGACATACAACTGAGATAACACACGTGTCCAAGAATGGTACAATTTGTTCGGACAATGTTGCTGCATTCTGTATACTATCGGCCGATTCCATATCCAGTCAGGCGGGGGTGGGGCTTTAACTGATATTTCTATAAGTTATACTGGATTCAAATTTGGTACATTCATAACTTTGCGATAAAAATTTTTTGGGAAAAAGAAAAAAATGTTTGTATATCTTATACCTTATTTTCGGAACTAAAGTGGGTCACTTAAAATTACCAAATGGATCATTCGGTGACCCGCGGGTCATAGGTTGCCGACCCCTGGTATAGTATTTGCCTTGATCCATCATAAATCATAAAAAAAATAATATAAATAAATATTTAATTTAATTGATAAAATTATCATTATAATAGATTCATTTCTGTCAAAATATTGTATTTTAGTTTATTTTCCACCACATAGATTATACGAGAAGTTTCATATTTCATTTCGTTGTGATTAATTTCTTGTCTATTTGACATAAGAGTAAAGGAACAGGTCATTTGCAGGAAATTAACTTATTTGTCTTTGTATTGTAATAAGGCAAAATTTCAAATTTCATTTCATTAGAATTACTATTCCATTTACAAACTGGCATACAATAAAATCAAAATGTTCCTAAACAACAAAGTATAATTTACTTGAATATTGATTTTATATCGATACTATAATATTTATATATATATATATGCACATAATACTATAATAGATCAACTCAGAATAATAAATTCGAGATATTTGGTTATTTTATCATAGAAATCATTAATTTCTTTTTCGTTGATTTTTTATTTAAAACTAGTCAGTTTTCAGTCTGAATTCAGCCTCAGGCGGTTATATAAATTTATATAATATATATTTTATCTTATTATATTAGAAAAAATTGTATATATATTATATAAATATATATATATATATATATATATATATATATATATATATATATCTAATCTATCTAATCTAATCTTATTATACTAACTATAATTGTATATATTTATATATTTGTAAATGGGATCTGAGACAGCTTTAACGATTTTTTTGAAATTCACACCATAGATAGTATTTATAAAGAAAAATCGATCTGTATTGGTTTCATCCTCGGGAAAAATCATCTTCATTATTTTTTTTTCTTAATTTAAATTTATATGACGTCATAGTATGTCACCAAGCCCTCACAGACAAGACGTCACAGTCAGCGCCTAATTATACCTTATCTTATATTATAAATAAAATAAAATTATAAATATTTATGTTATATCCATATCTGTTTTTTATTGCATTAATAGATACATTTAAATTATTTGAAAATGTTTCAAAACATTTAGAAGATTTATCTTTATTTAAAGAGGGAAATTAAATGGCGTCATCAAATTCGCGCTTCCGTCCCTGTATTTGGTTGGAAGTTTATATGTAAAAGGTTTTCATCCATTTTGTATCAATCAGTATATTACATAAAACATTCATTTGTATTTGTGTTCTTACTTAAAATATATTTTAATTTAATCAGTAAATTAATTATATATTATTATTGTATATGTTATATCTATCTATTTATCTATCTATCTTTGTGGCTCTACGGTACTCGAAAGTTCTTGGCGTTGCGTAGTTTTGGGTTCGGGTCTTTAATTTTTTTTTTTTTTTTAATTTTTGGAAATTTTCTTTTTTTCTTTGGAAGGATATCACAGAATGTACATCATTGTGAAATGTTTTGTGGAAAATTAAGTGGAATGTTAAGTGAAAAATTAAATACAATGTGTAACAAAACAATATTTAAAAAAATTATGTTTACTAGTGAGATCTTAGCAAACTTTGTAAATAGTATTTTGTAATATTAATTAATTAATTAATTTATTATTATTTATTTTATTTATTAATTTTTTTTATTTTTAAATAGATATTAATTATATATAGAATTGCTCGTTTCATCTAGATGTTCAGCAAACATTGGACCAATTTTTTGTGAAAGAAAGCCGACTTACAACAACAGCCACTTTGTACTCATTGGACAGTGATTAATTTTAATTTTGTTTTTCATAAATTAATTGAACAGTTTATTTTGTTTTAATTGAATACGTTTTTTTGTTTTTTCTATGTATAAAATGAAATTTTATATTATTTTGGTTTTTTAAATGTTTAATTTTCTTTTTAAAAAGTAGTATTTTCGTAACCTATCTTCGATCTTTACTTGGTTTGTTATAGAAAATCTTAATTCACTTTACATCGTTTCAATTTGCGTCAAGTTTTTTCGAACCTTACCTCGACGCAAAGTGAGGTATAGGTGTACATTTATTTTATTATTTTTTTTTAAATATTTGAACAATGTGTTTGCTGCCAGAGTTTTAAAATTTTAATTTTAAATAAAAAATAATAAATTAAAAAGATTAAACAAATATTTGAAATGATATAAGCATCCAATCTAAATTAATAATAAAAATAAATAAAAAAAAATTTTACTTGTTAATTAATTTTTCATTTATTATACGTAGTTGGAGAAAATTACACTTAATCCAAAGAATTATTTTTTTTTTTAATTTTCATATTATGGGTTCAATCAAAATATGAAATACTTTTGAATTTACAATATTATATAGGTATTTTCTATTAAATACAAAGGTTTTCTGAGACGAGACCGATGTAATAATATAATAGACCATACATATATCGAATACCTATACATTATGTTTTAATTTAAAATATTCGCTTTATAAATCAATTTGTTTAAATTTATTTTACATAACCATATCTATTAATGATAAATTGTATAAAATTGTAAAAAATTATTGAATGTTGCAAAGAAGATAAAAAAAAAATTTTATTTCTCTAAATTTCAATTATTATTAATTAATATTGATTACTTTGACTACAACAATTATAATTCATATTATAAAATATATATCCAAATTTTATAAATAAATTAGAATATTAATAATTATTTTGTTGAATACAGGTTTTCGCCAATTGAACAAATTCAGTTAAATTATAATTAATTAAAATATCCTTAAAACAATCCTAGTGGCAGTTAATTCGTGTTAGACCCTTTGAGGCTCTTGTTCGACACATCCTCTGTTGAATGATTAATAGTCCCTTTAGAGATCAGATTTACCCATTTATTTTATATGTATATATTAGGTGCCTGCATGTATTCTGATCATTTTTTCACTTTAAAAAGGCATTTATTCTAAAAAATTAATACAATATATATTAATCAAAATATTTTCCATCATTTTCTACAACTTTTACTCATTTTACTTGAAACATGGCGTTATCGTGTTGAAAGAATGATGTTGGTTTGGTAGCAATCCAATCATCGATTCATTTTCGCACTTCTTCAGTATTTCGAAACCGTGGCCAACCAAGCCATGCTGCATCGATCTGAACAAGTGATAATCAGAAGGCGCTATGTCTGGTAAATACGCTGGGTGCGGTAAACTTCTCCTTCTAGCTACAGTGTACCCTTTACAACTCTTGCAACGTATGCCCGAGCGTGGTCATGCTAGAGAATGACTTTGAGACTTTTACTCACTATTGCTGGTATTTTTTACAACAATACGTCGTCATTTCGTTCAGTGGACGTCGGGAGACATCTGCAATTACAGTTTCATTGGTTTTAACAGCTCATAATATACTACACCTTTCCCATTCCAACATATGCAAGACTTAATGAATGATATTCCGTTTCGGTGTCCATGTGAATACCTTTCCTGAACTAACCCATGACTTTTATTGTATTGTATCCACTTTTCACCGCCAGTCACAATACGCCACAGAAAATTTCAAAAAAGTTGATCCGTTCCAAAGTTATGGGCAAAAAACAGACCCAAATAAACAACGCTCTATGTTGCGCCTCTTGTGGCTGAGTTAAGAAGTTGATCTTCAATATAAAAATAATAATTCTAAATTTTTCCATACAAAGAATGTTAATAATATTTAAATTTTAATATTCTATAACATAGGTTCTTAAACTTATGTACTCCACGGACCCCCACTTGAAAAAATTTTTTTTGACGGACCCCCATCACAACTTTAGGTACTTTACGTCATTTTATTAATTAATTTCTGGCTTACGATCTCATAAGGACAAGGATATATGATGAATATTTCTAACAGTGATTGGTGAATAACGATTTTTTTGCATATTGTAGAACACATTTTATTAGAAATTATAATATTGAAGAAAGAAAATACAAACATTGTCATAGCAACAAATCTCACAAATTATAATGGGTACTTACATTAAATTCATATAAATATTTTATAATTTTTTTCAGAAAATATTAAATAAGAAATATTTTAAAAAATAACTGCATCTATCTCATTAAATATAACTTACATATTTAATGAGATGTATGCAGTTGTTTTCTTGAAACAAGAATCTCAATATCTGGCTTAATATTGGAAACTTTTAATCTAAGATCCGGCTCTACATTTAATTTGTTTCTATATTTAGACTTAATATAAAATAGTACCGAAAAAGCTTGTTCGCATAAATATGTTGTGCAGAATGGAATCAAGTGTTGAAGTGCTTTATTTGCAAGCGCAGGATAATCTGACCTGAGAAGTAACCAAAAGTTGCTCAATTCAGTTTTGTTAAATTTTAGTTTATAAGTTGTATCACATGATAATTCCACGAGAATATCTTGTTCAGGTGCAGATAAATGTTTAGCATTTGTAATTTCCATATTAAATGGATCTCTGATCCAGTTATTGCAAGGATCAGGAGTAGAAAAATACTTCCTGAAGTTGCTTTTCAAAGTAATTAAATGTTCAACAAATAATTGACGCGTTTGATTAAGCAATTTTTCACTGGAGCTTTCTATGAAATCATTGAGAGTTGGAAAAGACTCATATACACCGTTCTGGATGCGTTTCGACCACAAGTCGATTTTTTTAATCATTGCTTCTATTTTATCTTCAACTTTAAATATATTTACAACAGTACCTTGCAGGCTCAAATTAAGTTCGTTCAATTTTGTAAAAATATCAGTCAAGTAAGCCACCTTAGCTAACCAGATAAAATCATTGAAACATTCGGTCAGTTCAAAATGCGCATCTATTAAAAACAATCGTATTTCATCTCGAAGCTCAAAAAGGCGAATGAGTACTTTCCCGCGGGACAACCAACGTACATCTGTATGTAATAATAAATGTGTATGTTGACTACCCATTTCCTCACACAAAATTTTAAAAACTCTGGAATTAAGTGGACGAGCCTTAATGAAATTGACAATTTTAACTACTTCGTCTAATGTTCTTTTCAAATCTGGTGACATATTTTTGGCTGCTAATGATTCTCTGTGAATGCAGCAATGATTCCAAACAACCTGAGGCGCAACATTTTTAATAAGAGCAATCAATCCAGTTCTTGTACCTGACATTGCACGAGCACCATCAGTGCAAATTCCAACACATTTTGGCCACTCTATTTCATTTTCGGTTATAAAATTATTCAAACTGTTAAATATGTCATTAGCTGTCGTTCGTGAAGGTAGTGAATCACAAAACAATACATCTTCTTGTATTTGATTTTCAAACTCATATCTAATGAAAGCTAACAAATTGGCATTATTAGTGACATCAGTACTTTCATCCAATTGTAATGAGTAATAGTGACTTTTGCGCACTCTCGATATTAATTCTTCTTTTATATTACATGACATGTCTTCAATCCTATTCTTAACCGTATCATTTGATAATGAAATCAAATTTATATCGTTTGCTGCTTTAGTTCCTAACATTATATTTGTAATTACTTTTGTAGCAGGAAGAATTAATTGCTCTGCTATATTATGCGGCTTTCCTGCTTTAGCAATAAGTAGAGCTACTTCATATGATGCCATTACTGCTTTCTTACTCATACCACCAGATCCCGTCTTTACCATCAATTTCTGACTTGAATTAAGTTCTTCTTTTTTCATTTTAAAAAATTCGATAGACTTACTAACATGCTCGCTGTGCTTTGTTTGTAAATGACGTCTGAGATTAGCAGGTTTCATACTTTCATTGGATAAACTTTCCTGACATAGAACGCAGACTGGTCTTTCCACATCATTGTTGCAAATATAAGTAAATCCAAATGATAAATAATCATCCGAATATTTTCTAGTTTTGCGTTTCTTGGTAGAGTTTGCTGTTGATGCCTCATCATCTGATTCTTTCCGTTTCTGTGTTGAACCAGTTTGTAGCCAACGATCCATTTTATGGAGTAATTTATTAACATTGAACTACAATAATATAAATATAATATAAATATAACGAATTATTATTTACTAGCTATGTTTTAATATGATTTTAAATGAATGTTTTAATATCATTTTAAATGAATGTTTTAAATCATTTTAATAAATGTTTTAAATAATTTTAAATAAATGATTTAATATCATTTTAAATGAATATTAATTTATATAATAAATATATTTCGTAATTTGATTCTAAAATATTATTAATTTCGTAATTTGATTCTAAAATATTATTAAAATAAATATTTTTTATTCATAAAACTAACTTATACTTACTCTCAAAAACAGCCTTTCTGGGAAATTGCAAAATGTGTTTAGTGTTTTTATAAAATAATGATCATGCAAATTACACTAAAAATTAAAAAAAATTATTAGCTATAATAAACTATTATTAGCTATAATTTAATTATAATTAATTAAATTAATAAAAATAATTTAAAGATACAACTCGTTGAGAAATGAACTTATAATTAACATTAATAAAAATAATTTAAAGATACAACTCGTTGAGAAATGAACTTATAATTAACATTTGCTTTAAAACTGTTTAAAACCCCAGAGTGGACGCTGACAATTTGGGTTTTTCCGGGTAAGACTGTCCCCTCCCCTGGTTTTCCCCAATAACAAAGTGAAAGAAAATTCCCTTATATGCCTCCCCTTCCGAGCCCCTAAGAGGGGTTATTTTAAAGGAACAATCGAAAAATGATTTTAAATGAATGAATGGATGAAAATTCAAATTTTATATATAGTTTTTTATATATGTTTATTTATTCACAAAAAATTAATTGACATAATTATCAATTTAATAAAATAAAATAGTATTATTAATAGTATTAAATTATAGCCGTAATTCTCTAGGAGGATATAGTTAAACAATGAACTTTAAATATTTATATATGTATATATTTTTACGATGATTTTTTTCCGAGGACCGCGGACCCCCAGTAAAGGCTTCGCGGACCCCCAGGGGTCCGCGGACCACAGTTTAAGAACCACTGTTCTATAATATTAAAACTAAAATTAAATTAATTAAATATTACTCCTAATTAATTAATATTTTGTAATATTTTTTATATTTAAATTTTTATTTTGAAAAATAGTGCAATTTACAAATTTGAGTGAAAACGAAGATCCAAATGGGAGAAAAAAATATATTGATTGTATTAAAATGAATCTTTCGCATACAGACTTTCAACAAATTATCGGGGATACAGGGGTCAGAGCCCCCTGTCTAGCTTTTCAGAGCGCCTTCGGCGTATATATAATGTTTGGAAAATAATTTATTTCTAATCACCGGTCGGTTCTGTGCCTGGCCACAGCTCATTTTTTTAATATCTTTTGATTTTCTAATTTATTCTTTATTTGTTTTCCACATAAATTAAATGAATATAATTGTATATTTGTTCTGTAAATTGATAGTAAATATTATTTTTTTATTATAAAGTATTATATAATAACCGAAAAATAATAATATGCCAACTTTTTACTATCTCGCCAGAGATAGTATTGCGATCACGAAAAATTTCGATTTTGAGATTTTGATGTTTTTATATGTTTTGTAGGTCCCTTTTCACTAAGGTTGAGAAAAAAGTCTGTGTTTATTTGTGTGTATATGTATGTAGACAAGATTGCACAAAAACGGTTTGAGCTAGAATCATGAAATTTGGTATACGAGCATTATTCAAAATTCGTAGTTTTCTATCAACTTTTGAGAAATGTAGCTCAACCAGAAGAAGGACATTTTCACGTTTTCATTTTTTTTCCTCTAAACTGACCGTAAAAATAAAGATATATGTTTGATAATTTTTCTCATGATTCAAAATTGTATAAAACTGCTATATATAGAATTTCAGCTTGATTGAATCGCTGAAAGAACCAGAATTATTTTTTTAACATGTCGACTGTCAATCACGCGCCAGCACGTGACGTGTAGCCATAAACAAAGAGCTAAACACGCACTGGTTTATTAAATATTATCTATTAATTTTAATTTATAATTTATAATTAATTTAAACATAATATATGTTTTTTAATCCAATTCAAATTGCGAGATAGTCGAGTGGAGACACTCCAGCATATTTTTATTTAATTCATGTTTGTAACTTAGTTGAGTATATCTATTTTCTCATAAAGAGGATATTATTGTTTGTTTATGAATCATAAATATGTTTGTTTTATACGATACATGTCTAATTACTTATGGAGAGGAATTCCCCCTCCCCCCTCTCTTTCTCTCTTTCCCTTTCAATTTTTGTGAATACTAAGATGATCTAATATTGTAAAGTGTTGGAGCTTGAGGGGATTGAGTTGATTATCCTATCAGTTGTTCTAATCAGGTTCGTTATTGATCTTTGCAAGTCCCTCGTCTATCTACGACGTTGTTCACCTGACCGATGTGAACGGTCAGTAGGAACGGCCGCAACGTCCACCACACCTGTTTTTCTGTTGTAGCTTTGTGCTGGTGTGGACGGGTGTGATGAATGGCCAGGCACTGGCCGTGTGTCGTCGGTTGTCGCCATCCACCTCCGTCGCCATCGCCAAGTGCCGCCTCTCTGACCTTGGGGTAAGCGCTAATTGAGGAATTAGCTTCTTGAGTCTCGGTGACTCTTGAGGGCCATTCAGAGAGAAGGGCTGGTGGGGAGTGAGCCAGAGGGTTGGAGGGGTGGTTCAAGCCGCAGACGCATCGACGTCAAATTTCAGTTGCTGCCGAGCGTCTCGGCGACGAGGAGGTCGACGTTGCATCCTGGCAAGGCGGACCCGCGTGATCCTCCGTTTTTCATGAATGCCCTGCCATTGACTCGGTGAGTGCCCGGCTCCCCTCATCGTGAATCCATTCGAATGGAACATTTTGACGAAGTTTCACGATGACCATCGTCCATTTATTTAATTTCATGTCCTCTTTTCAAGCATCAACTCCCATCTCCATCCACCCCCCCATGAACATTCGTATTGATAATTCCAATTTTCATTTCCTTACCAAACATCTCACTTGTTAATCAAAGTTCCTTCCTCCCCAAAATGTCCTAGAAAGATAATAACCAGGACGATTTTATGATAACATGAATTACAATGAATATGTATATATATTTCATTTTCCTTTCTTTGCATTAATTTATTTAATAATAATACCACCAAAAAAGCGGAAATCAACGTTTGTCAAAACAAAACATACTATATATATGTATATAAATATATCCATAATATATAGGAAAAAAAAATCCAATATTTTCTTCCAATCTTTTATTTCAAACAAATGAAACAGAAGATTTTTTAACCCGTAAAATAAAATTACCATACGAAGGGATTAGCTAATGTTTTTATTATATTTATAATGGAACGAAAACGCTATGTTCTAACTTCTTTCATGTTAAAGGCAACGTGATTGTTTTTCTAAGATTAAAATTTCCATTCGATTTTTTTATTTTTTTTTTATTTCTAAACTAAAATCATTAAACATTTGTATCATTTTTAAAACCATGTCAGTTGGGATTGGATTATAAAAGAAAATTCACTTGAATTTTTTATAGTTAATCTTTCTCAACACATGCAGCGTCAGTCAAAAAAAAAAAAAAAAAAAAAAATAACTCAAAAAGTTTTGCCTGAAGGGAGAGATTTGAAAGAAATAAAAAAACCCCCATTCTTCTGCCAAATTTTAAGGATTAAATTTTGTTTGATGAATTCAAACAACATATATAAAATGAATTGATTAATAATATTTATAGAATGGATTTCATTAGGAAACAATTTCAAAAATTTTTTTATTTATTAATATATTGTTATATAATCTCATTGATAAACATTTTCGCAAATTGAATAACTATTTTTTTTTTTTTTTTATTTTCAAAAAATATTCCTAATATTTATTTTTTTAAATCATTAATTGTATAAAGTATTTTTAGTTTGAAATATTTTTTATATTATCTATAAGTTATGAATAAATAAAATTTAAAATACCTAAATCATTCATTAATTTTTAACATTATATTTTAACTAATACTAAAATATGTTGATATTTAAATTCTGTTGATGAATTCAAATAGCATATCATACAATGAATAAATTAATAAGATTTATAGAAATGACTATATTAGAAAACAATTTAAACCATTTTTTTATTTAATATATATATATATGTAATATTTTCGTTGTTTGATCAGGCGTAATATTCTATTTAAAATAAAATACTTCAAATAGAGATGGTATAAGGGTTGAACAAATGTCCATCATTGAGTTCAAGTTCTCTGAAGGTTCAAAACGATATCATTCTACTACAGATGATAACGTAGAAATTGAATTCAACGGACACCATCTAATCCAGTGGTTCTCAACCTTTTTTTTTACCGCGGCACACTTTTAACGGTTGAAAAATTTAGCGTCACACAAAGAAAAAGATAAGTGTAAAAGTTTACCATATTGAAAATAAAGTGGTCCCAAAAACGGTATTGAAAAAATATTGAACCATTGAAAAAATGTAGAAAAAAGTCGGAAATGTTTAAGAGCCTCGTGGCACAGTGGTTGAGTATCACTGATCTAAACATTTGTTATCATAGAATTCAACATCATTTGATTCGGTAATTAATAGTCTAAATATTCTCTACCTTCCTTAACATGTGTATGTGTGAATACGTGAAGGTTATACTAACAAATTGTAAGAAAGAACAAATACTCATTTAAAATGGCCCTGAATTAAATCAATCTGAGAGTGTTTTTATCTACCTATGATGAGATAGTACTCTTCCGTCTATTGAAGGATAAAAACACGAATATATTTATGATTAAGTTTGCCAATTCTTATTTAGGGTGTTTATTCAAATTGTCCAAAAAGATTTCCAAAAAATACTTAGGAGCAAAAACTGTACATTAAGTTTAGTATAAAGATTATATCATTACAAATATAAATCAGGTATTCATATTCTAGCTTTAAATTTTCTTTACTACCATGTGAAACTTAAAACCAAGTAAAAATAATATGTATAAACTATAAAAAGGGCTAATTAACCTAGATCAAGGATGCAACTAGAAAAAATCAATGAATATCTAAGAGGAATATTATTTGAGCTAGTATACCCATTTATTTTTAATATTATTAATTCTTATATTAATATATTGAACTTAGAAGGATTTGATCCATCGCCCTCATCTTTGACGGATTAGGATTTTCAAAGTACATTATTAATCCTATTAAAGTTTCCGAAAATCATCACAGTAATTGCAACACAGGTTATCTCATTTTCGCCAACCGTGTAGTAGAACAATACCAATTTTGTTGGAAAACAAAATTAAATGTTAACAAAACGATTCCAAAATGTTTGAAGGAAACAATCGCCAGGTTAGTACCAATTGGTATATTGATTTCGTCAAAAATGAGATAAGCTTTGGTTGTAACAGAAAATTAAAAAATTTTCTTCAATGCATTACCATTTGATCGAATAATTTGAAAAAAGAATTATAGAATTCACATATCAACACTCTCTATTTTATTCATTACTATTCTATCATTTGTTTCTTTCAATCCTCTTCAATAAGTAATTTATATATAATTAACAAATAAAGAATGTGGTATTATAATCATGATTTGAACAAATTTTATAAAAATTAATATAAAATTAAAATTTTGTCTAATCAATAACCGCAGAAATTAATTTTTAAAAATTTGATATAAACATGTTGTCATTCAGCAGCACAAAGAATACAAAAAAAAGAATGTTTATAATATTTATATTTTAATTTTGATTTTTCTAATATTTACAATATTTCAATTAACCATATTGGCCTTTTGAACTTATTTAACACACTGAAAACATTAACATTGTGACTACATTTTCTGTTTTAATTTTTAAGATTATATGTACATGTTGTGATTCATCAGCGCAAAGAATACAATAAAAAGAACGTCTACATATCAAATTTTAAAAAATTAATTTCTGCGGTTATTGATTAGATATTAATAAAATTTATAACCTATGAACAAATAGAGATATGCAAGAATATTTTGATGTAATTTCATCGAAATCGGTTCAGCCAATTTTGAGTCTATATCTTGAGAATTTCCGGACAGACAGACATGAAAAATTCTAAAGTCATTTTTGGATACTATAGATCATGAAACGCGAGGATATGCAAAAAATTTTAAATTCTGACAAAAACCTTTTTTTAAATATATAGATTAACAAATAAAGAATGTGGTATTATAATCATGATTTGAACAAATTTTAGAAAAATTAATATAATATTAAAATTTTGTTACCGTATCAGTTCTTTTGTAAATCATTGCAGCTTTCTTAAATTTTTACTATCTCGCCAGAGATAGTATTGCGATCACGAAAATTTTCGATGTTGAGATTTTGATGTTTTTATACGTTTTGAAGGTTCCTGAATCATTTTCACTAAGGTTGAGAAAAATGTCTGTGTGTGTGTGTGTATGTGTGTGTGTATGTGTGTATGTGTGTATGTGTGTGTGTATGTATGTAGGCAAGATTACGCAAAAACGGTTTGAGCTAGAATGATGAAATTTGGTACATGGACATTATTCAAAATTCATAGTTTTCTATCAACTTTTGAGAAATGTAGCTCAACCGGAAGAGGGTCATTACCTACAACGTTTTGATTTTTTTTCCTCTAAAGTGACCGTAAAAATAAAGATATATGTTTGATAATTTTTCACATGATTAAACATTGTATAAAACTGCTATATATAGAATTTCAGCTTGATTGATTCGCTGAAATTACCAGAATTAATTTTTTAACACTGCAAATCTCACGCGCCAACACGTGACGTGGTGCCATCAACAAAAAGCCAAACATGCGCTGGTTTAATATTTATTATTTATTATTTATAATTTATAATTAATTAAATTTAATTTAGATATAATATATTATGTTATTTAATCCAATTCAAATTGCGAGATAGTCGAGTGGAGACACTCCAGCTAATTTTAATTATATGTTCGTATTTTTTGCATCTTAAATATCCTATTTTTTTCAGATAATTATTAAGAGTTCAATTTTCTTAAAATCGATCTGTTTAGGAGGTAAATTCATTAAGAAAAAAGTATACAAACATTCTCTTAACATTCCAATAGTTAATTTTATCCATTTCCTGTGACTCATTGTTACCTATTTAATCAATTAAATAATATATATATGTAAAAAATCAACTTGTCTTGTCGGGATTAACTTTGGACACCAAGGTCAATTCTTATAGTTCGCGTCGCCCATTCATCATTCACACCTGAGCAATTTTAATCAGTGAACATTTTTATTTTTTGTTTATTCCATAATAATTTTAAAAATTATTTTTTAATATATATATATATATATATATATATCAGTGATTCTCAACCTTTTTTTACCGCGGCACACTTTTAACAGTTTAAAAATTTGGCGGCACACAAAGAAAAAGATAAGTGTAAAAGTTATTTACCTATTTACCATATTGAAAAAAACATTTTACCTTTTCTTATTTTTAAGAACCATATTGTAAAAAGTCGAAAATGTTTAAAAGCCTGATCGCAAAAACATTTTACCTTTTTTTTTACATACATATAAAATAAGTAAGTACTTTTGAAATTTTGTACAATATAATTATACAATTGAAAATATATATATTGATAATTAACTATTTAAAAAAATATAATTATTTATTTTATTTATTTGTTTCAATCCATATAATAAATTTTTTTAACTTCATGATATATATATGTACATGTAATATAAAAAAATGGTATTCAAAACAATTTAATTAAAATTAAATCAAAAGGAAATAATGTGGATTAAAACAAAAGCGAATCTCTTTAAAGGGACGCCTAGATAGTAACATTATTATTAAATATGCCAAGAGCATTGACTATGCAAAACTGAAAAATTTAATTTATTTACCATATCTTAAGTATTAAGTTTTATTTTTTTTTTTTTTTATTTGTTTGTCATTTTTTTGCCTCTTTATCCCTTACCTCAGTTTGTTTTTCTTTTCAATTTGCTAATTTTATTTTATCTAACATATTTTAAAAATTAAATAATTTTGTTATATTTGGAACATAATCAAACCTAGAATTTTCGTTTTTGACGCAGGGGTTGAAACATATCAGGAAATTCATAAAACATTATGTATATATTCATTTACCAATTGGCCTCAATCATATAATCAGACAAATTGGCAAAAATTAATGTTAATATAGCGAATATAGATTAATATAAATAATATATATATATATACCTATATAAAGAGAGAAAGAAAAGAATTGCTTGTAATTGAAATTATGTATTATTATATTTAATTTATAATACTAAATATACAATTTTAAATAATTTTACAAATAAAAAAAAATATGTAAATATTAAAAAAATTTTGCCTGTATATCATGTTTGTTTTGTTTAAGGTTAATTTATATTTGTATATGTAGGTATTTTAATCATTGTGAAGGATTTATATTCTACAATTTGACTATTTAATAAATACATAAATATTCGATATTACTATCTCGACAGAGATAGTATTGCGATCACGAAAATTTTCGATGTCGAGATTTTTATGTTTTTATACGTTTTGTAGGTCCCTTTTCACTAAGGTTGAGAAAAATATCTGTGTGTTTATTAGTGTGTATATGTATGTAGACAAGATTGCGCAAAAACGGTTTGATCTAGAATCATGAAATTTGGTATACGGGCATTATTCAAAATTCGTAGTTTTCTATCAACTTTTGAGAAATGTAGCTCAACCTGAAGAGGGTCATTACCTACAACGTTTTGATTTTTTTTCCTCTAAACTGACCGTAAAAATAAAGATATATGTTTGATAGTTTTTCACGTGATTAAAAATTGTATAAAACTGCTATATATAGAATTTCAGCTTTATTGAAACGCTGAAATTACCTAAATTAATTTTTTAACATTACAAATCACGCGCCAGGACTTGTGATCAATATATATTTATAGATTCATTATATCATCTATTATATATATTATATACCACCTGATGGGTAAATATAAAATAATAATAGTAAAATGTGCGTTTTATAATAATAATCAGCCATTTGAATGCAAGTCCTGAACAGAGACTAATAGAATATTTTTAAAATAATAAAGTTACAAATTTCTAGTTCATAAAACGGAAAAAAGGTAAAATAAATTAATTCTAATCAATGTACAGAAAGATCTTATATATAATCAGTGATTCTCAACCGTTTTTTTACCGTGGCACACTTTTAACGATTTAAAAATTTGGCGGCACACAAAGTAAAAGATAAGTGTAAAAGTTATTTACTTACTTATAATAGACTGTAATATAGTTTATGATAATAATCAGGATTTTGGGTTGATAGGTTGGGTGGTTTTGTACTCACTGCGTTGCTGTAGAGTTTTGTACTCACTGCGTTGCTGTAGAGTTCCGAAGAATCCTGCCCAGGATTCTTCGGAGCTCTACAGCAACGCAGTGAGTACAAAACCACCCAACCTATCAACCCAAAATCCTGATTATTATCATAAACTATATCCCGATATTAACCCTTGGTCACACAGACTAAGACCCAGAATCCCAAAAATATTCCCACCTAAATAATCTCTTGAAAATGGCGCCAAAATAGGTGCCGAAACGTCGAGAAAACAATCTCACAAAAATACGTGATTATATCCCTGATAAATCTGATAATAATAATAACAATAACATTCACGGAAACCTAAACCAACATATATATATATATATATATATATATATATATTGTATATTTAAAAAAATAAGTTATATTATGAAAATATAAATTTATAGATATCTCCATGATGATCAGCACTTAGCTATGCTACATTCGATTATATCTTTATCAAATATTTAATTACTTGACTTGGTTATTCAATAAAAATAAAGAGTATAGAACAATTATTTAAAAAACTAACTCCCTCCTTTCTTCCTTCCTCTATTAAATCCTAGTGCGTTTCAAATGAAAAATCTAATTGCGACCCTCGAAGAATGAAATAGAAATGAAAATTTTGTGAATAAAATTTTAATATTCTCTATAAAATCACTTTTACAATGTCCAATTTAATTAGGATAATTTCTTTATGGTATAATTCATTTATTCAGTATATATATCTACTGTATATCATTTGACAGGAACATCTCCTGCGCCATTTCGACCCGTCACAACTTTTATTGTCTCTTTAGACGAGTATAGAATGATGTCATTTATTTTTTATTTAATGAATCGTTTACATAAAGAAACGGGGGGTTTGAAACAGGAGGGAGAGGGGATTTTTTTTTTATGTCCGGGGATCGCCATAAGTTAGCCAACACCTTAAAAGAGTGATTTAAGAAACGTAAAATCAATACACCAACCTGATCATTAGACCGTATAAAAGCTTTCCGTTAAATAATTAGGTAAATAAATATTTAGATAAATTGATATTTAATTTAATCACTAATTTACAAATCCGTTCATCATTCTATCAATTTTAGTTAAGTGATTTAGAATAGGTGTTCGACAAAAAAAAATTAAATTAAAAATACATATTTTCATAAACCACCCTTGATAGAAATTAATTTCCTATCTGTCTTACTGTTATTTTTTTTCTTTCGAATTTCATTGAAATTTAGAAGTATAAAAAAAATCCAATAACTCTCATCAATTTCTATTATTATTTGGCACAAGCAAAATTGAATTAAATAGCAAGAGTTGTATTAATCCAATATGAGTCCCAAGACGCATTAAACTTTAAGCCCCCGAAATAGTAAAGAATATTTCAATGAAATAAGAAAAAAAAAATCCTCCTCCAGTAGTTTTCCAAATATTTCACGCTACTTTTTTTCTGATATTTACGTTTAAGGGCTGTATGTTTTGTGACTATTTTTTTTTAAATTAATGTTCTTTTAAATTATTTTAAATTATTTCATATATTTTGTCGTTTAGTTATTTTAAATAATAATCTTAATCTTAAATATTCATAGTTCATAAGGAATAATTTTTACTATCTCGCCAGAGATAGTATTGCGATCACGAAAATTTTCGATGTTGAGATTTTGATGTTTTTATACGTTTTGAAGGTTCCTGAATCATTTTCACTAAGGTTGAGAAAAATGTCTGTGTGTGTGTGTGTGTGTGTGTGTATGTAGACAAGATTACGCAAAAACGGTTTGAGCTAGAATGATGAAATTTGGTACATGGACATTATTCAAAATTCATAGTTTTCTATCAACTTTTGAGAAATGTAGCTCAACCGGAAGAGGGTCATTACCTACAACGTTTTGATTTTTTTCCTCTAAAGTGACCGTAAAAATAAAGATATATGTTTGATAATTTTTCACATGATTAATAATTGTATAAAACTGCTATATATAGAATTTCAGCTTGATTGATTCGCTGAAATTACCAGAATTAATTTTTTAACACTGCAAATCTCACGCGCCAACACGTGACGTGCGCTGGTTTAATATTTATTATTTATAATTTATAATTAATTAAATTTAATTTAAATATAATATATTATGTTATTTAATCCAATTCAAATTGCGAGATAGTCGAGTGGAGACACTCCAGCTTATTTTAAAGTACCGAGCAGTGGCTCGGTGAAAAAGGTACTATATATGGATATACGAGGGTGGGGTGAAAAGTTTCCGGCCTAACCAGGAAAAACGATGTTTTTAAATTTTTTTTTTTTTGCTTTATTTTTCAACATTCAAGATAGCTGAGACCTGTACGATGTCAGCTGAACATGTGCGAAATATTTTGCACAACCATTGGAACAAGGAAAGCTGTGTGCAACGTGGGTGCCCAGTTTGCTAACGTTGGACCAAAAACAGGTTCGAAAAATCATTTCTACCGACAATTTGGCGCTGTAGGCGTAATCCAAACGAATTTTTGCATCGATTCCTAACTGTTGATGAGACTTAAATGAAATTAAATTTAATTAATTAATCAATTTAATTAATTAACTAAATTAGAACACCATTATGAGAAATGTATCAGTGTTAAAGGAGATTATGTTGAAAAATAAAGCAAAAAAAAACTTAAAAATATCGTTTTTCTTGGTCAGGCCGGAAAGTTTTCACCCCACCCTCGTATATATATATCAATAAAGGTGAAAATTCACTAGGTATTGAATTAAAAATTATACTTAATAAAATTTGTCGATTGACGATTGTTACAAAAATAGCACGTTTAATAATGTTTAAATTGCAATAATCAGTTCTAATTTGTTTGTAAATTAAATTTTCATCATGCATCAAGTATTATCAAAACACATTTAAATAAAAATGATATATATATAATTTTTATTTAACAATTCTTTACAGAATAGGATGAATATGTTATATTGGTGATATCTGAAAAAAAACTAATGCTTTTTAAAATAAATAAGCTGGAGTGTCTTCACTCGACAATCTCGCAATTTGAATTTGAATATCATTCAAACTAATCCAATTTTTCATAAATCTGTTAATATATTAAATAAACTCGACTATCTCACAATTTGAATTGGATTAAATAACATATATTATATATATTTAAATTAAATTTTTTTAATTATAATTTATAAATTAAAATTAATAAATAATATTTATTAAACCAGCGCGTGTTTGGTTCTTTGTTGATGGCACCACGTCACGTTTTGGAGCGTGATTTGCAATGTTAAAAAATTAATTCCGGTACTTTCAGCGATTCAATCAAACTGATATTCTATATATAGCAGTTTTATACAATTTTTAATCATGTGAAAAACTATCAAACATATATCTTTATTTTTACGGTCACTTTAGAGGAAAAAAAAATCAAAACGTTGTAGGCAATGACCCTCTTCCGGTTGAGCTACATTCCTCAAAAGTTGATAGAAAACTACGAATTTTGAATAATGCCAGTGTACCAAATTTTATGATTCTAGCTCAAACCGTTTTTGCGTAATCTTGTCTACATACACACAGACATTTTTCTCAACCTTAGTGAAAATGATTCAGGAACCTTCAAAACATAAAAATATATCAATATCTCGACATCAAAAATTTTTGTGATCGCAATACTATCTCTGGTCAGTTAGTAAAAAGTTGGGTTTCATATTTTTCTATCCATAACTACGTGGTTAGAAAATAAAAATTTAAAATATTTAAAACATATTTAATGACGAAAAGGTTAATTATTTGAAGATTTTGTTAATTCATACACACACAATAACAATCTATTACATTTTATTTATTAAATAACCTTCATTATTTTACCTAAAATTTACTTTTTTTTTTATCAATAAATTATAAAAAAATTATTTAAGTTATTTTTTTTAAAGAGTTGTTGAATATCTCGTTTCATTGGCTTATCGTATAGTTTCCGAGATTTCATTTTCTTTTATGGTAAGTTAACAACCTGTTAAATGTATAATATAAAAAATTCTTTCCGCATTTTTTCCATTCCACTAAATAAATACCCAAAGTTCTGAATACGATATTTACTTTTTTTTAATATTTCTAATTTATTTTATTTAAATTTCAATTATATTTGTTTTTTAATTTATTCTTATTTAATAAATTTTTCCTTCAATTTAATATTAGTAAATATTATAAAATTAAATAATAATAATTTATAAAAATATATATAATATTTTTTTTGGGGAGACCGATTGGGAAACGTCCACTTGGACGCGGTGGGTGGGTAGACAATGTAGGAAGAGACGTGAGAGAGTTGGATGGTTATGGATAGGGATACTTGGAGAAATGTGGTTGTTGTGGTCAAGAACTTTCGAGTTCCGTAGAGTCACATAATTAAATAATATATAATAAATCAATAAAAAATTAGCTGGAGTGTATCCACTCGACTATCTCGCAATTCGAGAATTGGATTAAATAACATAATATATTATATATTATTATTAAATTTAATTAATTATAAATTAAAATTAATAGATAATATTTATTAAACCAGCGCATGTTTGACTCTTTGTTGATGGCACCACATCACGTGTTGGCGCGTTTAAAAAATTAATTCCGGTAATTTCAGCGATTCAATCAAGCTGAAATTCTATATATAGCAGTTTTATACAATTATTAATCATATGAAAAATTATCAAACATTTATCTTTATTTTTACGGTCACTTTAGAGGAAAAAAAATCAAAAGTTGTAGGTAATGACCCTCTTCCGGTTGAGCTACATTTCTCAAAAGTTGATAGAAAACTACAAATTTTGAATAATATACATGTACTAAATTTCATGATTCTAGCTTAAACCATTTTTGCGTAATCTTGTCTACACACACACACACACATATATATATATATATATAAATATTCACACACAGACATTTTTCTCAACCTTAGTGAAAATGATTCAGGAACCTTCAAAACTTATAAAAACATCGAAAATTTTCGTGATCGCAATACTATCTTTGCCGAGATAGTAATAGATAAATAAAAGGTTTATTATTTAAAATTTTTGTAAATTTATTTGATTTATTATATTTAATATATATACATATATATTAAATTAAATATATCAATATATATATATATATATATATATATACGGTGTATATTTATTTATTATTCTTATAGGATTGTATATATTTTAAAAATAATTTATACATTGATTATTGATTTTATACTAGAAAAAAAATTAATTGAAATACTCTATATCTTTGGAGGATAGTGTAGGGAGGGGTGTTGATAGTGGTATTATTCGGAGGATTTAATCTCGACACTAAACTTAAAACTTAACTTTCATCAGTTTAACGAAAAATTTGTAAACAAAGAGTTTATCTTGTGAATCTTATATTCATTAAGGATGCAAAGGCCGATTGAAGCATTTTTAAAAAGAATGCATCCAGGAAATTAATTACAAAGGAAAAGTAAAACAAGTGCCAACTTTTTCAATAAAAAAAACTACCTTTTCCTTGCATCTTTCTTCTTCTCCAATCTCTCTTAGTAATAACACTTTGAATGATGATTCTAACCTTGAATTCACAAAGCTAATCTCGAATATTCCCAACCTTCATATTTATAGATTTATAATCACTTTGCCTCGTGAGCTCCTTAATATTATATAATAGAAATCATTAAAATTATCATAATTAGAAATCCAGGATAAACAATAAGTAGATTGGAAATATCGATGGAAAGGGTGAAATGGAAAAAGAGGAAGTGGGGAAAGGAAAGCTGACTATCTTCCGCATTTTCTTAAAACATTTTACCTTTCTTACACCTAAAAAATGCTAATGGATTAAATCGATCATAGAGCTCAAGGAGAACCAACACCGTCCTTTTCAGGGTCAACAGGCAAAAAAAGTGTTGCTCTATGTCGAAAAAATATCAGAAAATAGTTATAATAGATGCAATGGAAATGTATAATAAATTATTGTGTTACAAATTAATATATTATATTAATACTAGCTGCTCCGAGCGCCTTCGGCGCTCCCCACACCTAGACGGGGGCTCCGCCCCCTGTACCCCCCCGAGTGTCCCTATTCTGAGCCATCTAACTCCTACCCTGTCCCATCTCTTATTTATCTCGTTTATTTATGCAGAAAAAAATAATTGACATAATTATTAATTTAATAAAATACAATTTAATAATAAAATTTAATTTAATAAAATACAATAATTTAATAAAATATTAAAATAATAATAATAAAAATTAATAAATTTGTAAAAAAATATATAATACTTAAAGAAAAAAATGTGCCTTTGCGAGTTTCGAACTGAGGGTGCAAAGTCATAAGATGGCGCGCTAGCTGGTTTACCCAAGAACCAGTATTGTTTGCAAGCCTCTTATAAGGGTATATATAAGATGTCAAATTTTCGCTACCAGCGCCTCTATGATCTAGTATGGTAACTAAACTATTTTTAATTAATTAGCACCCCCTGGACACACCTTATCAATTAGCGGTTTTATAAAAGAAGTCTGACATGCCCTGAGACCTACTGAATATGCATAAAAAATTTCATAAGAATCGGTCCAGCCGTTTCGGAGGAGTATAATTTCAAAGTTTTGTGACACGAGAATTTTATATATAAGAAGATATTATTTAAACATTTCAAAATTATATATAATTATTATATCTCGCCAGAGATAGTATTGCGATCACGAAAATTTTCGATGTCGAGATTTTGATGTTTTTATACGTTTTGAAGGTTCTTGAATCATTTTCACTAAGGTTGAGGAAAATGTCTCTCTCTCTCTCTCTGTGTATGTAGACAAGATTACGCAAAAACAGTTTGAGCTAGAATCATGAAATTTGGTACACTGGCATTATTCAAAATTCGTAGTTTTCTATCAACTTTTGAGAATTGTAGCTCAACCTGAAGAGGGTCATTACCTACAACGTTTTGATTTTTTTCCTCTAAAGTGACCGTAAAAATAAAGATATATGTTTGATAATTTTTCATATGATTAAAGATTGTATAAAACTGCTATATATAGAATATATTTCATTTCATTTCATTTAATGGCTGAAAGTACCGGAATTAATTTTTTAACATTGCAAATCACGCACCAGCACGTGACGAGGTACTATCAACAAAGAGCCAAACACGCGCTGGTTTAATAAATAATATTTATTAATTTTAATTTATAAATTATAATTAATTAAATTTAATTTAAATATAATATATGTTATTTAATCCAATTCAAATTGCGAGATAGTCGAGTGGAGACACTCCAGCTTTTTATAAATATTGCACCACACATAGTAAATTAAATTAAATATTTTATTCTTATTTATTTATATAATTTTTATTTCTATTGTTTCTTTCATTTTATTACATTATTAATTTTATTTTAATTTTAATCTTCATATTATTTTAAGGTAGATACCCTATTGAATGGAGAATTCAATAGATCATAAGAAGGGTTGTTGGACAAATTGTAATCTCTCCAAGTTATTAGGGTGTAGAATTCAAAAGCGAGCATTATTACTTTGGCAGTGAGATAAGAGAGGGGATGTTATATTGATCTTATAAAACAAATAAAAAACTTATAAAAATTTTTTAAATTCAGAAAAATTATTTTTGTGGAAGCTCAATATACAATTAAAGATCTCTTATGTACTTCCATCCATAAAAATTTTCAAACAGGTGTTTTAATTTCTTCCCACTCACTAATAAATTATTTCTAAAAATACATTTATTTGCATTTCATTGTAATTTTATTATTTTTAATAATTATATCTAATATATTATATATATATATATATATATATATATTGTATATACACCTATATGTGTGAACTTTGACAGATGAAAAATTAATACTTTAAATATTTATTATTCAGAGATTTATTTTAAATAATTTTTCGATTATTTTATTTTTTCTTTATATTTATATATATATATATACTGTTGACACTTGTTTTTTCATTTATTTTAATTTAATATAAATATTTAATTAAATACAATCACAATATAATTGTATAAAATAAATATTAAATATATCTCAGCTTCTTAGATAAGTTTTACGGCCCATTTGAAATAATAAGAACATTGATTTCCTTCCATTAATATTATTATTATTAATATTAATATTATATTAAGGGCGTGTCTGCATCCTAAGCCATTAACGCAACTTCATATTATTGCAACCTTTTATTATTTTATTTAATTGATAATAAATAAATAAATTAAATAATAAATATACTATCCATTTTGGGTAGTTATAAATGGACCAGTGCAGATTAGACTAGAATAAATAATTAAATTAGAGCTCATATATCAACTACGAACACGTGGCAACAAATTGGACTAACAATGTTGTATGCACTGAAAATTCCCTTCTAGTTTTTAAATACAATTTTTTTTTTAAATCCGATAACTACTATTTGATATGAGAATATATATATATATATAGGGAGAGATATTTAAAAATTCATAAATTTACTTTTTACCGACCGACGATAGTAAGGGAGGTATTGTTTTATTAATGACTAACAAAAGTCAAGGGCTATAAATGAGTGGATGAAACAAATGTTTATCAAAGGAAGATTTCTGGACAGAGGATCGATGATTTTCCATCTCTAAAGGTATGAAATAGTAGAGGGGAGTTTTGCTGCCCTTGCGGATCATCCAGATGGCACCCCCCCCCCCTTACAAGTATCTGCTACATTTAACGGTACATTGGCTTTGGTAACCGCGCGGAGAGATGACGTTAAGGGGAGAAATGTTACTGGGTTGTGTGGGAGAAAAGCCGCAACAGCCGTTTTCAATTTCATTCCAGTAGTATCGACCATTTATTTCCTTTTTCTAACTCGAAATGTTCTAATATATATCTATAGAGATAGATATTTTAGCACGGTAAGGAAGAGCCTTTCTTTTCCACGACTAGAAGAAATAAATTTTTACTCAAGCTACTTACTCCGAGTTATTTTCTTCTCAAACAGAATGATTATTTATAGGGATTTTAAAGGTTACAATTGTATACTTATACTTTTACAATTATAACACTTAAAACATATATTTTTCTTTTATTTCCAATTTTAATTTTATTTTATTTGGGGGAGTAGATTCTCTAGAAGCTCCTATCCAACATCGTTAGGGTTCCAAAATTAATCCAGAGAATTCCTATAATTCACTCCCCGTTAATTAAAGAGATAAATTGAATTAATTTAATATTCATTAAATTTAAAAGATATTAATAATAGATAAGATTAATGGAACACAAGGTAAATTGCACCAGAATATATAGAAATGGTTTCAATCCAAACCTTGAAAAATTACTTAACGTTGGTGGAAGTTTCCTTGAAGCTGAATATCTTTTAATGGGTTGTGGGGTGTGTATCGTCAGTAAGTTGGCCCTAATTCCACCCTACACGATCAATGTGATTGAAAATATTGACACTGAATATATATGTCGTTGAATCTTCGTTTGTATTTTTTCACTCTACACACTTAATCAAATACTTGAATAATATTCTTAAGATATTTATCGCAATTATTGGAAATTATAACTTTTTTTTAATTAATGTAGATATAAAATAATTCATATATATGGATAGGGTGACCAAACGTTCAAAATTTTTTCAATTTGGTTCTAAAAAAAAGGTAAACCGTTTGTTCCGGTTTGGTGTTTTCGAAATATGGTCACCCTATATATGGATATTGTCATTTTAAAAGTTGACAACAGCACCAGCTCAAAATAAAAATAAAATAAATGATAAAAATTAATAATTAACTAGGAATCTCCCATGAAAGAAGAACTAGGATAAACGTATCAGTAATTGACCGTCTTAAGAGAAATTTTCATTAACAATACTATTAATTCTGTAACAAAAGTGTGAATAACATCAAGACAAGTGCTAAAATATTTTATAACTATTTGTAATTATCACTATAACACAAATATATTTAGAGTATTTGAGAATAAGATTCTGCGAAATATTTATGGGCCAAAGAAAGATGAGGTCACCGGGGAATGGCGAAGATTGCATGACCTCTATGCATCTTCAGAAATTGTGTTTTTCTATAAGGATGATAATAATAATAATATAGAATTATTTTGTCGGTTGTATTATATGGGTGTGAGGCATGGTCTATGACTTTAGGTGACGAGAGTAGGTTTAGAGTATTTGAGAATAGGATTCTGCGAAGCATTTATGGGCCAAAGAAAGATGAGGTCACCGGGGAATGGCGAAGATTGCATGACCTCTATGCATCTCCAGATATAGTTAGAATTATAAAATCGAGAAGGCTACGGTGGGCAGAACACGTGGCTAGAATGGGAGAAGATAGAATGGCGAAAAATATATTGGTAGGGATACCGATTGGTAAACGTCCACTTAGAGATCAAGGACAAGGACGTGAGAGAGATGGGAGAGGATAGGGACTGGAAGGTTGTGGCTCAGAATAGGAATACTTGGTGGGGTGTGGATGCTGCGGCCAAGAATTTTCGAGTTCCGTAGAGCCACAGAGCAACTTGTTTCTAAATGTATTTTTTGTTTTAGTAATTGACAATCTTAAAATCTAAAGTTTTAGTAATTGATCATATTTTTATACAGTAATTGACCATCAACCTAAAAATCTGTATGCTCCTTGCATCTTTCCAAAATTCTAAAACTTCCTATTTTTAAGCATAAAATTATATCATATATATATTAAAAATAACATTTAGATTAAAAAAAATATTAACCAAAATAAAATTGATGTTATAAGTGTTTTTATTTGTTCAATTACAGTGAAAAAACAAGAAAAAAGCCACTTTAAAGGAATCGGAAAGAAAAAATAATGGGATTAATATAATTTTACAAATTTGAAATTTTAAAAAAATATACTAATTTAATATATTCATAATTATTCATGCTAATTTATAATAGTTTATTAAATTTATTTATTATTTATTTATTATTTATATCAGTAATAGGATATTTAAATATAATAAATTATTATTAATTTAATTTCATAAATTAAAATTATAAATTGTTAATGTTAATAAATTAGGAATTAACCTATTTACACAATTTATTAAATAAATAAAATTTAGTACTAAAGAAATCTGATACAAATATAATTTAAGTTAATAACATTTTGTAATTGACCATATGAAGTCTCAGTATTTGACCACTTGGTCAACTACTGGTTAAAATAGTTCTAGACAATTATAACAAAAAAAAATTTAGTATATTTCACATTTATTTTAACAAAAAAAAAAAACAATTTTAGTTAAAAAAAATCCAATCATATTTTTTAGTAATTGACCACCTCCGATCATTTTCTAAAAAAAATGTGATATTTGTTTCAGAAATTGACCACCCCCTTAATAATTGTCAATGTTAATATTTCAAACTGATTAATACAATTTGTAGTATCAACTATTGAATTGAACTTTTGGATTAAAAATTATCATTAAATCAAACTTAATATATTGAAAATAAAGTGAAGTCTATCTTTAACAATTACTGACACAGTGGTCAACTACTACCTTAATCGTGGATTTAGAGATAAAAATAAGATAAACATTTGTCAGTGAGTGCCGCACACAATGACTTTGGATCAAAGAATGATAATTTAATAAAAAAGTAGACCTATTTAAATGAAATAAAAAGATATTGTACGGCGATTAGATTACAGATGAAAATTAGGTTCATTATTATACGTTATTATATATCGGAAAATATTTTTCATAGAAGAAGAGATTAGTAGCCTGGAACATCGTTGTACGTATTCCATTTTACTTAAAAGAAGATTGAGAAGTTTCATAAAATTTAAAATTAATTTTAATAGATACGTACTTAATGGGTAACGGGTAGTATATTTTTTCTATAAATTTAGTAGAAAAGATATCTACTTCAGGGTCTAGCGTCCCTGCCCTTACGTGAGCTCATGGTTCTTCTATCGTGGAGGAATCGTGTCCTTTACCCTTACACTCCTTCGAATCCATTCCCTTACTGCCCCCCCGATCCATTATCATAAAATAGATTCATTAAATAAAATAAAACAAAAATAATAATTTTCACTGATCAGGAGACTTTGGAAAGAGCGAGTTTATAAATACAATTTCTTCATTTCTTTACCTTCAATTACTATTTTCTTATTTTCGTACTAAACTCTAAATCATTTTAAAGTCTAGATATAAAATTATTATCTCTCTTATTATAATTTCCATTGAATCATTTGTTATTTAATTCATTAATGCATTGCTTATGGGATGAAGTTTCGTAGCCTTGAAGAAAAATTTTGCATCCAACATGCCATTGCATAAGATATAATAATAACGCTCTTCTATTATTTTTATCATGGTGTGTTGATATTGATTTGAATTAGAAAAAAATTGCGTTTTTCTATAAGGATGATAATAATAATAATTATATATAATTACCGGTTGTATTATATGGGTGTGAGGCATGGTCTATGACTTTAGGTGACGAGAGTAGGTTTAGAGTATTTGAGAATAGGATTCTGCGAAGCATTTATGGGCCAAAGAAAGATGAGGTCACCGGGGAATGGCGAAGATTGCATAACGAGGAATTGCATGACCTCTATGCATCTCCAGATAGAATGGCAAAAAATATATTGGTAGGGAGATCGAGTGGGAAACGTCCACTTGGAAGACTAAGGACACGGTGGGTGGATAATGTGGGAAAGGATGTGAGAGAGATGGGAGAAGATAGGGACTGGAAGGTTGTGGCTCAGGATAGGGATAGTTCGAGAAGTGTGGTTGCTGCGGCCAAGAACTTTCGAGTTCCGTAGAGCCACAGAGATAGATAGATATATTTTATATAAGGATTTCTTTACAGAAAATCCTTACCGCAATTGTTAGGTAGAAAAAATCATCAAGGAAAAATCTGAAACATTTTCTTTAAGGAAATCCCGCTCGTAGATGGGGGATCTTTTAAGGAGCAATCAATTCAATATATCCTCTTCTTTTTTTTTCTCGGGTGTTCAAATCCTTTAGATTGGGGATGAAAGACAAATAACCGTATATTTCAGTTTAATTTTTTTTCTTTGTTCCAATAATATAATATTACTTTTCTACTTATACTACTAATATTCCTATACAATATTGATAACATTAAAAAAGTTTGTTTTTATGAAATATGACATTATTTATTTTATTTTTTATTTTTTTTTTTTCAAAAAAAAAAAAAAAAATTAAATTATCAATTTCGAAATAAATATGAAAGTTTTTAACACCCACGCTTGAATGAATAAGATTTGATGAAGAAAATAAATACAATCTCGAAATATTATTTTGTTTTACTCTCCATTTCAAGTTTGAATTTTTCGCTCAAGGATTTGTTTTTGTTTTTTTATATATACCAAAAAAAATAATGTTAGTAATAGTAACAGATATATATATATAATTTGTGAATTGTATAATCAATTTTCTATTAGAACTATGAGAACGAGACAATAAATAATAATAAAGAAAACGTTCTTACATTAACTTCATTCAAATTAAGAATTATTAATGGTAGTATATATATACATATATCAACTAAGATATCATTCATTCATTCATTTCATATAAATTTCATGAAAGTATAATGTTCTATCTTCACTGAGCCCAGTTAGACAAATAATGGGAATATCATTAAAACTAACCCAATTTTTCATAAATCTGTTAATATATTAAATAAACTCGATTATCTCGCAATTTGAATTAGATTAAATAACATATATTATATTTAAATTAAATTTAATTAATTATAAATTATAAATTAAAATTAATAAATAATATTTAATAAACCAGTGCGTGTTTAGCTCTTTGTTTATGGCTACACGTCACGTGCTGGCTCGTGATTGACAGTCAACATGTTAAAAAATTAATTCCGGTACTTTCAATCAAGTTGAAATTCTATATATAGCAGTTTTATACAATCTTTAATCATATGAAAAATTATCAAACATATATCTTTTATTTTACGGTCACTTTAGAGGAAAAAAAAATCAAAACGTTGTAGGTAATGACCCTCTTCCGGTTGAGCTATATTTCTCAAACGTGGATAGAAAACTATGCATTTTGAATAATGCCCGTATAGCAAATTTCATAATTCTATCTCAAACCGTTTTTGAGTAATCTTGTCTACACACATACAGTCATTTTTCTCAACCTTAGTCAAAATGATTCAGGAACCTTCAAAACGTATAAAAACCTCAAAATCTCGACATCGAAAATTTTCGTGATCCAAATACTATCTCTGGCGATATAGTAAAAATTAAAGAGATTTATTAAAAATCTATCTAGTACAATATATAAATTACAAAATATTTATTTTGTAATTTATAGAACATTTGAATACATTCAAGACGCCATATAGCTGGAGTCTACCAATGAATTAATAAATATAAATTAACCATTGTAAGCAAAGATTATATATTTACTTAATTATATACATAATTATAAACAATTCTTAATTTATAAAAAGAACACGGATAGGTTTTTGTTTCTTTTCATTCAACAAATTATTGATTTCTTTAAAAAAAAAAAGAGAATAATTAAATCCCCCTTAGGAAAGGAGATTCCTCTCCTCCCCCGGCCCTTGTTGGTTATCTAACCAGCTCTTTAGGGATCTTTAGTAAATATGATGCCATGTCAGTGTCGGATGAGAAAGAGAGTGTAAGCGATGTTTGGAAGTTGTTTCTTATGGGGAGCCCTTGATTTGTTGAACAGGTGACTGTTTATGTTCCTCTGGATGCCAAGACCTTGTCATTGAGCGTGAATAGGTAGTCCCTCGTCAAGGATATCAGCTGTGCTTGGGATTCCTATTGCAATCTACCTCCACGAATGCATATTCAATGGGTCATTGATTTTGGACAAGGAGCAGGAAAAGCTGACACCAACGACACATGTGCACCATCCCCACTCTTTCCACCTTATCATTACCAATCAATCTAGGAATTCAAAACCGATAATAATATAACAAAGAAACGCATCTATCTGATCGATGACAAAGGAAAAATCTTGGCTACTTTTCTATTTATATATATAAAATATAATATATATTCAATAATAATATCAACAACAATATTATATAACGTAAGTTATGAATATATGGAAATGGAAGTTGTATGACCGAACTAAAAGAAAATAAAAACAAATTCTAAATTGCACAAAGGCTCTTTAATTAAAAAAAAAAAAAATAATTATATATTTAGTCAGATATTGAACACATGATTCGATTTTATATATTTATAAGATAAAATTTCGAAACTTTGTCACAGAAACCCCTTCATTAACAGTCCATAATTCTAAAGATTTTTTTCAGATTTTTTTATAAAAGTTTTTAATGATTTCAATTAAATTTTATAAGTTTTATTTTATCCCAATACTTTTGCTCATCTATGACTTGTTTTAGGAGCGTTAGTATGGATTTAAAAAAAAAATCTTATTAGAAGTCGTGGTATGTCCAAAATCGATTTCATTAAAACTTTGTATAGCAGTAGCTATTCATGCCTACTAATATGTGTTAACAGTAGAGGTGACAATTTTTAAACGCTCTCATAAGAATTCATTAAACAACTTCAATTGTCTTACAAAAGTTAAAGAACATTTATATTGTTTTTATACTTTATAAATAGTTTATACCAGACGTTGTCACACTTTTTGATGCTAGTACCATCAAGTTCAGATACCACTAAAATGATTTTGTTACTAAAAGTAACGGTACTGGAGGTACCACCGACAGGTTATAAGGTTCCACCAGTGGTACATGTTTGAGAACCTCTGGTCTATACAATAATGAACCTAATCAATCATTAATCATTAGCTATATATCATTGTTTATATTTAAAATAGGATGATATATATGTGTATTTTAACACATTCCCGCCTGCTCCAAATTTTGTCTATTTATTTTATGTGGCGGCTTGAGCCACCGGTGGTACATGCCCGCGGGAACGTCTTAAAAGAAATAGAAAATAAATGAATAAAAAATGATATAATAATAATAATAAGTACCGGGACCCCGAGCCTCGGCTTGGTAATCAAGTTAAAAAAATAATTCATTATTATTGTGTTTGACTGGTAATATTAATACCTGGGACACCGAACTCTCTACTCTCGCTCGACCCTTTAAAAAATATTGATATACAATTCTTTAATTATTTATTACAATTATTAAATGTTGCATCATTGCATCAATCTGATTAAAATGAATGGAACTGGAGTCCTGAAAAATAATGCCTGGTTCACCGAGCCAACACTCGGTCAAAAAAAAAATGATTCTTTATTATCGGGTTTGGCTGATAAGATCTTATCTTATTATGCTAGCTAAAATTGTATATATATATATATATATATAGCCATGGGTTCTCAAAAACCGCTCTAACGATTTTTTTCAAATTCACACTAGATATAGTATTTATAAAGAAAAATTAACTTTTATTGATCATATCTCTTGAAAAATACATTTTCATTATTTATTTCTTAATTCAAAATTATATATGGGTGACGTCACATGACATCCATTTTTATTTTTTAACTGAAATTGTATTAATATTTTTTTTGAAGTGAAACTTCTTTAGCGGCGTCCTGACATTTGGTTGAGAATGGAGAGTGAATTGAAAAATTGAAATTTCGTAACGTAACGCAAGAGAGAAAGAAGATATAGGTATAACGAGTGAGAATGAGATAGCCTCTATCTGCGTTTCCCTTTTGTGCTGTCTTTCGTTCTAATCCCCACTCTAGGTCCAAAGTCCATGTCGCGCATGCGCGTTAGTTAAGTCATATATAATTAGCTGGAGTGTCTCCACTCGACTATCTCGCAATTTGAATTGGATTAAATAACATAATATATTATATTTAAATTAAATTTAATTAATTATAAATTATAAATAATAAATAATAAATATTAAACCAGCGCATGTTTGGCTTTTTGTTGATGGCACCACGTTACGTGTTGGCGCGTGAGATTTGCAGTGTTAAAAAATTAATTCTGGTAATTTTAGCGAATCAATCAAGCTGAAATTCTATATATAGCAGTTTTATACAATTATTAATCATGTGAAAAATTATCAAACATATATCTTTATTTTTACGGTCACTTTAGAGGAAAAAAAATCAAAACGTTGTAGGTAATGACCCTCTTCCGGTTGACTTACATTTCTCAAAAGTTGATAGAAAACTATGAATTTTGAATAATGTCCATGTACCAAATTTCATCATTCTAGCTCAAACCGTTTTTGCGTAATCTTGCCTACATACATACACACACACACACACACACACACACACACACACACACACACACACACACACACACACATACAGACATTTTTCTCAACCTTAGTGAAAATGATTCAGGAACCTTCAAAACGTATAAAAACATCAAAATCTCAACTCGAAAATTTTCGTGATCGCAATACTATCTCTGGCGAGATAGTAAAAATTGATATTTATATATATATATATATATATATATCGTGAAATAATTAAAATTTTCAAGTCAAATATACAGCGTGCACGCATACCGACGCATGTAATTGTGTGTGTGAACATGGTCGGCGATTCACACGCCAACACATACAGTTATGTGCGTCGATGACCATTCACGTTATTTATCCGAATCTCAACATTACTTTAACACTACTAAATCAATTTAAAATTATTATTGCATTTAAAACTGCTTTTCTCTACTCCACAGATTTCACTATGCCGAAAAAAAATAACGACCAAAATTTAGACGATATTATTTATTTCATACACCGTTCACTACTGGTTTATAGCCACACAGGTGCTAATGCACTTGAACGAGGCGAAGATAAAATCCCTCTAATTCTCGGGGGAGATTTTAATGTAAATTTTGGATCTGATGATTCGTTGCCGTTGATCAACTTTCTTCGAGAAACATTTGGTCTGCTTCTAAATAACGATCCCAAGGAATCAACAACAAAATCTGGAACTACAATAGATGCTGTTTTTACACGTTATATAGAAAATATCGAATCACGAACATATATATCTTATTTTAGTTATCACAAGCCATTAATATCAGTATTACCAATTGAAGCACCAACCGACAATAGTATAGGCAATGTAGATATGATGATAGAGTAGATAATAATAATAATAAAGCGAATATTTGTTACGAAAATTTTATACTGTTATATGTCTTTCGAAATGATCCCTTTATTTTTCTCTATTTCTCTCTCACTCACACTCTCAACTAAAATTTATCTTATTCTCTAGATTGTAAGAAGTTTCACTTCCGTCACGTGTACGATGCTGCACATTTTGCTTTTTTTTATTTAAAATATTTTAAAATTTATTATTTAATTTCGAAATAAAATATTTGTTCACCACTACGATAAGTAATACAATTTTTATGAAAAAACAATATTTTAATAACTTATAAGAAAGAGATTCCAATTCTTAAATGATATATTCAATGTTATTTTGTTTTTATTTTTGATAATATTTTTATTTTTTTATTATTAATATATTATTATTTATTGAATTTAAATCAATTATTAATCAGCTATAAGATGTTATCAATTTACCAATGCAATGAACAATGAAAGACTAATGCTTTTGCTACCATTAAATGTTATTTGTGTAGAAGGTCTGGCCATAAAACCCTTCTTTCCACCCAACTTCATACGAAACAAAGCCTAAATTTGAATACTCCTCGCATCAATGGAGAAACCTTTACAAAATAATTACTCTCTTGATAATCGGGATGGAATTCAGAACCCAAAACTAAAAAGATGATTACCCCCTACTCTTCTCCCTGTCTGTAATATTTTTAATTACAAGTATTTGCATCAAGGGATTTAAATGAATTAAATTTTTATGTATAATTAATTTTCTGATATCTGATAATAATAATAATAATAAATGTTACATTTCTTATTTGCTA
Source organism: Labia minor (assembly GCA_963082975.1). Classification (NCBI taxonomy): domain Eukaryota; kingdom Metazoa; phylum Arthropoda; class Insecta; order Dermaptera; family Spongiphoridae; genus Labia; species Labia minor. The sequence continues at coordinate 11,373,766 of OY720348.1, forward strand.
TATATATTATACATATGTATACTATATATATTTATATTGATATAAGAAATTACTAATTTCGTTTAATATTAAAAATTTCTTTGAAAATATTTCTTTAAATTTAAAATATTCTTCTTACGTTTATAAGCTGTTCTTTTCCAGTTATCCTAACAGATTGACTGATAAAAATTTATTTTCTATTTTTAGTGTTTTTTAAGATATTTAAATGAAAACCTTTTTTTAATTTTTTTTTCATTATATTTTCTGGTATTGAACTCGTAAGTTTGTTTGTGTGTGTGTGTGTGTGTGTGTGTGTTGACCTACAACAACCATATTCCTCTAGAAACCATCACTATCCTTTCATTACTTGTATTGTCTTTCCCATTCATATCTGAATCCTGTATTTACTATCCTCTTCCAATTCATGGTTAATAATTTACCTTTAGAATTGAGCTAGATTTCTCAATTTAATAGTTAATTTATACATTTTTGATTTTTTAAAAAAAATGTTCATTTTATTTTTTAATTTATATTCTATTAATTATAATAATTTACTATAAATAATAATTGTTAGTATTTAAATAAACTCAAAGCTATTTATAACTTTACTCTTTTCTCTCTCCATTTTAGATGTATTTTTACCGACCGAGTAAGGGAGGTATTGTTTTCACACCAAATTTCACATGTGGAGATTTTTACATATCTCCACGAAACATGCATTTTCTTAACAGAAAAAAGTATTTTTAGCATGATGTCTGTCCGTCCGTCCGTCTGTCCGTCCGTCCATCTGTTCTTCCGTCCGTATAGATGTGTACAGCCTGAACGGCTCAACCGATTTTGATGAAATTTGGTATATTTACTTAATGCATCAGTGGGATGAATTGATCAACTTTTGGTGCAAATCCGGAAACCGGAAGTGGTAGTATTAGCGATCGACGATAGGAAAGTAAGGGTTATTTTCGCACCAAAGGAAATTTTTTACATATCACCACGAATCATGCACTTTGTATTGGTTTTATCCTCGGGAAAATCATATTTATTAGTTTTTTCTTGATTTAAAATTATATGACGTTATCCAGCCATTCATGACGTCACAGCCTGGTCTTGCATATATATTATAAATAAAATAAAATTAAAAATGTTTATATTTATTATTTATGTATCCATATCTGTTTTTTATTACATTAATAGATATATTAAAATTATTTGAAATTGTTTCTGTAGCTGGAAATTAATTTATTTTAAACCGTCGGTCGGTTCGGACCTGGCCACAGGTCAACTAATTTGGATAAATTTTATTTTATAATTATTTATTTTTTGTAAATTATTTGAAATTAGTTATTTTTAAATAAATTATATGTATACATATCGGTGCTTGCTTTAGAAAGTAATTTTTCTTATTTTTTATTTATTTAATTATTTTAAGTTTAAAATGAATAATTTACATAAACTCTAAACGTATTACTCTTGTTAATTTATTTTCTTTTTAAATTAATATTTTAGTAAGCTGTTTATGTAAAAGAGGGAAGAAAAAACAGTCTTTCAGATTATTATAATATTATTTTTGTGAATTAAAAGAAAAATCATAAAGAAAAGTTTATTTTGAATGTTTTTCTATAAACCATCCTTCATATTCAGACTATTCATATTTATTATCTCTAAAATGAAAGAATTCACTAATATCTGCTCTCAATGTTTTAATTTTCTAAGATTGAAATTAAAAAAAAAAAAAACATAATAAAGCCCAATTTGGTTAGAAAGATCATTATTTTGGCATCTTTCCAATTCTTAATAGATGCAAGTTTCCTACTAAAAGAGATGAATAATATAGATAAATAAAAAAAAAAGGTGTTACAATAATATTTTCTCATCCGCTTCTTGCATTTGAATAATATTCATACTAGGAAGAATTTCCTTGTCACATTCCGAGTTATCATTTAACATGGAAGTGGAAAGGAGGGGGAGGATTGTTAATAAACTTTTTTGCTTAATATACTTTATACTCCTTGTTACCATATGCAGTGTAATTACGTAAGCGTTTATTCGCACCACCCTACGCATTCTCCCCAGAGCCATTTTGCTCAAGGAATTTCAATATGAATAGAGTAAAAAGGCCATGGATCATTGTAATAAGAGTGCAATGAGGTGAAAACCCTCAGAGCATTGAGTCAAGGAATTTAATAGTAAAAATAAAATATGTCAAATTTATATTAAAATATTGTGTGATGTTAGGAATCCCAATATATATATCAATACCATATAGTATGAGGGGTTGAATTATTATAATCCCTCTTCTTGTTTCTCAATAGTTTTTTACTATCTCGCCAGAGATAGTATTGTGATCACGAAAATTTTCGATGTTGAGATTTTGATGTTTTTATACGTTTTGAAGGTTCCTGAATCATTTTCACTAAGGTTGAGATAAATGTCTGTGTGTGTGTGTATGTGTGTATGTGTGTGTGTATGTATGTAGGCAAGATTACGCACAAACGGTTTGAGCTAGAATGATGAAATTTGGTACATGGACATTATTCAAAATTCATAGTTTTCTATCAACTTTTGAGAAATGTAGCTCAACCGGAAGAGGGTCATTACCTACAACGTTTTGATTTTTTTTCCTCTAAAGTGACCGTAAAAATAAAGATATATGTTTGATAATTTTTCACATGATTAATAATTGTATAAAACTGCTATATATAGAATTTCAGCTTGATTGATTCGCTGAAATTACCAGAATTAATTTTTTAACACTGCAAATCTCACGCGCCAACACGTGACGTGGTGCCATCAACAAAAAGCCAAACATGCGCTGGTTTAATATTTATTATTTATTATTTATAATTTATAATTAATTAAATTTAATTTAAATATAATATATTACGTTATTTAATCCAATTCAAATTGCGAGATAGTCGAGTGGAGACACTCCAGCTAATTTAATATCTATTTGGAGAATAATATTAATAAGCTTTTAAATTTAAGCCTCCTTACTTTTATGGTATTGATATATTTTTGAAATCTATTAACTTATGATGTTATTTTTATTAATTATCTTTGCCAGGTTCAATTCATGTACCTGATTTTTTACTTTTTATTAGTGTATAATTTTAAATAAAGTATGAATTTTAATTTTTTTATATTAATTTTTTTATATTGAATTGTTAATTAATTAAGTAGATTATATGGAAATGTGATGATATTAAAGATAATTTCTATATTAGTATTGCGATCACGAAAATTTTCGATGTCGAGAATTTGATGTTTTTATACGTTTTGAAGGTTCCTGAATCATTTTCACTAGGGTTGAGAAAAACGTCTGTGTGTGTGTGTATGTAGACAACCTCTTAAACATAAATTATAATCCATAGAAATAGAAAATTGATATTAAATCTACGCTTTGCGTATATCAATCAAGTTTTCTTTACATTTCTATTTTTGTGATAATATCATTATATATATTTCGATTCATATCAAAAATAAAATTTTATTTAATAAATTATTTATTTAATATATTAATATATATTATTAAAAAATATATATTATAAATATCATATATATATTTTATAATTTATTTATTTTATTTAATAAATATCTGATTCTTAGTAAATGATTATCAGTCAATATTCTTTTTTAAATTATTTTTTTAATAAATATAATAAATTATTATTATAATATTCATTAAATAATATTATTTTGTTTTAAATAAAAAGTAAACGGACCTCACCAGCACAATTCCAGTAATGATTTGTTTTTCTAATCGTGCGATAAGACACTCGGCCAAATTTCATGGAAAAACAAAATATAAATAAAAATAAGAAAAAAATTGATTTATTTTAATATTTATTTTAATAAAATATTTTAGTTTGCATTGCAAAGTGAATGTGATCGGTTGGGCTATGTGTCCGTCCACCTTGCCAGGTAATTCATTAATAAGTATTTTATTCATTCTCTTTAATTAGAAATATTATTTATTTGTTTTCTATCCACACTTTTTATATTAAAATCAATATTTTAATTAATTATTTATGTTTTTTTTTGGATTAAATTATTTCATTTTTACGATTAAACGTTATCTACTTTTTGATCATAGATTTCATTTTTCATTTTTTAATGCTCTCATCATCATCTTTGGAATATATTAATTAATTCATTACAAATATCCATCAACAAAGAGCCAAACATGCGCTCGTTTAATAAATATTATTTATTAATTTTAATTTATAATATATAATTAATTAAATTTAATTTAAATATAATATATTATGTTATTTACTCCAATTTAAATTGGGAGATAATCGAGTGGAGACACTCCAGCTTATTTAATAAGTTAAGAGATTTTCAACTTATGAATATGAAATGACAAGTTAATTATCTATTTGAATAACTAAATCAAATAGTATAGATCAATATCAATCTATCTTTAGGAATTAATATTATGTGCTATACTCCCATGCCACCCATCGATGAGATTTGTTGTTTCGGGACTTCCACATCCCCTATAAATTCATTATGGAATTTTGATTAATATACCCTACCCTTAATATAATAGATTGATAGATAGTTAAAATTTATCATAAAGTTAAAATATATATAAATTTGTGAATACAAACATATAAATACCTTCTAATTTAATCATTTATATTATTTCTAATTACTTGCCTTTTATGAATTTTATTCAATGAATAATTAAGTATCTCAAAAGTCAATCAAATTATTTTTTTTTTTTAATCAATCAGGATTTAAACATATTTCCGTCATTATTTTTATTATTTCAATACAACACGAAAAATGTTTATAATATTTATATTTATATTTTTATTTATCTAATATTGACCTTTTTAACTTATATAATAACAAGAAATTGGAATTTTTAAATAATACACAAACATTTATATTTTAAATATAGGTATGCTGTTCAATATGTAATATTTACTAAAAAGCTTGTTGTATTCTCCTCACGGCATTCATAATAGTATTTATAAAATAATAAAAATAGTTTTGATGAACTTAAATAATAATTTTACTAATTAATTAAAAAGAGCTTACACAATACAAAAATAAAAACAACAAATTGTAGTATTAATTGTAAAACTAATTTCAAAATGAATATTATTACTATCTCGCCAGAGATAGTATTGCGATCACGAAAATTTTCGATGTCGAGAATTTGATGTTTTTATACTTTTTGAAGGTTCCTGAATCATTTTCACTAAGGTTGAGAAAAATGTCTGTGTGTGTATGTGTGTGTGAATATATATATATATATATATATATATGTGTGTGTGTGTGTATGTCTGTGTAGACAAGATTACGCGAAAATGGTTTAAGCTAGAATCATGAAATTTGGTATACGGGCATTATTCAAAATTCGTAGTTTTCTATCAACTTTTAAGAAATGTATATTAAAAATTGTATAAAACTGCTATATATAGAATTTCAGCTTGATTATATCGCTGAAAGTACCGGAATTATTTTTTTAACACTGTAAATCTCACGCGCCAACACGTGACATGGTGCCATCAACAAAGAACCAAACATGCGCTGGTTTAATCAATATTATTGATTAATTTTAATTTATAATTTATAATTAATTAAATTTAATTTAAATATAATATATTATGTTATTTAATCCAATTCAAATTGCGAGATAATCGTGTGGAGACACTCCAGCTTATTTTTATTCGTTAAAATGTTTTTAATTTCATATTTTAACAAAATTTTTAATTTTTATGAAAATGGTGAGAATTGAAACTACCTCCTCAATTCTCATAGCTTATGAATATACCATTTTTTAAAAATTTGTTTATTACCTCGATAAAAGAGACAAAAATAAGTCTACATGGTTAAATCCCTAAACACAGCGAGATTATAAAAAAAGTTAATAAGAGTAGAAACATATATAACATAACAGAATGTTATTTTCACTTTTATAACATATAAATATTCATTAAGTAAAGGGCTATACAATTTGAATTATACTTATATATTAACATTAAGACCCTGATTATGTTGAACCTTATAAATCTAATAAAAATAATATATAATTTGAACTCAAGGGACCTTAAATAATTTATTGTTTATATCTTTAAAATCACGAACATAAACTAAAAATTTATTATAATTTCATTTTAATTTATTTATTTTGTTAAAATAACTATTTTAATTAAATTTATGTTTAGGTCACTGACAGCTAAAAAATAAAATAAAATATTGTTTTAGATGTCACCGAAGTACTCATTAGTGAATGAAAGTAATTATATCAGTTTTTTATCAATTAAACAAAATTAATTTTTAATTGAAAATTAATAGAAAATTATATTAAAAATGACTATTTTAAGCTTTATTATTGTTAAAATAACTTTAAACTTTCCTTTTGAGAAAAATATTTGTAAAAAGTAATATATATATATATATTTATATATATTCTTTGCTGGTTCCAGTCAGTGGCTCACCTGCCAAAATTTAAATCAATGAATAACCCAATCCAGTTTATTTTCAAGGACAGGTAGAAATTAAAAATATGATTTTTTTAAAGATGCCTTTGCTTTTTGTTGTTGTTGTTGTTGTTGTTATGCCTCTAATGAATCAACTACATAGTTTGTTTTTTTTTCTCTCTATCTAAAACAGGTTTGAACTTAATCAAACAAATGAATAAAACATCTCTATTAATTATGTTATTTTGGTCACCCATTGAAAATATTGAATGTTAAAGAGGCCTTGACAATGAGAAGAAAGATTTCTATTTGTCAACGCCATCTTATATTTATTCGAACCAGTTCCATTTGGATTTGAAATTGAAAACTACTACTAGCACCCTAGAATGGTTCAATTTAATTTGATAGAAATTAAAGAGCATGAAAAAAGTTGTCTGAAGAGAATTTTAATAAAATGTTATCAAAATCGTTATAGAGTCGTTTCTCTCACATCATATTAAAGTATCCTCTACACAGAGCGGCCGGTCGGTACTTTAAAAGATATTAAATAAATAATATTTTTAGATGACCACTATGTATCCTAGAGTAATAAAATTGAGGAGTTTATGAGACAAGTATAGCGAATGGGTAAGGAATGGCTAATAGTAACCAATTAGGAAACGGGACCGGTGTGTGTAAACTAAAGAGGTTGTAGCAAGACAAAATATATGAGTGAGAGAATTTGGGAGAGAATTGAAATTGGATGGATTATCACAAGGTTTTAATTGAATCATTTTATAATTATTTTCAAAATACAAGGTAGGGCAGAAAAACCTATCCGATTTCAAAACGTTATAAAATTAAAACCACTCAGCTTGTCAAAAAATTTCTTTTTATTAACATATCGCAAATTTTATGCCATTTTTAAATTTAAGTTTTGAAAAGCACATCACTCAAATGTCGTGCTTGGGAGGGGATACACTGATTTAGGCGCTCGAGGTAGCTTTCCATGATTTTCACCGTCATTTCCACAGGAATTTCTTCAATTGCCCGAGCAATTTCCCTTCGTAAAGGAAGAAGGGTCCTTGCTCGATGCTGGTAAACCTTCGATTTGAGGTAACCCCAAAGGAAGAAGTCACATGGAGTGAGATCCGGTGAGCGCGACGGCCAGCCAAGATCACCTCTCAGAGAAATGAGGCGACCTGGAAACATTTCCCTGAGAATGTCCATTGATCGTCGCGATGTGTGGGCGGTTGCACCATCCTGTTGAAACCACCCATTTTCCACTCCATTTTCTTCCATTTTGGGTCGAAGAAAATTTTCTATCATGAAACAATGGCGCTCGCTGTTGACCGTTACGGTTTGCCCATTTTCCTCTTGCTGTTTTCGATAAACCGCTCAATATCAAAAGCATGATGTTCACCAGACCAAGGAATGTGACTACTGACAAATGGCATAAAACCGGCTTTCTAACGGTTTTTACCCCACTACTCTATCTGCTCCCTCTTCTGAGAAAAAGGGATTTGAAAACGGATAGGTTTTTCTGCCCCACCCTGTATGAAGGTTTTAAGTCTTTCTGCATCCATCTAAGACAGAGGTTCTTAAACTTATGTACTCCGCGGACCCCACTTGGAGAAATTTTTTTTGACGGACCCCATCCCAACTTTAGGTATTTTACGTCATTTTATTAGTTAATTTCTGGCTTACGATCTCATAAGAACAAGGATATATGTTGAATATTTCTAACAGTGATTGGTGAATAACGATTTTTTTGCATATTGTAGAACACATTTTATTAGAAATTATAATATTGAAGAAAGAAAATTCAGCTAAATACGAAGATGGAAACGGTAGCAATAGTTTTCTTGCACATTTCGTTGAATTTTGGTATTTGATCTCTGTCTCCTCACAAAGCCATGCCATCGCTCCTTTTATATTAAATAAAGTTTTAACTGACTCATCATTTTCTCGTGCACCTGTACGATGGCTTTGCGGACCCCCAGTAAAGTCTTCGCGGACCCCAAGGGGTCCGCGGACCACAGTTTAAGAACCTCTGATCTAAGAGTAACATTATTTTTCAATTACACTGGCAAGATGTTTTGTATGTCCTATACCAGTCCGGGTTCATTATTATTAATAAAGCTTTTAGATCTTCCTGATTTTTAATATATTTATAGATTTTATAGCGTTTAAAATCTCTTCGGAATACTTTTTAATTTTTCAAATTAGTTACTGACTGGTTTAAAGATAAATTGAGATAAATTTGTTTACACCTGAAATTACTCCACTACCAGTCATCCTAATACTAATTTTGTACCGAATGTTTTTTCAATAATCTTTGAGACAACTTCCCCTTATTTTCTCACTAGAACAACTAAAACAATTATTCAAAGTTGTATTGTCTAGGACGTCTAGGTATTGTGCCAGATCCTTAAGAAAGCCCATGTCTTAAATTTCTCATTCATTTTAAAGCTCCTTTATCACCCCATTTTTTATGTCTGGTTGTGTCATTCAAAATTATTTTCTTATTAATTATAAGTTTCTATTATTTTCTTTTAAATCTCTACATCTACTATCTAATAATAGAAACAATTTTTATAATTAATTATTTAAAATTATTGAATAAAATAAACATAAATTGTTAAGGATCACTTGATCTATTTTATTAACGATTATTAGAAACTACAAATTCTTTATAAATGTTAAAATGCAACCAAAATGCAACCTTTCTAAGAGCCAATAAAATATTTAGGAATCTATGAAAAACAAATGTCTTCAGTGATCAATTTAGCATTCCATGAAATATATAAAATTGAAAGATGGAAAAAAGTTAATATCTTACCAAAGAAAAGAGTCAAATAATAATGTTTGTTGTTGTTATAAGTTTTTGTTCTTATAATGAAACAAACAGGTGGATAATTACTTTCAAAATTCATTGCACTGCCCCTACTCTCTCATGATTTATATTTTTATTTTATTACGAAAATCACATTCAATTGCAGTTAAACTGGTACTTTGTTTGAGAAGAAGGAAGAAAAACGCGGTATAATTTCGTCTTTGTGTTTCTTCTTGAGTGGTAAACCAATGATAGATCTATTCCAAGGCTAGTGATGTAACTGGCAACCTCCCTGAAGGTAATTGTCCTTCGCAGCTTACTTTCACTTGGAGTAAGCCAGCCAGCTGATCGGGGTGCTAACATCCAATGACGAAGCTGTAGCACAAGTGGCACAGCCATCGGCCAAGTGGGACCTTGACTTCTTCGGGGACTTCTTCACATTTCTTATTTGCCAATTTATCTTCCCTTCACTCAGGGCTTGGCCCATCTTGATCTCTTCCAAATTCACATCATCATTAAAGGTGATACAATTGTATAAAAAATATAATAGAAATACCAAGGAATTCTTTATTTAATACATAATAAACGCCTACTTTTCTACTTCATTTACCACATTCAATAACAAAAAAATATATCTATATATATATATATATATATTGTATCCCGGCAATTTTTTTTATCACTACCAATTGATATTTTTTCTGAAAAATTTATACGTCTAAACCAGTGTTTCTCAACCTTTTAGTATTTACCGGCCAATTTTCAATCATAATTTTCATCACCCTATCGGAAATGTTTCTGAGCATCGCAAAATCATCTGACCTTTTATTTTTTCTTTTTTTTTTTTTTAGAACATATTGAAAAAAATTGAGAAATAATCGAATATGTTCAAAAGTTTGTCCACAAAATCATCTTACCTTTTTTTTTTAGAACTATATTAAAAGTCGGGAATTTCTCTTGGATATGCTCACCCCCCCCCCCCCCCTGGAGTATGCTCGCGCCCCACAGATTGAGAATCGTTGGTCTAAACAGAGAATTATTTTTATACTTAAGGAAAAATAGTATTAAGATATTTCTCTACTATGGATTGATGATAAAATTTATTAAATACCATCTTATTTAATTATTAAACATTAAAATAGGTAAATAGGTTTTACAAATAATTAGAAAATTATTATTATATTATTTTAGAAAAAAATAAACAAAATTAAATTTTAAAACAGATCTACAATATAAAATCGAATATCTATTATTTAACAATTTATTTATTTATTTATTTATTTTAAATTTATGTTGTATAACCTAACCTATACATATTGGTAGGTAATTATATGCAGATTTCATAAAGGTAATATAGTGATCAAAGTAAAAATTATTATGTTTTTAAAAAAAAATCTTTTATCAGTCAAGGTCTGCATAATGATCGTTACGCGATGATGAATTCGAGAGAGAGAGAGAGAGAGAGAGATAGAGGGGGGGGGGGCGAGATTAGCAATCAACCGCTCGAGACCAGGGACACTAGTACTTTGCCATCCTCGGTTCTTTCTTTCTTTTTATTTTATTTTTTTGTTTTTCATCTCCGATGCATGATTTCAAACTTGAAATTGTTTTATTATTTTCACGGCTATATTCCCTTTCATTTCATATAGATATGTATTATAATTATAAAAAAATAAAAAAAAAATGGTTATGTATGTGACTAATCGTTTTATATAAAAATAAATATTTATAATCATTAAAAAGAATAAATTATTAAAAAAAATTGAATGTGGAAAAATAAATTAGATTTTTTTTTTAATATTGTAAAGATATTTAAAATAAATTAAAAAAAATAATTGAAAATGGAGAAAACAATTCAAGACGAAAATCGTTATATTAAGACTTAAATATTAAATATGTCTAGATATATTATATATATATATATATATATAATGTTGGTTTTAAAAATTATAACGAGGGTTGCAATAATTCAGAAAAATATTGGAGTGTATGTTAGTATAAGACTACAAAATCTTAATTTTTATATCAATCTTTCTAAAATTATTATTAATATTATTATTATTTTGGAAGTTTAAGACAATATTAGTAGTTATGTGTCATTCATTTACTATCTATCTCAGTGATTCTCAACCACTGTGCCACTGTGTACCACGAGATTTTCAAAATGTGCCGCCAAATTTTACAAATGTAAAGTTCAAATTAAGAAAAAGTACTTAATTATTTTATATGTATGTAAAAATAAGGTTTTTGTGATCAGGCTCTTAAACACTTTCGATTTTTTTTTCAATATGGTTCTAAAAAAAGGTAAAATATTTTTGTGATCAGGCTCTTAAACATTTTCGATTTTTCAATATGGCTCTAAGTATCACCAAGTGTTCCCAACCCTGTTATATTATTTCAGAAATGTGCCCGACTATTGAAAAAGGTTGCTAACCCCTGATTATTATCATAAACTATATTACACAGTCTATTATAGGTAAGTAAATAACTTTTACACTTCTCTTTTTCTTTGTGTGCCGCCAAATTTTTAAACCGTTAAAAGTGTGCCGCGGTAAAAAAAAAGGTTGAGAATCACTGATCTATCTTTTAATATTGTTTAAGAATAGTAAATAAAAACTATCCTTCCCCTATCATGGCTGAATAGGATTGTTTCCATAGTCTTAATAATACTATATAGTATAATAATATTAATAATAATAACAAATGAAACGACGCTGAAAGGAAGTTAATAGCATTTTTTCTTAAAAGGAACTAATCTGGTTCGACCTCCCCCATCTCTTTACATACTCCATGTGTATTACAAATCCAATTACATATATAATGCTAACATTTTTCATATCACGGATGAATAATAAAAAAAATATCTAAACCCCATGGTTAGTACCCCCGGTACGGAAAAAAGGCCACTAAAATCAATATTTAGATGTTATCATTCATGTATACATGTGTCATAGTAGAAAATAAAATAAAAATGATATATTTATGTATATATATTATTAAATCAATTTGAAACACAATTTTAAAGTCTATTTTTATTTCTATTATATAAAAATAATTGTTCTTAAATATCAATTTGTTCCTGTTGAAAGGTTTAAATAAATTCCTCTTAATATAAATAAAAATTTTCTTGAATATATATATATTCCTATATGTAAATGAAATGGATATATATATATATATATATATAAGATTTTGCAATAATCTTTAATCTTTAATATAATTCACAATTATTTTTTCAATGCCAAATCAATTAGATGAATCTTATAAATACAAAATAAATATTTTTCCTCTTTTTGATATTTGTTATAACACTTGCATCTAGAAACCTAGATGACACATTACATGTATACATATATACATGTATATATATATATATATATTGATTAAATAAAATATATAGACTCTTGGCTTTCATCACAACTCCATTCTCGAGTCATCCTTGAATATCCTTGATTCTTTTAAAGAATAGAAAAGGGTTGAATAAGTGTAAGCCTCCTCCTAATCATTCCTATTCACCAGAAGTATCTAACATATACATATATTATTTATCTATATTATCTTCATATAATATATTACGATGATTAAAATAAAATTCACTTGTTTTATTAATTATAATATATTTCCTATAAATCATGGCATTTATTGTTTTACATTAAGTACCTGGTTTACCGAGCCACTGCTCGGTCAATAAAAAAAATATTTCCTTATTTTCGGGTTTGGCTGAGAATATTAATACCTGTTTCACACCGAATCGCCATTCAAATAATTTAAAAGAACATAAATTAAAAAAAATAGTCATAAAACATACATCCCTTAAACGTACGTATTAATGCACTGGAAGACAGAAAAGAATTGCCTTAAAAAATTATTTATTTATAGATAAAACTGATATTTCAGCTATGCTTTTCTTAGATCATACCTGGTTTACCGAGCCGCCACTCAAATGATTTAAATTTAAAAGAAATTAAATTAAAAAAAAAGTAATAAAACATACAGCCGTTAAACGTACCTTTTAATGCACAGAAAGACAAAAGTATAGCCTGTGGGTATAGCATAATATATATTTCGTAATTTATTTCAAGCTGTACACGACTATAGGGACAGACAGACGAACACAGACCTCATGCTAAAAATATTTTTTTATATTAACAAAACGGATGATTCGTGGAGATATGTAAAAATCTCCACATAGGAAAATTAGTGTGAAAACAATACCTTCCCTTCCTATCGTTGGTCGGTAAAAATGAAATTTGTCGACATCAGCGCCATCTAACAATGATAAGAGTAAAAACACATAAGCTTTCCGGAAGTCAAATTTGCGTGTCATCCACCGGGTTGCTACGTATCTTAAAGACAAATATTTAGATCATAATTATAATTGTAAATCAAAATCAAAATTTAAAACGTTTATGTCACTGCCCATCTTATTTATATTACTTATTACCTAGTAAATATTTCATAATTGATAATATATTAATCAAGTAATAATGGATCTTTCTTCAAAAGAAGACACAAAATATCCAATATATATAGGTAATTATATTTTAATGTTTTTTTCATCTCAAGTAATGTTAATTGTCACTAAAATAGTAATTATACAAATGTGTTACTCCAATATAGATTTGGATAAATCTTTACCAGTGCAATCCTATTTTTCATTGTAATAAACTTTTCTTATAAATTTTTTGCGGACGTTCCCAGTTTACGGAATAAAAACTATTAAATTTGTCAAATACATCTGTAAATTTAAATTTTTTGTAAAAAAATTAAATATTTGTTTAATAAAAAATATATTCCTTAAATATAAAAAAATATAAAATATTCTATAAATATAAAAAATATTATTTTAAACAGAATTAAATATTATTTTAAATGGGATTAAATATTATTTGAATAAAAATAAAATACTTTTTATAGCTAAAATTAAATATTTATTTATTTCGATAACATTTACCGGTAATTTTTATTTCTATTAATTAATCAACATTAATCAATTAAAAATGGATCTTTCTTCACAAGAAGACAGAAAATATCCAATATATATAGGTTATTTTTTATTTCTGTTTTTTTCATCTAAAGTAATGTTAATTGTCAATAAATTTTTTTTTTTAATATTATTTATAATGATATTATTCCTTAAATTAAATTATAAAATAGTTAGATATATAAAAATATAATGAATTAAAATAACGAAAACAATTATTTTTTTAGGTCCTCTATATTCTTGTGTATATTGCCATACGAATTTTATAAGTGAGGAATTTTTATCGAAACATATAAAAAAATGTTTTCATAAAAAAATATTTTCACTTTTCAAAAATGATGTAAAACTCAAAAAGGATACAGAGAATTATTTAGACGAAAAAGTTAAAGAAGAGACTGATTCAAACCATACAGAAGACAAACGTTTTCAATGTAATTATTGTGAAAAGAAGTTTCATCTGAAATTCATTTTAAATAGACATTTATTAATTCATAAAGGAGAAAAACCTTTTGAATGTAATTATTGTAAAAAGAAATTTAATTTAAAAGCAAATTTAAAAACACATTTATTCATTCATTCAGGAGAAAAACCTTTTAAATGTAATTATTGTAAAAAGAAATTTAATGTAAAAGCAAATTTAAATAGTCATTTATTCATTCATTCAGGAGAAAAACCTTTTAAATGCAATTATTGTAAAAAGAAATTTAATCAGAAATCAATTTTAGATAAACATTTATTAATTCATACAGGAGAAAAACCTTTTGAATGTAATTATTGTGAAAAGAAATTTAATCAGAAATCAAGTTTAGCTAAACATTTATTAATTCATACAGGAGAAAAACCTTTTGAATGTAATTATTGTAAAAAGAAATTTAATGATAAAGCAAATTTAAATAGACATTTATTAATTCATTCAGGAGAAAAACCTTTTGAATGTAATTATTGTGAAAAGAAATTTAATCGGAAATTAACTTTAGATCGACATTTATTAATTCATAAAGGAGAAAAATCTTATGAATGTAATTATTGTGAAAAGAAATTTAATGCAAAAGCAAATTTAAATAGACATTTATTAATTCATTCAGGAGAAAAACCTTTTGAATGTAATTATTGTGAAAAGAAATTTAATCAGAAATCAAGTTTAGCTAAACATTTATTAATTCATACAGGAGAAAAACCTTTTGAATGTAATTATTGTAAAAAGAAATTTAATGATAAAGCAAATTTAAATAGACATTTATTAATTCATTCAGGAGAAAAACCTTTTGAATGTAATTATTGTCAAAAGAAATTTAATCTGAAATCAAATTTAAAATCACATTTATTAATTCATAAAGGAGAAAAACTTTTTGAATGTAATTATTGTGAAAAGAAATTTAATCATAAATCTAGTTTAAATAAACATTTATTAATACATACAGGAGAAAAACCTTTTGAATGTAATTATTGTGAAAAGAAATTTAATCAGAAATCAAATTTACAAACACATTTATTAATTCATAAAGGAGAAAAACCTTTTGAATGTAATTATTGTGAAAAGAAATTTTATCATAAATAAAATTTAAATAGACATTTATTAATACATAATGTTTGAAAAATAGGCTTAATAATGAAAACAACATTTTCTAGCTTACATACTTTATAGCACAAATTGTAGTTTAAATCAATAAAAATTTGATATACATATTTAACTTAGTGTTTAAATTTACCATTTTATTTGCTCTATTAATAAATACATTATTACTAATTATCTATTACATTTAAGAATCCTATTACCGGGAGCTTAGCCGCGAGGTTATAGTGACCGGTCCGCCGACTCGAGTTCGAGTGTTCAAACCTCGCTGAGTGCATCGATATATAAATCGATATATATAAGTATAGATATAAGAATAATAAAGAAGGCTGGCTAAAATGGTGATAATCCGTAAGCCAAATAAATAATAAAAAAAAAAAAAAAAAAGAATCCTATCATTTTTATTATCCAAATGTTAATTTATTTATTATTTATTTATACAAATCTAAAATATGTCTATGATTATTTCATTTTACTAATCTATAATTGTAAATAAAAAAGAAACTTTATTAAAATCATTATTTTAATTCTTACATGATAAAAACATTTTGAATTTAATTTAATCACATTTAAATTGTCATTTACTAATTCATACAGGTAAAAAGTTTTTTTGAATTAAATTATTGTAAAAGGAAAATTAATAATATTTTTAACATTTAGTAATAAATACCTGGCTCTTCGAGCCACCGCTCGGTCAATAAAAAAAAATGATTCCTTATTATCGGGTTTGGCTAGTAATATTAATACCTGATTCACAGGATCGCAATTCAAATAATTTAAAAGAACATAAATTAAAAAAAAAATAGTCATAAAACATAGACAGAAAAGTAGGCCTGTTGATATAAAATATATATATATATTCGTAAATTTGATATATTTATATGTATATATATATCTTATCTTATTATGCTAGCTAAAATTGTATATATCTATATATCTATATATCTATATATCTATTCATCTATAACCATTGGTTCTCAAAAACCGCTCTAACGATTTTTTTCAAATTCACACTAGATATAGTATTTATAAAGAAAAATTGAGTTTTATTGATCACATCTCTTGAAACTTACAGCTTCATTATTAATTTCTTAATTGAAAATTATATATGGGTGTGACGTCATCAATTTTACTTCAATTAATATTTTTTTTATATTTAAAATATTTTAAAATAAAATAAATTTCGAAATAAAATTAAAAATATTTATTTTTAATAATATATATATATATATATATATATATATATATATATATATATATATTTATTAATCTATTTATTAAACAACAAAATAAAATACGGATGGTTGACTCCCGCTTTTTTTTAAATGAATTGTATTAACATTTTTTTATATTTAAAATATTTTAAAATTCATTATTTAATTTCGAAATAAAATTAAAAATATTTATTTTTAATAAAATATATATATATATTTATTAATCACTCTCAAAAAAAACAAAAACAAAAACAAAAAAACATATAATTCTTGCAAAGAGAGTAAAAATGTCATGTTAATTAACTAAATATATCAGTCTAATGGGTAAAGGCACTGTTTTGAATAGTCAACTTAGCAGGATCGAAACCGGCGGAAAAATTTTTTTTTTTTTTTTATCTATTATTTTTTAATAAATTACTATTTTATATTTATTTATTCATTGTTCTTTTATTAAATTTAATATTTATTAATATTATTTATTATTAATTTATATATGGACAAATGACACTCATATTGCAATTTGACTCCAGCCTTTTTTTTAAAAGATATTGTATTAATATTTTTTTTATATTTAAAATATTTTAAAATTTTTTATTTAATTTCGAAATAAAATTAAAAATATATATTTTAATAATATTTTATAATTATAAATTACGATATATATTTATCATTCTTCCAATAAAAAAAAAATATTCATGCACTTAGAAACATATCTAATAATACATATTTATGTATTATTGAGGACCCCAAGTTCCATTCATTTTAATCAGATTGATGCAATGATCCAACATTTAAAATTGTAATCAATAATTAAAGAATTGTATATCAGCTCGGTGTCCCAAGTATTAATATTACCAGCCAAACCCAATATAATAATGAATTATTTTTTTTTAACTTAATTACCTAGCCGAGGCTCGGGGTCCCGGTGTGATCTTAATATATTGTCAGAATTAGATAAATAATGTAGAGAGAAAAATTATTTAAAAATAGATATTTATTTAAATGAAATAAAATTATTTAATTTACAGAATGAAAATGTCTATAATAATGTCTAAACATTTTTTCGAGCGACAGCTCGGTATCCCAGGTATTAATATTACCAGCCAAACCCAATAATAATGAATCATTTTTTTTAACTTAAGTACCGAGCCGAGGCTCGGGGTCCCGGTACTATATATATAAAGGATTTTGTCTGAACATTGCTGTAAATTTAAAATTTATTGCATATCTTCGCGTTTCATGACCTCTGGAATTCAAGAGTGACTTTAGAATTTTTAATCTCTGTATGCCTGCCTGGAAATTTTGACGTTATAGACTCGAAATTGGCTGATCCTATTATTTATCACACCAAATTTCACATGAGGAGATTTTTTACATATCACCACGAATCATGCACTTTGTGGTGGTTTTATTCTCGAGAAAAATCATTTTTATTAGTTTCTTTCTTAATTTAAAATTATATGACGTCATCCAGCCATTCATGACGTCACAGCATATCTATTATAAATAAAATAAAATTAAAAATGTTTATATTTAATATTTATGTTATGTCCATATCTGTTTTTGTATTACATTAATAGATATATTAAAATTATTTGAAATTGTTTCTGTAGCTGGAAATTAATTTACTTCAAACCGTCGGTCGGTTCGGACTTGGCCACAGGTCACTTTATTTTGGTTGTTTTAATTCATTTTCGTCAGTGAAAAATTAGAATTTTTAAATAATACACAAACATTTATATTTTAAATATAGGTATGCTGTTCAATATAGTATTAATTGTAAAACTAATTTAAATAAATGAATATTATTACTATCTCGCCAGAGATAGTATTGCGATCACGACAATTTTCGATGTCGAGAATTTGATGTTTTTATACGTTTTTAAGGTTCCTGAATCATTTTCACTAAGGTTGAGAAAAATGTCAATAATTAATACTATATTGATCATGAAATTTGCTATACGGACATTATTCAAAATTTATAGTTTTCTATCAACTTTTAAGAAATCTAGCTCAATCGGAAGAGGGTCAATACGTACAACGTTTTGATTATTTTTCTCTAAAGTGACCGTAAAAATAAAGATATATGTTTGATAGTTTTTCACATGATTAAAAATTTTATAAAACTATCATATATATAGAATTACCAGAATTAATTTTTTAACACTGCAAATCACGCGCCAACACGTGACGTGGTACCATCAACAAAGAGCCAAACATGAGCTGATTTAATAAATATTATTTATTTATTTTAATTTATAATTAATTAAATTTAATTTAAATATAATATATTATGTTATTTAATCCAATTCAAATTGCGAGATAGTCGAGTGGAGACACTCCAGCTTATTTTTACCGACCGACGATAGTAAGGGAGGTATTGTTTTCACATGTGGAGATTTTTACATATCTCCACGAATCATGCATTTTCTAAACAGAAAAAAGTATTTTTAGCATGATGTCTGTCCGTCCGTCCGTCTGTCCGTCTGTCCGTCCTTATAGATGTGTACAGCCTGAACGGCTCAACCGATTTTGATGAAATTTGGTATATTTACTTAATGCATCACAGTGGGATGAATTGATCAACTTTTGGTGCAAATCCGGAAACCGGAAGTGGTAGTATTAGCAATCGACGATAGGAAGGGAAGGGTTATTTTCACACCAAATTTCACATGAGGAGATTTTTTACATATCTCCACGAATCATGCACTTTGTATTGGTTTTATCCTCGAAAAAAATCATATTTATTATTTTTTTCTTGATTTAAAATTATATGACGTCATCCAGCCATTCATGACGTCACAGCCTGGTCTTACATATATATTATAAATAAAATAAAATTAAAAATGTTTATGTTATATGCCTATCTGTTTTTTATTACATTAATAGATATATTAAAATTATTTGAAATTGTTTCTGTAGCTGGAAATTAATTTATTTCAAACCGTCGGTCGGTTCAGACCTGGCCACAGGTCAACTTATTTTTAATGTAGCGATCGGCTGATCAAAGTATTAGAAACTTAAATTATAATATTTATAAATAAATAATTACACAATTTTTTTTTTACTTTTAAACATTATTTCTATATATATATATATTGGTTAACTATACTTACCTACCATCAAAAAATCAAATCAAATCAATGACGTAATTTTTTTTAAATATAGAAGGTTAAATTGTGGTTAAAAACTTATTTTACAAGTTTGTGTTAGAGAAAACAATAAAAAAAACTTAGATTTCCTAATACATTTTTAAAAAATTAGATAAATAATACTTAAAAAAATATTTATTTTATTTTAATTAAATTCAATATAAATATATTATATATATAAATTAAATAGTATATAATACTAATAATTTAAATAAATCCACTGTAATGCGGCTTCTGTCTAATCAAGCGTGGCTCTTAATCCGACATGCTAGATGCAATTTGTTTTGATATGTATTAGTTTTCTGTTGCTCAAATTAGTTCATAATTATGAACATTGAAAATATGAATAATTACATATGTATCTGTATGATATATGTCTATACCTACGGTAAATAGAAATATTTATTTAACATGCAATGAATAATTTATATATATAAACAAATAAATAATCATGAATGCGATTTTCTTTAATAATTTAATCCTATCAAGTTACTGGAGAATTTTTTCAAATATTTATTATTAGATTCTTAATTAATATTTTTATTCTGATAATTGAAAATTATTATTAAAATTTATTATATATAAAATCTATGTCATGATTTTTTTTAATTATTTATTTATTCATTTCATTCATTTAATACTGGTAGCGTGACAGAATATAATTGGTCAGGATTATATTATATTAATAGATACTGTTTATCTGGTTGTGCAGAAGATGGCTCGGATTCACTCTGAATGTTAAGTATTAAAAGATTTAAATGATGGATATTATTTTCATCATACAAATGGCCTTTGTGGATGAGTTTTCTTAAAATAAAAAAAAAATAAAAAAAATATCAATTCATTTTTAAAATATCTTATTTCAAAATCAACTACTAATTTGGAATTTAACAATTCATTAAAATGTCTCTGGCTCATGGCCCATCTTAATTTCATCCATTAATTTTATTTATTTATTTATTTGTTATTTTATGTTATTGTTTGGCATATTAATACATACATATTAATAAATCAACTATAAATTTCCACATCATTTTTTCTTTCTTTCAATTAATTCTATAAAGCATATAAACAACAAAAATTTCTTCATATTCTGTTGTAATTCAGAATATAAATTAAATGAAAATACAGATTAAATGTTTATACATATATATGTATATATATATATATATATATATATATATCACTTAATCATTTTGATGAGTATCAGATTTGCAGTAAGTGGGAAGCTAAGTCTACAAACAGATTATAACCTTATTTGGTTGAAAACAATTAATAATATTATAAGACTAATTGTATGAAATATTTAATTGGAAATAATTGAATAACAAGAATTCAAGCTAATTGTAATGTGTTTAACTTGTAATATGTTTTAATTTTTTTCTTTTATTAATGTATATCTATAGAGGGTTGATTTTTTAAAAGTAATCCTTTTTTTTGACATACGATATATCTATATCTATATATACACACGAAGTCTGTTGAAAAGAAAAGGTGAATTTTGAATTTTCGCGGGCTATGTACATTTGCTTATCGAAATTTTTTTTTGTTATGTTGGTACACATATCTCTTATGTTGGCATTATCAGCCAGTTTGGATTAGTAGTTTGTTTTTGACAACTGAAAAAGTTAGTCACGTTTGTGGGTGTTCTTCGATTTTTTACTTAAAAAAATAAAGGAATACCACATGGAAGTTATGCAACGTTTGCGTGAAGCAATACGGCTCTTATGATCAGAACGGTGGAAAAACAAATCATGGATTCTGCATCACAATAATGCACCAGCTTACACATTATTGCTTGTTTGTGATTTTTTGGCCAAAAACAACACCGTAATCATGCCTCAACCACCGTATTCACCAGATTTGACTTCCTGCGACTTTTTCCTATTCCCAAAACTGAAAAGACCAATGAAAGGAAAGCCTTTTGCCACAATGGATGAGATAAAGTCGGAATCGAAGAACGAGCTGATGGCCATACCGAAATGCGCATTTCAGAAGTGCTTCGATAATTGGAAGAAGCTTATCGAAATAATTCAAAATTCACCTTTTCTTTTGAACAAACCTCGTATATAATCCTTAAAATATATATTATTTTATAATATTATTATATCTATAAAGTGTGACAATTTGTTTACCTAGTAATACAACAAAACTATTTGCATATATAAGGCCTTGGCCTCAAAGATTCTCAATCTATTAGATTAGAGACATTATTTATAGTGATTACATGATTAACCAATCCACGACCTTTTTTTCAGGTTAAAATATGGGTGGACTTGGGTAGTCAAGCATTTTATCTTGTAATAATTTAAGCAACTCATACTAAAATCGATGTGCAATCCTATTTTTACTAAATAATTTAGTATAAATACAATTGTTTAAAAATAGAATTATATATAATAGGATAATTTCATAATTCCAAATAATAGAAAAAAAAATTAAATTAATATTATTATTATTATTATTTTGAAACAACGAATATTAATAATTTAATAAATCATAATATTCTAATGTTTCAATAATACAAATTATTATTATTTATTAAAAATTATAATTAAACCTAATGTTAATTTATCGCAAAATTAATTCAATTAATTAATTTGGATTTCATTTTTTGTACGTTTATAGAACAGCGTGATTTAATGTTCAAATGGTTTAAACTCCTTTAAAGTTATACTATCCACTTGTATGATGGAGAGGCAACCTTTTCTTTTAAGAGAATTAATCCTCCTTGTAACAATATATTATTCAGAACGAAGATAATTATTACATTATAATGAGGGTATTTTGAAATAAGATACTAATTGATTTAACTATTTTTATTCTATATTTATTTATTTTTCTTATACTCTCCTATTATTCAATTAATTTAAATTAAATACTATTATCTCTTTATATCAGTGATTCTCAACCACTGTGCCGCGGCACTTTTGTATCCCGCGAAATTTTCAAAAGTGTGTCGCGAGATTAGGAGGCTCTTAAACATTTCCGACTTTTTTTCTAAATTTTTTCAATATGATTCTAAAAAAAAAGGTAAATCGTTTAGGGACCACTTTTTTTCAATATGGTAAACTTTTACACTTATCTTTTTCTTTGTGTGCCGCTAATTTTTTTAAACCGTTAAAAGTGTGCCGCGGTAAAAAAAAAAAGGTTGAGAAACACTGCTTTATATATGGTATACATATATACTAACTTGAATTTTATATTTTATTATTTTTATAATTGATATTATTTATAAATAATATTTATAATTTTTCTTCTTCGTTTGGTTTTAGATTCGGATTTAGCTGCACGATGTGGTGGTTTGTGTCTCTTATTTTGGCACTCCACGCGGTTGTCTGCTATTCAGGTAGGAAAAATTTTTTGCCATTGAATCCTATTGAAAATATAATAAATTAACTTTACGAATTAACTATACATATTTAATCTAAATTTTCATTTTTGAAATGCATTTTGGTTCATGAAAATTTTCCGATGTGATTATACTACTATAATTATTAAATATCAATATTTACTTTTATATTAAAATAAAGAAAGAAAGAAGGAAACAACCATAAGTATACTATATTACTATAGCTGATGATTGAAATGAAGATGTAATTTAATTGAAGATGTAATTCAATGGGTTAATAGGGAAGAGTGGCTCACATTAAGATACAGCTTACCATGGGACAGCTTTATTTAAATTAAATTTTAAATTTATTCATAGTTCTTACAGATGTAGAGAAAGTGCAACAAAAATTAGCTGGAGTGTCTCCACTCGACTATCTCGCAATTTGAATTGGATTAAATAACATAATATATTATATTTAAATTAAATTTAATTAATTACAAATTATAAATAATAAATATTAAACCAGCGCATGTTTGGCTTTTTATTGATGGCACCATGGCACGTGTTAGCGCGTGAGATTTGCAGTGTTAAAAAATTAATTCTGGTACTTTCAGCAATTCAATCAAGCTGAAATTCTCTATATAGCAGTTTTATACAATTATTAATCATGTGAAAAATTATCAAACATATATTTTTATTTTTACGGTCACTTTAGAGGAAAAAAAATCAAAACGTTGTAGGTAATGACCCTCTTCCGGTTGAGCTACTTTTCTCAAAAGTTGATAGAAAACTATGAATTTTGAATAATGTCCATGTACCAAATTTCATCATTCTAGCTCAAACCGTTTTTGCGTAATCTTGTCTACATACATACACACACACACACACACACACACACACACACACACACACACACACACACACACACACACACACACACAGACATTTTTCTCAACCTTAGTGAAAATGATTCAGGAACCTTCAAAACGTATAAAAACATCAAAATCTCAACATCGAAAATTTTCATGATCGCAATACTATCTCTGGCGAGATAGTAAAAAAATTGTCAGATGGGCTTTGATTCAATTGAAAAAGCAGATTAGAATTTATTAAAAAAAATTTTATTTTTAGAACATGCCTTTTAGCTTTAATATAAAATTTTGTTCGATAAATTATAAATAATAATGAAATTTAAAATCTTTTCATTAAAACTAACGCATAATGATTGTTTTGGTGTTAGGTTTATTACAATCTAAAGTTTTAAAATGTGTATATGCTACAGCTTTTAAAATATTTTTCTTATTTAATCTACGCAACCTGTGTTTATTAATTGTTTTATTCTTTCTTCTTAATGAACTTATTAAACTTAACAAATGGCAACGATTAGAAATAAAAAAAAAACTCGTTATAAGCAAAATTAGAAAATATGAATTTCGAATAACATATTAATTGAAATAATTTTCTTTTCTTGAAAAAAAAATGTATTTCCAACTAAATTGTAATTCATTTATTTAATTTTCCATATTTACTTTTATTTGTCCCAGGATTGAGAAAAAAAAATTTTAAAAAGTGTCCCAAGGTGAGCCACTCTCCTGTATATATTAATATTTATTATTATTATTAATAATATAAATGAATATTTTCCTGTGTTAATTATAAAATACAATTTATTTTATAAACAATTTTAGGAAAGCATAATACTTATCTTGGTTCGTGTATTGATTTACGTGATGTGTTTCCTCTTTTGGAAATCTAAGAATTTTATATTCCAGATGTCTTTTGAAAATAATTACCAAACCCATGCACATTACGACATGTGGACGTTACATCAACGATATACATTACATTAGGTGAAATTTAAGATTATTTAATGAAAAAAGTAAATAATAAAGTAAATATTAAACTAAGAATAATTATTATTCTATATAGTATATACTAGTGCAGTGGTGTTCAAACTGGGTTCCGTGACTATCGTTATTTTTTACGTTTTCTTTATATACTCATATGTAACTTTTTATACACATATGTAATTCTTTTATCATTATCGTTGTTTGGTAAAATAATATAAGTAAAATACCGTATAGCTCGAATATAAAGAATTTTATTAAGTATTAATTTAATATTAATATTAATTCTATAGGGTTCCGCGACTCCAGAAAGTTTGAAGACCAATATACTAGTGGTTCCCAACCTTTTCGGACCAAACACCCACTTGAAAAGGCCGGCTTCATAATTCGCCCCCCTATAAATTTTAACAGATAAAAATTCAAAATCATTTTACCCTTTTTTTTAGAAACATATTGAAATAAGTTGACCTGTGGCCAGGTCCGAACCGACGGTTTGAAGTAAATTAATTTCCAGCTACAGAAACAATTTCAAATAATTTTAATATATCTATTAATGTAATAAAAAACAGATATGGATACATAAATAATAAATATAAACATTTTTAATTTTATTTAATTTATAATATATATGCAAGACCAGGCTGTGACGTCATGAATGGCTGGATGACGTCATATAATTTTAAATCAAGAAAAAACTAATAAATATGATTTTCCCGAGGATAAAACCAATACAAAGTGCATGATTCGTGGTGATATATAAAAAAATCTCCTCATGTGAAATTTGGTGTGAAAATAACCCTTCCCTTCCTATCGTCGACCGCTAATACTACCACTTCCGGTTTCCGGATTTGCACCAAAAGTTGATCAATTCATCCCACTGATGCATTAAGTAAATATACCAAATTTCATCAAAATCGGTTGAGCCGTTCAGGCTGTACACATCTATACGGACGGACAGACGGACAGACGGACGGACAGACATCATGCTAAAAGTACTTTTTTCTGTTAAGAAAATGCATGATTCGTGGAGATATGTAAAAATCTCCACATGTGAAATTTGGTGTGAAAACAATACCTCCCTTACTATCGACGGTCGGTAAAAAATTGAAAAAAAGCGGAAAAAGCCTATTAGCAAAATCATCTTACCTTTTTTTAGAGTTGAAATTGATTTCGCCCTCCAAAAATAACTCATCGTCCCCCAAAATCGAATAATCAAATAATCACCCCCTTTAAGATGTCGATCGCCCAGGTTGGGAATCGCTAGTATATACTAAATCAGTGGTTTCCAAAACACAATACTTATACAATATTTTCTATACAAATTTTTTCTTTTATGAAAAGTTTTGTCAAACTTTAAATAACCAAGAAAAATATTATTAAAAAAATAATATGGCCATATTTCTTAAAATAAAAGAAATATAAAAAATAAAAATAATTTGAAACAATAAACAGAGAATTAAATAATAGATATTTCATCTCTTTTGAAAAATGTTGTCACAATTTTTAAATAACAAAGCAAATGAGACTTCTTTTGATTATATATCTAAACGCAGATATATGTTTGACATTTAATAGTTAATATTTATTAATTAGTAGATATAGCTTTCAACTTACATTTCTTTCTATTAAGACAGTGGTTCCCAAACTTATTTAGCCAAGCGCCCCCTTTCCAGAAAACAATTTACTTAGCGCCCTCTGGAAATTAACTTTTTTTTAATTCTAATAACAATTAAACAGAAAGATAAATATACCTATTCGCAAAAAATTATAAATAAAGGTGTAAATTAGAAACATTGAAATTATGTATCTATTTATTGAACTCAGAATAGAAAAAAAATATACAAGTAATTTTCCCAAAATATACCTGTGGCCATCACCGTCCCCCTGGATCGCTGCAGCACCCACGATAAGGCTGTAGCACCTACTTTGGGAATCACTGTACTAAATTATAAAATAAAAAAAAATAGAAAACTACATTGCTAACAATTAATAATGTTAATAAATGCGAAATATTTTGAAAATATATATAATAATTAACAATTTAATAATAATTATATAGTAATTATATCTAATAAAAACAACAATTAAATTGCAATTAACAAGATGTTTTCTCTAACTACAAACATTGATTTTTATTTATTGTTTATGAATTCAAAATATTTTCCAGATTCATCAAATTAATAAAATAAACAAATAAAAAATTGAACAAAACTATAAATGTGATGTAATTATTTTTTTTTTTTTTAATCATTTTGAATTATTTCATAAATCAATATTTCCATTCTTGTATTGATATTAAAAATTTTGTGATTTCTTATTCATATATTACATCTAAAGCATTTAAATATTATTTATATTTAAACATCTGGAGTGTCTCCACTCAACTATCTCGCAATTTGAATTGTATTAATTAACATATATTATAATGTATTTAAATTAAATTTAATTAATTATAAATTATAAATTAAAATTAATAAATATTATTTATTAAACCAGCGCGTATTGGTTCTTTGTTGATGGCACCACGTCACGTGCTGGCGCGTGATTGACAGTCAACGTGTTAAAAAATTATCACACCTTAACACGCGCCAGCGCGTTTTTAGCTCTTGAATGATGACACCACGTTAATTTCTGGCGCGTAATTGATAGTCAACGTATTAAAAAATTTAAAGTATTATTTCTGGTACTTTCAGCGATTCAATCAAGCTAAAATTCTATATATAGCAGTTTTATACACTATTTACACTATTTAATCATGTGAAAAAATATACAAAATCTATCATTATTTTTACGGTGAGTTTAGAGGAAAAAAAAATGAAAACGTGGTAGGTAATGACCTTCTTCGGGATGAGGTACATTTCTCAAAAGTTGATTACAAACTACAAATTTTGAATAATGCCCGTGTACCAAATTTCTTTATTCTAGCTTAAAATTAATAAATAATGTTTATTAAACCAGCGCGTGTTTGGCTCTTTGTTCATTGCAAGGTGACACGTGCTAGCGCGTGATTTACAGTGTTAAAAAAATAATTCCGGTACTTTTAGCGATTAAATCAAATTGAAATTCTATATATATCAGTTTTATACAATCTTTAATCATATGAAAAATTATCAAACATATATCTTTATTTTTACGGTCAGTTTAGAGGAAATAAATGAAAACGTGGTAGGTAATGGTCTTCTTCGGAATGAGCTACATTTCTCAAAAGTTGAAAGCAAACTACGAATTTTGAATAATGCCCGTGGACCAAATTTCATTATTCTAGCCCAAACCATTTCTGCGTAATCTTGTCTACATACACAAATACACACACACACGCAGACATTTTTCTCAACCTTAGTGAAAATGACTCAGGGACCTTCAAAACGTTTAAAAACATCAAATTTTTCAAAATTTCAGGCGAGATAGTAAAAATGATACTAGAAAACCACGAATATTGACCATAGCACATGTTGTATCATATGTTGAATATCAAATATGTAAATTAAGTGCCTTGACAATTTCAAAACCTTATTTATCTATTTATCTATTAATATCTCTTAATCTTATATATTAATGCATCCTACTTAAACAAAGAATCACTTCATAGAAAATAAAATTTATATCTATGTTTTATCTGTTAATTTTTCTCATAAATTGTCTGAAATTATGTGTTAATTACAGCCACATTTTCACACCACGGAATATTCCATTAATTTTTTTATTTTTAAATGCCACAAAAATTAATTTTTTTTTGGCATATTTTGAATTTTATAAAAATGGAATTAGTTATATATATATTAATAATAATTAATTATAATTTAATCTGTTCTTTGACAATCCTCTGAAGAATTCTGCTGGTTGTTGCTGGTGTATGTTTTAATTTTAATTTTTATTAAAAATTTTATTTTGAGTGAAAGAAATTAGTAAAAAAGTGTATAATAATAATAGTAATAGAATTGGTTGGTCTCTGTAAGGGTTATACTAAATCCCTTCGAGACAGAGGACCTGGTCAATAGAGGGCTCCTTTCACTTGATTAACTGGCCAACATTTTAGTAAAAGTCCCTTTAATCCGATTCGAAGATTTAAATACATCCAATTGGGAATCAAAAGACTCGACATTGCCAAATCTTATCAATATATTTTTAAGCATCGATGACTCATGAATTCGCTTAACAAGATATTACCAATGGGAATTTATATATATATATATATATATATATTGGAGGCAGCTTAGCCGTGCGTGTATAGTGGCAATTTTCTGCACATTAAGTCGGCGTTCGATTCCAACTAAGAACAAAAGTTTCTAAAAAATTCAAGTTAACATCAGCTGCCTCCCACTCCAGGAACTGACAAGCCTGGTTCTAAATAACCCTGCCCCAGCAAGATTACTTCAAAAAATAAACAACCACAAAGTGGGTGCTTTGCGTGATCCCAGATGGTCCAAACGCAAAAAATAATAATATATATATTGATTTGTATTGACCAATTTTTTTCGATTAATCGTATGTGATGGCACCATTCTATGGTTAATTTTAAGCAACTTTACTCAAAGAACTATAATCCGGAAGTTGATTTTGAATCTATACACTTTTTTCCTTTGAAAGGAAAAAGCCCTTCCCTTTCCCTTCACTATACACACTGATATATATATATCTTTGATTAAATATCTTTGAATCAATTCTATATATATATAGACAATCAATACACTCAACCAACCGCATTGACCAAAGATCAATTTCAGCGCAATTTATTGTTATTTACTTTCTCTATCTTTGAATTTTAGTTTAATTAAATTGTATATAAATTATAAAAAAAATTCACGATTCGGTTAAAAGAGAAAAAGAGTAAATAAGCTACTTGTGCCTACTTCCTAAGTCCTAAAAATAATTTTACTTTTCGATCTTGTATCAGAATTATAATTTCTAAATCCAGAAATATTGAATAATTTATTTTAAAATGATATTTTTATTATCTTATCCACCCTATCCACTAACTATAAATTTTAGATTTCTTTACAATCTAAATTTAAAAACATTATTTATTAATTGTTTTGATTTCTATATTAGTAACATGGTTAAGCGAATTTTGTAAAAAAGTGTTAATAATTACTGACCGACGATAGTAAGGGAGGTATTGTTTTCACACCAAATTTCACATGTGGAGATTTTTACATATCTCCACGAATCATGCATTTTCTTAACAGAAAAAAGTATTTTTAGCATAATGTCTGTCCGTCTGTCCGTATAGATGTGTACAGCCTGAACGGCTCAACCGATTTTGATGAAATTTGGTATATTTACTTAATGCATCACAGTGGGATGAATTGATCAACTTTTGGTGCAAATCCGGAAACCGGAAGTGGTAGTATTAGCAATCGACGATAGGAAGGGAAGGGTTATTTTCACACCAAAGGAGATTTTGTTATATATCACCACAAATCATGCACTTTGTATTGGTTTAAAATTATTTGAAATTGTTTCTGTAGTTGGAAATTAATTTACTTCAAACCGTCGGTCGGTTCGGACCTGGCCACAGGTCAACTTATTTTTATTATAATATTAATAAAAATTTAAAATCACACATTGAGTTGATCAACTTGCTTTAAATTGCTCAGTGAATAATATAAGAAAATATTTAAATTTTTTTTTAAAGGGCGTTAAAAAAATTAATGGTTATAAAACAACAGATTAAGAATTCTTCTTTACTATCTCGCCAGACATAGTATTGCGATCAAGAAAATTTTCGATGTCGAGATTTTGATGTTTTTATACGTTTTGAAGGCCCCTGAGTCATTGGCACTGAGGTTGAGAAAAATGTCTATGTGTGTGTGTATGTAGACAAGATAACACAAAAAAGGTTTGAGTTAGAATAATGAAATTTGGTATACGGGCATTATTCAAAATTCGTAGTTTTCTACCGGAAGAGGGTCATTACCTACCACGTTTTGATTTTTTTTCCTCTAAAGTGACCGTAAAAATAAAGATATATATTTGATAATTTTTCACATGATTAAAATTATATAAAACTGCTATATATAGAATTTCAGCTTGATTGAATCGCGGATTTATTTTTTTAACACTGTAAATCACGCGCTAGCACGTGTCACCTTGCAATGAACAAAGAGCCAAACACGCGCTGGTTTAATAAACATTATTTATTAATTTTAAGCTATAATAATGAAATTTGGTACACGGGCATTATTCAAAATTCATAGTTTTCTAGCAACTTTTGAGAAAAGTAGCTCAACCGGAAGAGGGTCATTACCTACAATGTAGTTTGTAATCAACTTTTGAGAATTGTAGCTCATCCCGAAGAAGGTAATTACCTACCACGTTTTCATTTTTTTCCTCTAAACTCACCGTAAAAATAATGGTCGATGTTTTATATTTTTTCACATGATTAAATAGTGTAAATAGTGTATAAAACTGCTATACATAGAATTTTAGCTTGATTGAATCGTTGAAAGTACCAGAAATAATTCTTTAAATTTTTTAATACGTTGACTAACAATTACGCGCCAGAAATTAACGTGGTGTCATCAATCAACAGCTAAAAACGCGCTGGCGCGTGTTGAGGTGTTCTCAGAAGTCAGTTTAAAAATTAATTCCTCGATTTCTTTTTCAAAGTATCGAAGGAAGGTAATATAATATAATAATGGTAATATAAATAAAGAAAAAAGCTTGATTATTCAATTCAAATTTGCGAGATAGTCAAGTGGAGATACTCCAGATTTTCTTTTTAATTTCAAATATTTCTCTTTACTTATTTTATTTTAAAATATGAAAATTATTTCATTTATAATATCTTTATTAATAACATTTTTGTTTTATGCATAACAATCACTCAGATCAGTTAATTTTTCCTATAGAGCAGGTGTGGCCAAACTTAGCTTTTAGGGGGTACTTTTTCAATAAAATGTAGTCTACGGTCGACTATGGATATGGGCAAATAATTTTTAAAATTTTAGAAGATAATTAAAGAAGTCATTATATCGCCGATTTAAATTGCAAACCTCCACCTTACATTGGCTATGAAACACCGCTATTATGCACCTATTTAATTGAAATCACGTGACAAGCAAAAAATTTATGCGTTTTAAGAAAGTTGTGCAAAATATGCTGAATATGAGTTAGCAGGTTTGCAATCTAAGCCGACGATATATTTTTTATTTTATGAATTCTAACAATATTTATTAAAATTTTAAAAAATACAATGTTAAGAAATAAATACGAACTAAACTAATTTTAAGCATACAATTTTTATTTGGATGAATCCTGGCATTGCATAAGAGCAGCAAGTTTCTCAAAATTTTGGCTCCTATGAACTTAAAGCAATTCTTAAGCATGACTCTAAATGTAGATCCGTTATTTGCGATCGCTGTTTTGTTTTGATCGCATTCATATAAGAAAATGCGGATTCACATAAATATGTGGAGCCAAAGAAGGAATTGAAACGAGCAACCATTGTCCAAATATTTGGATATTTATCTTTGCTTATTAGTTTTTTTAAAATCTATTTATTATGTAATAAATAAATATATTTTATATTTACATTATTTTTGATCAACGAATAAAAAAATTAAAATATATAATATGTTTGTAATAAAGTGCTAAAAAATGGGAAAAAATTATATATTATTAATTATATAGTCAAATACTAAAATATAGAAAGGTTAATAAATAATATATTTATATATGTTCTTAGATATATGAAAGATAGGTTAGTTTTAATTATTATAATAATATTAATAAAAAAAAATTGTAAATGGAAGGGCTGTTATTTTTCATTTAAATTTATAACTTCAATTAAAATAAATACTTCATTTTGGAATGGATATGAGAGGAGGGGGAGGTAGAGGCGAAATTTGGGTAGAGTAGAGTAGTCTAGGACTAAACGGTGTATTGAGAAAGGGAAGCCCTTGGATAATAAGTATATAAATTATCGGGATAAGAAAAATATATAAATATATGGTATATAAAAGATGTAATAACATATAGGATGATTATGATCTAAAATTATTTTTTAATAAATTTAAAAATAATATCCCGGGTAGCGAGTAGATTCTTTTCTATTATTCAAGTAAAAAAGAATTCTATTTCAGGGATTGGCGTCCCTGCCCTCACGTGAGCTCATGATTTCTTCTAAATCCCTCTTCTACCTGGAGGAATCATGTCCTTTACCCATTGACGTCTTTCCATCTCCATTCCCTTACTCTTACTCT
The DNA here is from genome assembly GCA_963082975.1 of Labia minor. Lineage (NCBI taxonomy): Eukaryota > Metazoa > Arthropoda > Insecta > Dermaptera > Spongiphoridae > Labia > Labia minor. Next base: position 11,407,302 of record OY720348.1, read on the forward strand.
CTCCCCCCTCCCCTGATCATTCAAAAAATCAAATTTATTTGGATGAAGGAGAATACCTAGCATAGCTTCATTAAAAAGAAAAAAAAATTGAAATCTTGTCTCTTATAGGAGACTCTAAAGAGTCTCCTATATATATTTGAATCAACCCCCCGAAGGGGGGTTGATTCAAATATATCCAGATTACGTCAATCTTTCGAATAGCAAAACCCTTTAATTTACGAGTGAGACATATGTTATAACTGCCTCTGAGAGGACCCACCTCTCAACGCTTCTTACTATTAGAAAATTTGGAACTCCTATTTATTGAACTATTTGAAGAATTAGCAGAAACACTTCTATTCAATTGGATTCAGTTTATACAAATTAATAACAAAATTTCATAAAAAATGAATAAAAGTAAAAAGATACAACAGAATTTTCGCCAGATTTTCAATAAAATGGATTTTTAGTGAAATATAAATGAAAATTATAATTAATTTTTATTTGGTATCATGTTTACACTTGAAATAAACATTTTCTGATAACAATATATAAAACGCATATCAAAATACTCGTTATTCAATGTAGATTCATTTTCAGTAGCATTATATAATTTTATGATGCTTCCTTAATTAAATATTAATTATTGAAATTTGACAGATGCAATGTGATTTAGGCTGCCATGTTGATGACGTCGAATCTTTTGATTAATTATATTAAATGATTATTCTTTGCATATCTCTTCTCTTAATACAAGATTATTTTTGATTCTTGTATTTCTTGAATTATAACTATTTCCATGATCATTTTTCTTTGTTTAATCAATATTTAATGAATAAATTGTTTGCCATGTATTGCTTATGGGCTGAATTCTCTTAGCCTTCAAGTGAATATCTTTCCAATGTTTTTACTAGTTGACCAAACAGTCGCATCGGATTATACAATGACTATTAATTCTTTTGTCCGAGTTCAAATCTTTCAATTTGTTTATTTTTTATAATTTTATTCTTTAGATTTTTAATAATATAATTATAATTGTTAATATAATATTATTTAAATTAAATATTATGAATATTAATTAATTTTATTAGTATTATGTTAATTATATATAATTAATTCCTTAGATAATACAAATACAAAATAAAAATAATATACATATACATTAATATTTATTTATTTATTTTATCTTATTTTTTCAAATCATCCCTTTTTAGATTTCAAATCGATTCTATCACTAATTTTGAAAATATTCCCTTTCTTATTATAATATCTAGTCAATCATTTATTAAAAAAATTGTAAATGGAAGGGCTGTTTTTTTTCATTTAAATTTATAACTTCAATTAAAATAAATACTTCATTTTGGAATGGATATGCGAGGAGGGGGAGGTTGAGGCGAAATTTGGGTAGAGTAGAGTAGTCCAGTGTATAACACTCATAATTTTTTATCACTTTGAATTTCAATTTCTGATGGAATAAGAGGCATAGTTTTTTAGGCTTTTATTAGACGCAAAAAAAAAATTATTAACCAAAAAATAAAAAAATGAACAATTACACAGTTTTTGATAGTTCCTTCCAGTGATTCACACTTAAAGTTCCATTCTTTGACAATGCATCACTAATGATCAATAACTGTCCATAATAGAAAGGATTACCTTTTAACATTGAAATGTTGTACTCATTTACATGTCTGGCAAGGAGGGAAAATATGTAAAACAATGTCCCACCAAGGACAGAACAGCAATTCTTCGGGTTCAAATCATTGTCACAGTTTTTTCTTTTTTTCAGTCGTCGGGCTATGGCCATCGAAAACACCAACACTCTTTCTTCATCCAATTCTGGCTAATTTTTTACAAGAATAACCGTTTGTGAGGGGATAGAAATTATATTTAGGATTTCTTACTTTTAAGAAAAAAACGTACAGAAACAAATTTCTATCGGTCACTAATTTATAACCCTTTGACTCCCCTTCCCAAGGGTCAACTAAGAAAATTTGAAAATAGGAATTTATAAAGATCAAATACGTTCCCGTCGGCATGTACCACCGGTGGCTCATGCCGGCACATAAAATAAATAGACAAATTATGGAGCCGGCAGTAACGTGTTAATAACACTAACGCTCATTATATATATATATATATATATATATATATATATATATTGAAATATCGAATTGAATTAAAACTAGAATTTGAATGCTCAACATTAATTCCAACGTTATTATTCCTCCTAACTCAATTCCTACCACGAAGCATCTAGAAAAATGGTGACTTCGAATTTCCTACAATCTCCTTGATAGGTTAACCTTATCTTTATTTACATATGGTATGTTAATAGGATGAGATCCGACCAAGTTTTATGGTTATATATTTAATTTACTATTTAATTTGATAGAATAAATAATTGAATCGATTATTTCGAAAAGTTATTATCTCCAAAAAATGTAATTCTTCAGAGGACTAAAGAAACTGATTTTTGAAAAAATTAAAAATTGTATTGAACTAGTTCTTCTGTGTTTCTTTTTAGCTATCTTCAGGTAATATTAATTTGTGTTAGTCATTATTTTAATAAATTAGTTTTGTACTGAAAATTAAAAAAAAAAAATTTTGATATGTTCCCTTTTCGAAATCAACGTCCTTCGTTAGGTTGAAAAAGTTAAACAATTTGTTAATATGACTTGTTTTTTTATTTAAAAATATGAAAAACCTTACAAAAATAATAATATACTAAAAACACAAGTATAATATGCAATAAATGTCATTTTTGATAAAATTTTGAACTATTTTTATTTCTGTAGACAATTTAAAAATTTTGGTCGTTATTTTCATTAATTGTGGGCCACAAAAATAAATTTTCGTAAAATTGTGTATATTCTACTGGAATATACTGAATCACCTTTTTAATGTCGACTATTTTTACTATCTCGCCAGAGATAGTATTGCGATCACGAAAATTTTCGATGTTGAGATTTTGATGTTTTTATACGTTTTGAAGGTTCCTGAATCATTTTCACTAAGGTTGAGAAAAATGTCTGTGTGTGTGTGTGTATGTGTGTGTGTATGTATGTAGACAAGATTACGCAAAAACGGTTTGAGCTAGAATGATGCAATTTGGTACATGAGCATTATTCAAAATTCATAGTTTTCTATCAACTTTTGAGAAATGTAGCCCAACCGGAAGAGGGTCATTACCTACAACGTTTTGATTTTATTTCCTCTAAAGTGACCGTAAAAATAAAGATATATGTTTGATAATTTTTCACATGATTAATAATTGTATAAAACTGCTATATATAGAATTTCAGCTTGATTGATTCGCTGAAATTACCAGAATTAATTTTTTAACACTGCAAATCTCACGCGCCAACACGTGACGTGGTCCCATCAACAAAAAGCCAAACATGCGCTGGTTTAATATTTATTATTTATTATTTATAATTTATAATTAATTAAATTTAATTTAAATATAATATATTACGTTATTTAATCCAATTCAAATTGCGAGATAGTTTTTTTTGCTAATTTTTTTTGCATTAATTGGCACTTTTGAAGAATAGGCAGGAAAATCCATTTGGTTTAGCAAAGAAGGGAAATTTGTTAAATGAAATTTCTCTTCATTCATATCATTATCTATATTGTATATATATTGTATATATTGTATTGTATATATCAGAGGTTCTTAATCTTATGTACTCTGCGGACCCCCACTTGAAAAAATTTTTTTTGACGGACCCCATTCCAACTTTAGGTACTTTACGTCATTTTATTAGTTAATTTCTGGCTTACGATCTCATAAGAACAAGGATATATGATGAATATTTCTAACAGTGATTGGTGAATAACGATTTTTTTGCATATTGTAGAACACATTTTATTAGAAATTATAATATTGAAGAAAGAAAATTCTGCTAAATATGAAGATGGAAACGGTAGCAATAGTTTTCTTGCACATTTCGTTGAATTTGGGTATTTGATCTCTGTTTCCTCACAAAGCCATGCCATCGCTTCTTTTATATTAAATAAAGTTTTAACCGACTCATCATTTTCTCGTGCACCTGTCCGCGGACCACAGTTTAAGAACCTCTGGTATATATTATATATTGTATATATTGGCGTACCTTAACAGTTCCAGGGGTGACGGAACTGTACATAAACTCTCTTGGAATTTGTTTTCCAAAACTTCTTTTGGATAGTACAGTTTTTTTTTGTAAAATTGTGACAACCATTTTTGAAAATCAATAATTTAGGAAGTTGTAATGTTGTAGATATCAAATTTATTGGTATTTGATGATGATTTTATTAATTCGAAGTACTTCTCAGGGACCTAAAAGGAATCAACTGCTAGATTTGTTACCTTTTCGAAATAAATAAAGTTATCTGAATTTTTTTCTTAATGATAAAACTTCGGAGATGTTTCCTTTCCACTCTAAATAGGTGTTATTACGCATATTTTACAAAATAGAATTTTTTTTTCTCAATTTTGAAAAAAATTCGGAGATGTTGCCTTTTCGAAATAATTGATTCAATTATTATTAAGTTTCTTGTATTTTATAATAAATAGTAAATTTTACAAATTATTAAATTGTCCACTATGGGTTCTAGAAAATTTCCTGACTACTAAAAAAGATTCGCAACCCCTGGATTATACCTAGAACATCATCAACAAGCAGATAACATGTAGGCAGAGGAATTACCTTTCCTTTACTAAACACCTCTTTTGACTTTTTAATTATTTTATTAAACAAAAGTTAATGTCATCATATACTATTTTCATATTGTAATATTAGGCCACTTTGGATCGATTAAACATTTAATAAATATATCATTGAAATACATCAAATTTAATATAGTAATTTATTAAAATTTGAAATTCTAGGAATCCAAACTAGCACTTAATTACAAAATTATACTCCTATTAAAATTTGATAATACTTAAATACAAAATGGTACGTAAATATAGAAAATAATAGGACAAAAATTCATAATAAATATAAATATGTTTTATTCCTCGTATGGTCATTTTGTTGCATTAATTAACCGGAACAATATTATTACTCTGTAATTGTTACAATCAGGGGAAACAAGTTTAAGTCCATTAAATATTACAATATGGACTCTTTTGAAGAAGCTTATATAAGAAATAAAGAATAATTAAATATTATTTTAGATGTTTAGCACCAATTCATTCGATAAAATAGTATTATATGATTTTTAGATTTTATCGACAACCCAAATGCATGAAAATTCCAAATTTACCTTAATTCTGCTTTTCCCATTTGAACCCGACGTCTTTAATTAAAGACCAGTACAAATTCATTTCCTTTGTTTTCCGTTATCTCTCTAAACATTGATAATAGGTAATGGCGGGGATGAAGCCGAGTCAATTTGTATGGCTAACCCTTCGCTTAGAAAACTCGCCTGGCCATATCCATTTTCTATTCTATTCCAGAAATTATTCCGTTTCAATTCATAATTGAATCCGCCACTAACAACCGTAATATTGGAAGGGTAAATACTCCACTTTAATAAGTTTAACACCACCACAATTTCTTGTCTATTAAAAGAATAATCAACGTTGCTATTTTTTATTTATAGAAACATTTGGAATATTTAAATAGCAAAAAAATTTGTTAATTAAATGTGAGAGATTAGGGGGAGGGGGGAGAAAAATAATAAAAATCAACCACAAATTATATATTCGAGGATAGATCAATAAGTCCGTGAATTTTTTAATTTCCCGTCTCTTAAATGAAATGGCAACACTTCTGTCAGCAGGCAATTATCAGCTGACTCCTGTCGAAATTTGAACCAGCTGGGTCCTTTTATTTGACATCCATTAATAGCAGACTACCTCGTGATTTGGGAAGAAAATGGAAAAAAGTCAATTTCCATTAAAATCCATGAATTGGGATACGAATTGCTTCCTCATCCGCTATATTCCCTATACCATTATTCCCTCTGAGGTTGGGCTCGGAATTAAATTTTATTTTATTTAATAATTAAGCAAATTAAGAATAATTTAATAAAAATGATAAATATAATCAATCAAAATGATAAATAAATTGTTTAATCATTATTTTTTTATTAAATTAAAAGTAAAAATACCAATTCTCTCTACCAATATTCCCTCTGAGTTTGGGCTCCGAATTAAATTTTATTTTATTTAATAATTAAGCAAATTAAGAATACATTTAATAATTAGCTGGAGTGTCTCCACTCGACTATCTCGCAATTTGAATTGGATTAAATAACAAAATATATTATATTTAAATTAAATTTAATTAATTATAAATTATAAATAATAAATATTAAACCAGCGCATGTTTGGCTTTTTGTTGATGGCACCACGTCACGTGTTGGCGCGTGAGATTTGCAATGTTAAAAAATTAATTCTGGTAATTTCAGCTAATCAATCAAGCTGAAATTCTATATATAGCAGTTGTATTCAATTTTTAATCATGTGAAAAACTATCAAACATATATCTTTATTTTTACGGTCACTTTAGAGGAAAAAAAATCAAAACGTTGTAGGTAATGACCCACTTCCGGTTGAGCTCCATTTCTCAAAAGTTGATAAAAAACTACAAATTTTGAATAATGCTCATGTACCAAATTTCATAATTCTAGCTCAAACCGTTTTTCCGTAATCTTGGTTACATACATACACACACATACATTTTTCTCAACCTTAGTGAAAATGATTCAGGAACCTTCAAAACTTATAAAAACATCAAAATCTCAACATCGAAAATTTTCGTGATCGCAATACTATCTCTGGCGAGATAGTAAAAATAGTCGACATTAAAAAGGTGATTCAGTATATTCCAGTAGAATATACACAATTTTACGAAAATTTATTTTTGTGGCCCACAATTAATGAAAATAACGACCAAAATTTTAATCGCATTTACGAGATAGTAAAAAGGAATGACATGGGTCAATTTTTTTAATTCAACGTGAAAATAATAAATAATTTTAGTTTTAATTTGATAAAAAAGAATGATTAAATAATTTATTTATCATTGATTGATTAAATTTATCATTTTTATTAAATTATTCTTAATTTGCTTAATTATTAAATAAAATAAAATTTAATTCCTAGCCCAACCTCAGAGGTAATTTTGGTAGAGGGAATTTTGGTTCGGAGGGAATTTTCATATGTATTCATTTAACACTGAAAACATTCACTTATTACATCTTTTAATTTTTAGGATTATATGAATAAATAATTTTAATTTTGATCTCATAATTGGATTTTCAAGTAGGAATTTAATATGGGTGGACAATGTATGAAGGGACATTTGGAGAAATGTGGTTGTTGCGGCCAAGAAGTTTCGAGTAGATAAATAGATAGATATAACATATGCAATAATAATATATAATTAATTTACTGAATAAATTAAAATATATTTTAAATAAGAACATAAAAACAAATGAATGTTTTATGTAATATACTGATTGAAATAAAATGAATGAAAACCTTTTACATATAAACTTCCAAGCAAATACAGGGTACAGGGGCAGGTGGTGTGAAGAACACCCAACACTGAATGACGAAATTTTGATGACGTTATTTAATTCTTCTATATTGAATAAAGATAAATCTTCTAAACGTTTTGAAACAATTTCAAATAATTTAAATGTATCTATTAATGCAATAAAAAACAAATATGGATATAACATAAATATTTTTAATTTTATTTTATTTATAAGATATAAGGAAGCGGTCGCTGTGACGTCATGAAGGGCTTGGTGACGTCATATACATTTAAATTAAGAAAAAAGTAATGAAGATGATTTTTCCAAGGGATGAGGTCAATAAAGATGATTTTTCTTTATAAATACTATCTATAGTGTGAATTTCAAAAAAATCGTTAAAGCGGTTTCTGAGAACCCATTTACATAGATAGATCGGTAGATAAATAGATACAATTCTAGCTAGTATAATAAGATTAGATATATATTTAGAAATATTTTGATAAATTATAAAGAAGATAATATTAAATTAATTAATTTAATTGATAAATATACTATAAATAATAAATTAAACTAAATTAAAATTTTATATATAAATCATAAATTATAAATCTACATTATCAAAAATTATTTTTATATTATTTGATCAAATAGTTTTACTAAGGTATAAAATACCCCTTATGATTTAAATGAATTGAATTTACTTCAATATAAATTAAACATAAATTAAAATATAATCCTCCTTTAATATTTTTATAATTATAACGAAATCGTTTCATTAAGGGTTGATTTAAAAATAAAACTTTTTAAAAAACTTAATAAATTAAAAAAAAAAAAAAAGTTTTAATAATTCTGTCGTGGGTGACAGTCTGGCAGTGTTCAATCTAGAATCTTGAAAGAATCTTTTTTAATTAAATTACCCTTATTAATTTGTCTCACAACGTTTCATCAAACCATTTTGCACAATAAAAAAAATATATATATATTTTTTTAAAAGGCAAATATAAATCAAATTTTATTTCCGCTGTATAATAAATTTTGCTTTTAAGTAATACTTTTTGCTTCGAATACAATAACATTCTTTATTATTTTATTGTTTTAATAGTTAATATTTAGTAAATGCACAGCTTTGTCTTAGAATAGAAGCATAGACAAACCGCTTTTTCATCAATTTTTCTCAAGATTTTGTTTTTCTTTATTCGTGATTTTGTTATTAGTGTGTCATTTGATTAATTAACTCTAGTCACACCTTGTTACAAACTACAATAGTTATGTAATTGTCTTCAGTGTCACCCAGACAGAGAATTGATCATCTATCATTTGTATAGACTGAAGGATGTGTCATCCCAATGAAATTAATTTTTGAATTATAATTTTGAGTTATATTTTTATCTAAATCTTCTTCTTCTTCTTCTTCTTCCTAGTATTTATCCCTTATGGGGTCTGCTGTTTGGGCCTTGGACAGCCTTCGCCATTTAAGTCGGCCCTGAACATCCTCGGGCGCTAGTTAGTGGAGCCTTATGTCGATGTTCAGGGTTGGCAGCCTTGTTCTTGGACGCCCTCTCGCTCTCGTCCTCTCCAGAGTCAGGAAGGTTGCAGTCTTTGATACCGATATCTCGGACGAGCGCATCAGGTGTCAGTATCACCTTAGCTTCCCCTCTCTCATCTTTTCTTGAATCGGAGCCACATCGAATTTCCACCGAATGTTTCCATTCCTTATTTTGTCATCATCATTCCCAGCGGCCATCTCAATATCCTCATCTCCATGAAATGCAAGACCTGCTCCTGCTTTCTTGTTCTGGGCCAACACTCGGTGCCATACAGTGTTACTGGCTTGGCGACTTGTTTATAAATCTTGCCTTTAAGGTATAATGGCATTTTTTTGTCGCATAGGATTCCAGATACCTGTCGCCATTTCATCCAGACCGAGTTTCACACTAAGGGGGTCACTCACTTGATTACCACATTCCATATATTCGGTCTTCTTTATATTGAGATTTAGTCCGTATCTTTCCAGACCAAATTTCCAGCGTTCGTCTTGATGTGGAGGTCTGATCTTCATGTGCTGGCTAACATTACATCGTCACCGTATAAGATGGTCCATGGGTAGAGGGTTATTCCCGGGAAAATTCTTTAATTTTTATTTCCCGGGAAAAAAAAAACAAATTATTTTGCATGCTGATTATGATGCCGATGCCGAAATCTTTGTTTGTTAACTGAAATAGTCGTAATAAATATAAAATACAAGTGTACATACATACATTTGTCTTTTGTTAGAATTTTTTTTTCCATTTCTTTCTTTCTCTCCCTTTAATTTTTCTTTATAATTTTTCTATTTTTTGAGTTTTTTTACAGTGAGCTGTGGCAGACGGCAGTTACCATTGCCAAATTATTTTGTATTTAACTTTTTTTTGTATATATAGTATATATAATATAATATATATATATAGTTATATGTCTGCAATAGAAATTGGCATAACTTATAACTGTTAATCAATCTTAAAATTCGATTTCACAAGCTTGGGTGTGTTTTAATTGCTATATCTGACCCCTTGGTAAGGGTTCTATATAAAATGGCTCTTGAACAAGTAACATTAATAAAATACACTATTGCACTTGACCATTTGGAAAGAGTAATTCTCCTCACACACTTGAAATTAACCCCTCTCCATCACCTACCCCTTAACTTAAATTAATATAATTAAGTTGTCGTTGAGAGCGAGTAAGGTAAAGACCTAATTATATTTTTTGATAAATAAATAAATATTATTATTTATTTATTCAAGAAATCTATATACAATCATTCTGTATGTTATTTCAGTCCACCTTTTTGGGTGGTGACAAAAAAAATAGCAAAAACATCCAAAAGGCAAACAAAAACAAAAAAAAAGCAATAAAAGATATTAAATAAATAAAAATAAAGATTTAAATTTAAAGGATATTATTCTAATATTCTTAGAAGCTATTTATTAAAAATCATACATCTTCATATATTGAATTGTAATGTCAGTGGAGCGCATTGCTTTTTTGGACTCAGGGACATCAAAACATTCCAATTTCGAATTTTTGGGTAGATTGCATTACTTCTCTATTTCAAAATTTTCATATAGCTAACGTTATTTAGATATACATAATAGAAAGTTAAATATTTAAAAGGAAAAAAACAACTAAAAGTAATTAACCAAACAAATTTAAGGGGCTTCAAGGAGTCCCACTAGATGATAGGCGGTCTGAGTATATCGTATTATATAATGATAAATGATTTTTTTTTTTGTTTTGTTTCAGATTCATTTCCAAGTATTCATGAAGGCGCTGTACAACAACTTCAAATCTATGAGGGTTCAAACGCTCTGCTTACCTGCATCATTCGTGATGCAGGTAATTACACTGTACTTTGGATGAAAGAAGATCGCACTGAAGGCAATAAAAATTTTAAAATGCTAACAGCGGCTTACGATTTGGTTACAACGGATACTCGCTTTGCAGTTATGCACGATCAAGGTAACACCGATTTTATTTTCTCTATTATTACCCTATTTAGTTAGAACATCTAAACTAGGAAAATGATTAATTAGAGACTTAATTAGGAAAGAATCAATAAAATATAATTTCAATAATAAATAAAAAACTGTTAGTAATAATCCATATTTTAAATTTTCAATCATACAGAATTATACAGATATAACTTTCAGATTTCATGAGTGAATTAATATAAAATAGTTCACACAATTACTAAAAAATATTTTGATCTCAAAAATACAAAACATGTTAAATAGATTTTTTTAAATAGAAGTATAAAAAATTACATTTAAATATGTCCCTTACAACTGATTCAAATTTGGTGCTCTTCTTTTAAATATCCATCCATTCTCCCTAATGGTCATCAAGTCCCTTAATTTATTTTTTAATAGTCTCTTTTGATTGGTAAAGGATCGAGAACGATGTTTGTAAATCTCTGCCTCAAGGTATTTCTATAGTTAAAGCAGGCACTGTGCTCCCAGAATCGCATACTGCAAATCTTTAGTATACTTGAGACAATTTATGACCAAACATAATTTTGTTTTTTCGATATCATTATAGAAAATTCACCTCAGAGTTTTGTCCGAATATTCAAGAGTTTAACCATGTTTTACGTGCTGAACGTTTAGAAGATGATTCAATTAACGACCTAAGAGCAGCATTGTTTTCAAGTATTCTCTATTTTTGGAACATTCCAATGGTTTGGTGCAGAATCTGTTTTTCTTATTTTTTAAATCCACGTCAAAATTGTTTTGTGGCAGCCTTCATTGACTGCTAACAATAGAAAATTTATTTTTATTTTGTTTTTAGTAATAGTAGTAGTATAGTTTTTGTATTAATAAATCTGGAGTGTCTCGACTCAACTATCTCGCAATTTGAATTGGATTAATTAACACATATATTATATTTAAATTAAATTCAATTAATTAAATTATAAATTAATATTTATAAATAATATTTATTAAACCAGCGTGTGTTTGGCTCTTTGTTGAAGACACCACGTCACCTGTTGGCGCGGGATTTGCAGTTTTAAAAAATTCCGGTACTTTCAGCGATTCAATCAAGCTGAAATTCTATATATAGCAGTTTTATACAATTTTTAATCATATGAAAAATTATCAAACATATATTTTTATTACCGACCGACGATAGTAAGGGAGGTATTGTTTTCACACCAAATTTCACATGTGGAGATTTTTACATATCTCCACGAATCATGCATTTTCTAAACAGAAAAAAGTATTTTTAGCATGATGTCTGTCCGTCCGTCCGTCTGTCCGTCCGTCTGTCCGTCCGTCCGTATAGATGTGTACAGCCTGAACGGCTCAACCGATTTGGATGAAATTTGGTATATTTACTTAATGCATCAGTGGGATGAATTGATCAACTTTTGGTGCAAATCCGGAAACCGGAAGTGGTAGTATTAGCGATCGACGATAAGAAGGGAAGGGTTATTTTCGTACCAAATTTCACATAAGGAGATTTTTTTACATATCACCACGAATCATGCACTCTGTATTGGTTTTATCCTCGAGAAAAATCATATTTATTAGTTTTTTCTTGATTTAAAATTATATGACGTCATCCAGCCATTCATGACGTCACAGCCTGGTCTTGCATATATATTATAAATAAAATAAAATTAAAAATGTTTATATTTATTATTTATTTATCCATATCTGTTTTTTATTACATTAATAGATATATGAAAATTATTTGAAATTGTTTCTGTAGCTGGAAATTAATTTATTTCAAACCGTCGGTCGGTTCGGACCTGGCCACAGGTCAACTTATTTTTATGGTCAGTTTAGAGGAAAAAAAATGAAAACGTGGTAGGTAATGGTCTTCTTCCGAATGAGCTACATTTCTCAAAAGTTGATTACAAACTACAAATTTTGAATAATGCCCGTGTACCAAATTTGATGATTTTAGCTCAAACCGTTTTTGCGTAATCTTGTCTACATACACACAGACATGTTTCTCAACCTTAGTGAAAATGACTCAGGGACCTTCAAAACGTATAAAAACATCAAAATCTTGACATCGAAATTTTCCGTGATCGCAATACTACCTCTGGCGAGATAGTAAAAAAAAATTGAAAAGTTGATGAAAGGAGTTATAAAGATATTTTTCTATATAAATTTTTTGTGGTACATCTGGAGATTTTGTTCCTTAGATCTGGCATTTTTAAATTGTTGAAATGCGATGATGTTAACTGTATAACATATATTTCAAGAAAGTAGAGGTCCGATTTAAACTGAGAGGCTATTAGACATACTCTTTAGTTAGAAAAATTAGCTTTTTTTGATATCGCTTTTCAAAATTATTAAAGTTTAAATAAGCTTTAACAAAATATATATATATTATATATATAAACATACTTAAGTGAAAATAAAGGTTCATGTTGTTTTACATTCAATTCATGAAGTAACTCTAATTAAACTTTTGCTTAATTTGATGTTAAAAATTTTAAGCACTCTCCTCTGTTCATTAAAACGTAATATTTGTACAAAATGAACTTATATTAATAAGACTGATGTAAAATCGCAAGAATTTTTATGTTAATTATCTTTGTAATATTATTTTTAATAAAAATATTTAAAAAAAAAATTATAACAAGCCTTAATTAAACAGAATAACTAAATTTAATTAAGGTTTTAATATAATATTCCAGGATATTATTATTGGTTTGGGTTAGTCGGGTCTTGTAACGAATATCATTTTACATTTTGGCCTTTTTCAATCAGACACTTCCATTAACATTTAATAAACTCTTCATTTTTTAAGAAAAACTTGTTAATTAAAATTAAATGAGAAGAAATGAATTAAATCAATCGATTCATCACATCGTAATTTTATTAGTAAGAACAATCCTTTGAAAATTAAATTCTATAATAAAAAATAATAGAGGTATTCTTATATATATATATATATATACTACACCCTCCATTCCAAAAGAAACCGAACTTTTTAAAAAAACAAAAAACCAATGTATATTTTGGAACAAATCAATTGTATTAATCAATGTATTCCCCTCGATACACAAATTGTCCATCGACTTCTCCATGTCCTTTATTGTAATGGTCTTTAGGACGTCGAAGGCGACCTTCTCAATGGCTTCAATCGATGCGTGCCACTTTTCTTACATCGCCAAATGCAGTTTGGGGAACAGATAAAAGTCGCACGGAGCCAGATCTGGTGAATAGGGCGAATGATGCAAAGGAATAACGTGATTTTAAACCAAAAACTCAGTTACAAGTCGCGAACGTGGTGATGGTGCATTATCGTGCAAAAGAGTCCAACTGCCGATTTCTCGATATTTGACGACGAATTCTTGCCAGCAAACGCTTCATGACGCCTAAGTAAAACTCTCCAGTGACTGTCTGGCCGGGTGGAACAAATTTTTCGATATTTTCTTCCGATAATCCGGTTCTGGACTTGAATCGCCCGAACCACTAGTAAACTTGCGAACGGGATAGACAGTCATCACCATATGCATTTTGTAGCATTTGGTACGTTTCAGTAAAAGTTTTACCAAGTTTAACACAAAAATCAATTCCAGCTCTTTGTTTGAAACTCATGTACAAAACACACTGACATTTGATACGCAATAACTTTTGTTGTATGCATCCAAATGTCATGAAATTTATACCAGTTGTCAATGAGGGACTAAGCCATCTATGGGTAAAAATATTACAACAGATGGCATTAATGGTACTATTTTTTTTAAAAAGTTCGGTTTCTTTTGGAATGGAGGATGTATATTTGTATATGAATCTTTGACGGCCCACAGATTCTTTATGAAATTCAAATATATGTGAGTTTTAAGCGAAAATCAATATATAAATTTTTTATTTTTAAATAAAATCATTTTAATTGTAGTTGCTTAATTTGTTATTAATAAATAGTCAACTATAAATATATCATATTTTTAACTTAATAAAATTTTTATTGAAACATTTCTAACAAATTTTGATGATCATATCAGAATCTATAAGAGTGCTATACTTCCTTTAAAGTGAGTTTTATGTATCAATTTTAATTTACCATTTAAACATTTTTACCGACCGACGATAGTAAGGGAGGTATTGTTTTCACACCAAATTTCACATGTGGAGATTTTTACATATCTCCACGAATCATGCATTTTCTAAACAGAAAAAAGTATTTTTAGCATGATGTCTGTCCGTCCGTCTGTCCGTCCGTATAGATGTGTACAGCCTGAACGGCTCAACCGATTTTGATGAAATTTGGTATATTTACTTAATGCATCAGTGGGATGAATTGATCAACTTTTGGTGCAAATCCGTGAACCGGAAGTGGTAGTATTAGCGATCGACGATAGGAAGGGAAGGGTTATTTTCACACCAAATTTCACATGAGGAGATTTTTTTATATATCACCACGAATCATGCACTTTGTATTGGTTTTATCCTCGGGAAAATCATATTTATTAGTTTTTTCTTGATTTAAAATTATATGACGTCATCCAGCCATTCATGACGTTAATTGGTCTTACATATAAATATATACATATATTATAAATAAAATAAAATTAAAAATATTTATGTTATATGCCTATATGTTTTATATTACATTAATAGATATATTAAAATTATTTGAAATTGTTTCTGTAGCTGGAAATTAATTTACTTCAAACCGTCGGTCGGTTCGGACCTGGCCACAGGTCAACTTATTATATATCAATTTATTTTTTCCAATCTCTAACTATCTCTGTGGCTCTACGGAACTCGAAAGTTCTTGGCCACAGCAATCACACCCCTCCAAGTATTCCTATTCTGAGCCACAACCTTCCAGTCCCTATCCTCTCCCATCTCTCACACGACCTTTCCCACATTATCCACCCACCGTGTCCTTGGTCTTCTTAGTGGACATTTCCCACTCGCTCTCCCTACCAATATATTTTTTGCCATTCTATCTTCTCCCATTCTATCCTCGTGTCCTGCCCACCGTAGCCTTCTAGATTTTATAATTCAAACTATATCTGGAGATGCATAGAGGTCATGCAATTCCTCGTTATGCAATCTTCGCCATTCCCCGGTGACCTCATCTTTCTTCGGCCCATAAATGCTTCGCAGAATCCTATTCTCAAATATTCTAAACCTACTCTCGTCACCTAAAGTCATAGACCATGCCTCACACCCATATAATACAAGCGGTAATTGTTTTATATATATATTATATTTTAATTTTTATCCCCTTTGATAATAATTTTGACGTGATAAGTCCCCTTATTGCCTGATAACAGGCGTTTCCCGATTGTAACCTCGCTCTAAACTCATCTCGAATATTATATATTATATTATTTCAATAAGTTTTACAATTCTTTTCTATTTATTTTTTTTTAATTATTTAATATTTTTCTTTATATATAATTTGTAATTAGTTAATGTAAATTTTAAATTGAGGTGAAAATCTTGCAAAGACATTAATAAACTCAAATCACACTATTCTTCATTCTTTCTGCCCTTATAAGCACATTTCTAAGATCTATTTTATTCTAGTGGACGTTTATGAAGTCTTCACTCTTGTGTTACATTATTAAACTCTTTATGTTAACCAGAGACATTATATAAACTTCTTAGGGCACGCAGGTTCTTCTTTATTTATGCTTTCCTATGGAGACCACCCTTGTCACTCCTACTTAGAGAACTTTACCTCTAATATAGTGTCCGACAAGCCCGGCGACCGTCACCCAACGGCCACCTTTCCTGGCATCAGCCGTGTCTGACTACTTAACTCCCGTGGTCTGGGGAATTCTCCCCTGTGGAGATCACCCTTTCCACTCCCATTTGGCTAGGTTTAATTTTGTTGACTTTGATTATATGTAGTTCGAGATATCTACTAACAAATCTATAATATGTACAATGAAAATGGCTGGAATCCTTTATTTTATGCAGGCTGAAATGGGCTTGGATTCCGAATGGCCAATAAAACTTTAATATTGCACGAAATATATGTGCATCTTTATCTTATTGATTAATACGTTATATCTATTATAAATAACTCAAAAGAAATTTTTCAAATTGGCCAATTTAAAAAGAAAAAAAAAGAAAATCTAAGTAAAATTGTTCTAAAAAATGAATAAAATAAGAGTGCACAATTTGACCGTAGGTACTAGTTGAAACATTTTAACAAGTTTTGTAAACAAAAATTAATATAAAAGTTAATAAGAAAAATGTTTAATTAAACACTCTGTGAAATTTAAAATTGATTTTTATATTTGCATGATGCGCATTTCGGCTTCAGTACTATTATTAGAGCGATTCTTCTTATCAACTCATATCAACTGTATACAATCGAAATGCGCATAAAGTAAATATATCGATGATATTAAAATTTTTATAAATTTATCACTATTTTTTAATGTTTTTAACTTTGTTAGTTGATATTTATTGTTAGAAAGCTAAATTAATTTCATCCCCTTTACTATATTGGACCGCCCACCCATTTTTATAAATCATCTTTGTCAGAACCAATATTTTTCCCTTATTTAAAAAAAAAAACAAAAAAAAATATTAAAAACTACAATTTTATATGCATTTTAAATTTTTAAAAATGTATTTTTAAGTTAATTTAATTTGTTATTTAACTATCAAAGGCCACTCTACGATCTCATAAATATTTATTTAAATTATACAATTTTATATTTACAACAATTCATTTTTCAGTATACAGTCTAGTAAAAAATTGATTTTCTTTTTTATTAAAAAAAACATTATTTATTTCAAAGTTAGCAGTTAGTTAGTTACAAACTTCTTTGAATTAAATTACTCATTCTACCGTAAAAGAATTCTTCATCTTTTGAGGAGATTCATTTATCAAGTCATTTTTAAATTCTTTATAAGAAAGAAAGCGCTATTTTGAAAGCCTATCAAACGAAACAAGTGATAATAGCAAAGAGTTATAGTTTGATGGTGTTGAGTAAGATATTCCAGGCCGCTTATTCGACATTTTAAATTTAGAAACAAAAGCAATAGTTTATTTGTATAGATCATTTTTCATTTTCTTTTTAACTTTACTAAAATATATATAAATAAGAAATATGTGGAAATTACTTACTCAGATAATTTTTAAGTGATTCGTTATTATCAGGTTGCCAAACCGAATCGCCATTGAAATAATTTAAAAGAACATAAATTAAAAAAAATGGTAATAAAACATACAGCCCTTAAACGTACCTATTCATGCACAAAAGTATGGCCTGTGGATATAACATAATATAGGTATATTTCTTAATTTTATTTCAAGCTGTACACGTATATATGGACACACAATAGACGGGCGGACAGACAGTAAGACATCATGCTAAAAATACTTTTTTCTATTAACAAAATGGATGATTCGTGATATTTAAAAATCTCCGCATGTGAAATTTGGTGTGAAAACAATACCTTCTCTTCATATCGTCGGTCGGTAAAAATGTAATTTGTCGATAGCAGCGCCATCTAACAATGATAAGAGTAAAAACATAAGCTTTCCGGAAGTCAAATTTGCGTGTCATCCACCTGGTTGCTACGTATCTTAAAGACAAATATTTAGATCATAATTATAATTGTAAATCAAAATCTTATTTATATTACTTATTACCTAGTAAATATTTTAGAATTGATAATATATTAATCAAGTAATAATGGATCTTAATTCCCAAGAAGACACAAGATATCCAATATATATAGGTTAGTTTTTATTTCTATGTTTTTTTCATCTCAATTAATGTTAATCGTCACTAAAATTACTTTTTTAATATTATTTGTAATGATATTATTCCTTAAATTGAATTATAAAATATATAATATGAATAAAAATTATAAATAAAAATATAATGATTTAAAATAACGAAAACAATTCTTTTTTTAGGTCCTTTATATTCTTGTGTATATTGTCATACAAATTATATAAGTGAGGAATTTTTATCGAAACATTTAAAAAAATGTTTTCATAAAAAAATATTGTCAATTTTCAAAAACGATGTAAAACTCAAAAAGGACGCAGAGAAATATTTAGACGAAAAAGTTAAAGAAGAAAGTGATTCAAACCATACAGAAGACAAACGTTTTCAATGTAATTATTGTGAAAAGAAGTTTCATCTGAAATTCATTTTAAATAGACATTTATTAATTCATAAAGGAGAAAAACCTTTTGAATGTAATTATTGTGAAATGAAATTTTATCGGAAATCAACTTTAGATCGACATTTATTAATTCATACAGGAGAAAAACCTTTTGAATGTAATTATTGTGAAAAGAAATTTAATGTAAAAGCAAATTTAAATAGACATTTATTAATTCATAAAGGAGAAAAACCTTTTGAATGTAATTATTGTAAAGAGAAATTCAATCTGAAATCAACTTTAAAAACACATTTATTAATTCATAGAGGAGAAAAATCTTATGAATGTAATTATTGTGAAAAGAAGTTTCATCTGAAATTCATTTTAAATAGACATTTATTAATTCATAAAGGAGAAAAACCTTTTGAATGTAATTATTGTGAAATGAAATTTTATCGGAAATCAACTTTAGATGGACATTTATTAATTCATACTGGAGAAAAACCACCTTTTGAATGTAATTATTGTAGAAAGAAATTTATTCAAAAATCAAGTTTAGTTAAACATTTAATAATTCATACTGAGGAAAAACCTTTTGAATGTAATTATTGTGAAAAGAAATTTAATGATAAAGCAAATTTAAATAGACATTTATTAATTCATACAGGAGAAAAACCTTTTGAATGTAATTATTGTAATAAGAAATTTAATCAAAAATCAAGTTTAGTTAAACATTTAATAATTCATACTGGAGATAAATGTTTTGAATGTAATTATTGTAAAAAGAAATTTAATAGGAAATCACAATTAAATAAACATTTATTAATGCATAATGTTTAAAAAATAGGCTTAATAATGAAAACAAAATTTTCTATAAAAAAATATAGCTTTTATACTTTATAGCTCATATTATAGTTTAAATCAATAAAAATCTAATATATTTAACTTAGTACAGTGGTACCTCGACATACGAGCTTAATTCGTTCCAAGACCTTGCTCGTATCTCAAATTGTTCGTATCTCAAAGCACTTCGCGCCATTAAAACTAATAGAAAAGCTTTTAATCCGTTCCAGTCCCCAAAAATCACCTTAGTTTTGTTTTTTGTATGCTATTTTGAATCAAACAAATGTCTTTACGAGAAGGAACATTTATTTAAAAACAACAAAAATAATGGGAACATTTAAATAAATAAAAGTAAGAAGAATTTAAAAAAAAACTTAAATATCATCGCTTGTCTTTGCTTTTTTCGCCTCTTGTTCTGCAAAGCGTTTTACAAAATTGTCTAAGGAAGTTTGTTTTTTCCTCCCCTTCAGGGTATTGCGAAAATGATTGAGACAGGTTTCGTTAAATAATTCCGAAGCCCGACCAGTTGCAACCTTTTCGGGGTGGTTTTTATCTACAAATTCAACAATTTTCTCCCACATACCTAGGATCTCTTTAATTTCTTTTGAATAGATAACATTTTCTGTTTCTGGCACCTCTTCAGAAACTGTGTTTTCTTGGGTCACAACATCATTCTGTGTTTGTAGGTTTTGTAACTCTTCAGTTGTAAGCTCCTCAAAATGTTGCTCAACGAGTTCGTTTACATCATTTTCATCTACTTCTAGACCCAAAGATTTTCCCAAAGAAACAATCTCTTCTATTTCTGACACTTGAGATTCAGATTCTGCAATGATCCTTTCAGTTTCAGCGTCAGGCCATAGCTTTTTCCATGCAGAAATTAATGTTCTTTTTGTGACACACAGCCAGACCTGATCAATAATTCTTAGACATGTCACTATGTTAAAATGGTCTTTCCAAAACTCTCGAAGGGTCAGGTTTGTACTATCCGTCACTTCAAAGCATTTGCGGAACATGTGCTTTGTGTACAGCTTCTTAAAATTAGAAATGTGGGGGCAAATTGGTGCCGTGTGCATCGTCACGGGGTGCTCGTATCTCAAAGCAAAATATCGGTCGGTTGGCGGCTCGTATCTCAAAACACTCGTATGTTGGGGCACTCGTATGTCGAGGTACCACTGTATTTATATTTACTATTTTATTTGGTCCCTTACTTATTATCTATTACATTTAAGAATCCTATCATTTTATTATCCATATGTTAATTTATTTATTATTTATTTATACAAATCTAAAATATGTCTATAATTCTTTCAATGTACTAATCTATAATTGTAAATAAAAAATAAACTTTATAAAAATCCTTATTTTAATTCTTACACGAGAAAAGCATTTTGAATTTAATTTATACACATTTAAATTGTCATTTACTAATTCATACATGTAAAAAGTTTTTTTGAATGAAATTATTGTAAAAAGAAAATTAATAATATTTAACATTTAGTAATACATACCTGATTCACCGAGCCACTGCTCGGTTAATAAAAAAAATGATTCCTAATTATGGATTTGGCTGGTAATATTAATAACTAGATCATCGAGTCACCGTTAAAATAATTTAAAAGAACATAAATTACTAATAAAACATATACTCCTTAAACCTATATATTAATGCACTGAAACACAGAAAAGTAGGCCTGTTGATATAAAATATATATATTTTCGTAAATTTAATTTATTTATATGTATATACATATATATATAAAGGTTTTTGTCTGCACATTGTTGTGAATTTAAAATTTTTTGCATATCTTTGCGTTTCATGACCTCTAGAATCCAAGAGTGACTTTAGAATTTTTCATGTCTGTCTGTCTGTCTGGAAATTTTGACGTTAAACATTAAAATTTGGCTGAACTGATTTCGATGAGATTACATCACAATATTCTTACATACCTCTATTTATATCGATATAGATTCAATAACTGCAGAAAATATGTCTATCTGTCGGGAAATTTAGACTAAATTGGCTACCGATTTCGATGAAATTACATCACAATATTCTTGCATATCACAGAAATTAATTTTTTAAAATTTGATATCTACATGTTGTCTTTCAGCAGAGCAAAAAATACAATTCAAAGAATGTTTATAATATTTATATTTATATTTTTATTTTTCTGATATTGACTTTTTTAACTTATTTAATACACTGAAAACATTCACATTGGGACTACGTATTATCTCTTTTAATTTTTATGATTATATGAATAAATAATTTGAATTTTGATCTCATAATTGGATTTTCAAGCAAGATTTTAATATGGGTGGACAATGTATGAAGGGACACTTGAAGAAATGTAGATGTTGCGGCCAAGAACTTTCGAGTATATAACATATACAATAATAATATATAATTAATTTAGTGATTAAATTAAAATATATTCTAAGTAAGAACACAAAAACAAATGAATGTTTTATGTAATATACTGATTCAAACAAAATGGATGAAAACCTTTTACATATAAACTTCCAACCAAAATACATGGACGGAAGCGCTGTCTGACGAAATTGATCACGTCATTTAATTTCCCTTTTTAAATAAAGATAAATCTTCTAAATGTTTTGAAACATTCCTAAATAATTTAAATGTCTATTAATGCAATAAAAAACAGATATGGTTATAACATAAATATTTTTAATTTTATTTTATTTATAATATAAGAGAAGATAAGGAGGCGCTGGCTGTGACGTCATGAAGGGCTTGGTGACATGCTATGACTTCATATAAATTTAAATTAAGAAAAAACTAATGAAGATGATTTTTCACGAAGATGAAACCAATACAGATCGATTTTTCTTTATAAATACTATCTATGGCGTGAATTTCAAAAAAATCGTTACTGCGGTTTCTGAGATCCCATTTACAAATATATATACAATTTTAACTATCATAATAAGATTAGATAGATAGATTTAAAATTTTTATTTATCGAGCAAGATCCATTTTTTTAGTAGTCCTTTTGAATTTTCGAAATAAAAATATACCAGTTCTCGTCATCTAGTTTCAACTATACCTATCTATCTATCTGTGTGTTTCTATTTAACTAAAATATATATATAACGGTAAATCGAAATTTACTAGCATTTTTCGTTCTACGATCTTATCACACAAGCAAATATAAATGCACAACATATACTTGGTCCTGAGCACCAGAAGCTTTGATATATTTTTCTTCTAGAAGGTTCTCTTGTGGTTGAAAAACAATAATTTGCACTATAGATTCGTGGTGTATGATTTGGTCTCCGTACGGAAACCCGTCGTACCTGTAATGCTGGCTAGGGCCTAGTCTGGAAAGTACGTAAAACCGTAGAGGTCCAAAAGGATCTCGGAACACTGACCTTCGGGACCTTTAAGATGTGCTTGAACAAAACTAATCACAATGGTACTACTGGATCGTGAGTGAGGCCGATGGGAGTGTTAACTACCTACAGCCTAGTTTACACTGGCTTAGTTCTTGTCATTAGTTCAGGGGTGGGTAAATACTTTTAAGCGCGGGCCTGTTGAAAAAGTTGGCTCTTATTTTGATTTTTCTTTCAATATGTCTCTAAAAAAAAAGATAAATTTTTATTAGTGTTTTCGAAATATGGTCCTCCTGCCTGGAAGACATTTTTGAAAATTTCATTTTGGCCCGCGCTTAAAAGTATTTGCCCACCTCCTGAACTAATGACAAGAACTAAGCCCGTGTAAACTAGGCTTACCTCACGAGGAATGGTTTTTGAGGGCAGCTGTAGTAGCTATAGTAATTAGATAAAGACCCATTTCATTCATATTGTTAAGCACGGAAGCAGCCGGTTGGACTGCCGAAAGATATGATTTGGTAGGAAGAACCGTAATTCATGTTTAAAGACAATCCAAGCTCTTCAATGGTAATTCGCCTATTTGCTGAAACTATCCTGCCTTTTAGTGCAATTTAATCACGGAGCTAAAATACTTGATTTATTTACGTTGTTGTGGTTAAAAAAACAATGGACATAATTGCTATTATATTTCCGCACACGAGATTTCATACACACCATTTTAACGCATACACCCGAATTGCCAGATTTCTTTATTTAATTAAGTATTATAATTATAAATAGAAATAGTTTTTGATTTACCCTCGTATATACGTTAAACCAGGGATTCCCAACGGTGTCAGGTCGGCAGAATTACAAAAAAAAGGGTTTCTTTACGAAATAAAAACTAAATAAAAAAGTAAATCCAAACAGTTGCCAAAAGGATCCTGCTAGGGCCCATAGTAGTAGTATTTATCAGGGCTTCGAACCGTTATTTTTTTCGTTTCGGTTTTCGTTCCGGTTCAATAAAAAAAAAAAATATCAGTTCGGTTCCGGTTTTCGTTCCGGCAAAAATAACGGTTTTTTTCGGTTTTCGGTTTTCGGTTCAGCTCCGATTAATTAATTTTAAAGACCTTTTATTTGTATTAGAAATTTAGGTCGGGGTATGCCGAGTCTGCCATAAATATATAAAAATATTTCTTGCTACCACCCTAAATCATACTACATGAATTGATACAATATAATATAAATAATAATAATTAATTAAAGGTATAATAATTAGAAGTATATAATATAAGATGTTAATATAATTTATTAAACGAAACAAATAAGTATGAATATTTTTTTACATCCTTTTACTTTCAAACACTCAACAAACGAAACAAATTCGTATATTTAATGTTAAAGTATACAGGATTCTTGGATATATTTACTTATAATTATAACTAGAATTATAAAAGATGAAAATTATACCTCTAATTATTAAAATATCTTCTAATATATTTTCATTTAAACTATTTCTATTGTCTCGTAAAATAAATTTTAAACCAGAGAAAGCTCTTTCAACACTAACTTGTGTTGCAGTATCTCCTAAAACCACCATTGCAATTTTGTTAAAATGAGGATATGTATTTTTATTTTCCTCCCAAAATTCTAAAATAAGTTTTTTACTGTCTAATCTTCGTACTTGGTCAAAGTTATACAATATTTGTTTAAATTTATTTAATAATTTTATTTATATTTATGAATCATTTTCTTTATATCAATACATAACCCTGTAACAAATGGAATAAATAATTTAAAAAATTAATACTATCATTAAATCAAAATATCAGTATTAAACAAACGATGAAAACATTAAATTCTGTATTGCGACTACGAGACGCTGCCAACACAACCGAAGGGAGAGTATGACTAGGACACTAATTTTTGAAACAAAGTTTTTAGCGACACCATGCAGTGCGAGGCATAACTAATTGAAAAAAATTCGGGCTTGGGTGTTGCCAAAACACCTCTTGTGGCAACTCTGGATTGAACACGTACTGAACCGAAATAAACCGATATTATTTTTTTCGGTTCAGCTCCGGTTTTCGTTCCGACAAAAATAACGGTTTTTTTCGGTTTTCGGTTTTCGGTTCAGTTCCGGTTCGAAGCCCTGGTATTTATTCAACTTTTATATATTTATATAATCGTCCATGTTTTAAGGTAATTTTTTAAAGAATTTCCCATTGGAATTTTTATTTTAAATTTTCCAACTAAATAAAATACAACTTAACTTAAATATTTATTTTGATTGAGTTAATTTTTTTGTAAATTAATATTTTTTTTTGCATTAATCTTTATATTTTATAATAAATTATTTGATAATATTTATTAGCTATATTATCATATGCGGGAGTTGAAAAATTTATTATTAATCAAAAGTTGAACTTGATATCAAAAACATTATCAAAAAATATCAGCTCCAGCCGTTATATTAATATTTTCAATTAGGAATGCCTATTAATCATTTATATAATTATTAATTTATAAAATATTGAATTGTAAATTTTTTTAAATAATAATGTATTAATTCTACTACTATTAATAAAATAAAAGTGTATACTTTGATGTTAAATTGGAAAAATATACTCTATTAAATGCTCATAGTTCTATGATGAACTTTATTAATGTATTAATACTGCATCAAATAAAAATAGGGTTCGATGTAATGAGAAGAAAATTTAAAGGGTTTGACTTAGAAAATAGGTTGGGAAACCCTGCATTAAGCTATATTTGTGTCAAATTTCAATTCAATTAATTACTTTGTATAAGGTTATCTGTCAAATATAATGAGTCATCTAAAAAGTATTTTCCGATTTTTGCCAATAGACGGTATTAGTGGCCCTGCATCGGTAACCACTAATCTGTTGATATCAATTTTACACGCGTTTGACAGCTGACAAGTTTTGATGCATCCACCATATAGCCCGGACATTGCACCGTTTGACTACTATTTGTTTCGGTCTCTGAAAAACTCCCTTGATGGAAAAAATTGGCCAGAAAAAGTGCAACCGAAAACCATGTCGTCAAGTTTTTCGCCGATAAAGATTCTACAATAATGAAATTATGAAGCTACCAGAAAATGAAAAATATCATCGTTCATAATAATCGACAAGATGTACTCAAATAAAATTGATTTTCAATAAAGAAAAATTTCATTCAAAAATAATAAAAAACCGGAAAATACTTTTTAGATGACCCATTATATACATTCTTTTCATAAATATTGACATATTGAGGGTATGAGGATGAGAAAAATTTTTTCTTATTATCGATAATCGAAATATTTTATCGATTGTTTTTGTTTTTCAGGTGGTGATGTGTGGGTGTTGGTCATTAAGGATGTCAAATTGAACGATACCGGAACATATATATGCGAAGTGAACAGCCAACCTGTTGTCCAATCTTTTCATAAACTCAAAGGTATTTATTATATTTTTATTAATTAATTATTTATCAAAAAAAAAAAACAAAAAAAAAAAAAACAAAAAAAAAAAAAATAAAAATTCAAATTAAATATTCTTCCAACCCCTCTTGTAATTAAATTTGATCATTTCATTTTATTTTGATTATGTCCCTGTTTATTTAAAAAAATATTAAGTGTGATAACATGCAAATGTAAAATTCACTCTAATTTTGGTGTAAGTATTTACTTCCTTTTTTAGTTAAATTTTTTTTTAATGTTTTTATAACGAAATTTTGCGATTAGGGAGTGAATCAAACATTGTGCTATTTACTTTGTTCTGGTTTCTAATTCTTTATCTGACTCAGCATCAGGAATTGGTATAAATGTATGATAATTTCTGTTGCTAGTTTTTCGAGATCGTCAATCGAATTTAACCAAATATAATTCGTTATAGTTTTAGAAATTGTTGGAAGAATGAGTTACTTTAGATGATAGAATAAAACATGATTTGGATTCAATTGAGTAGAATGACTTTTATTAATTCAAGGTTTTATGATAAACCAAGTGTGTTTGTGGTAAACCACTGTGAACTTGAATAATAATAATAATTTTTCGATGTAATAAATACACAAGGAAAAACTGATCATAGAAGCAAAGAAATTCGAGTTTGATGCCTCCTCTAGAAAGGATATTTTTGATAGAGATTCACCAAAATAAAACAAATTAAAATTTAATTGATAATAAAATCTAAAATATATTTTCATTAATAAGCACCTTAAAACAAATCTGAATATAATAAGGGTGGTTGATTTTGAAACATCTTCCATAAATCAGCATATGTACTACAATTATTCTATTTTTAATATATATTATTATAATTTCAAAATTGTTTCTCTTCTAAATACCTAATACCAGGGGCGAATTTAGGCCTAGGCAGAATAGGCAACTGCCTAGGGCCCGTAATTTCAGGGGGCCCGTAAAACGGTTCAAAAAATCGTAAATTTTTTTCACTTTTCAGACTTTTAAATATATTTGACTTTTTTTTTAATTTTTTCAATATGGTTCTTAAAAAAAAAGGTAAAATGATTTTGCGATCACGATTTTTCAGGCTCTAAGTATGTGCCCACTGCTGCTATATTATTTCAAATAAGTACTCTTCATTAATAATTTTTTTAAATGAAAAATAAAATAAATAATAGATTTTATGTTATTTTATGGGTGGGGGGGGGGGGGGCCGGAATTCTGTCCGAAAATTCCTTAATCCGTCACTGCCGTTCTCAATACGTTCTCATTTTTATAAATATAAAAAAAATCAAAGTTACATTTTTGGGAAAATGTAGTGATAATGTGAGAAAGACAAGCAAAGATCTATATATTTATATAATATTAAGAACAAGGAAAATATCTTTTTGGTCTTTTGATCTTATTGCTTCCTCTTGTTTTTTTTGTTTTTTTTTTAATTATCCCGAGCCATTTTCTTTGTATTTCTAGAAAATCGTGCAATAACATATTAAATAAATTAATAAGAATTCTATATTTCTATTATTCACTTGAAATAATGATAATAATAAATAAAATATAAAAACATTTCACCATTTTACAGTCTTTAAAAATTTAACAATTTATTTCAGCGTTTCTCATCCTTTCAGCATTCACGGCCAATTTTCAATTCTAAATTTTATCGCCCCCCCCCCCCCCTTACTTACTATAATATATATTCAACAATAATATATAGTGAGTATTTTGTATTTGATTTTTAAATTATTTTTAACTAACTGATAAAATAAGAGTTTTTCTATGTGTACGTGTACTTTCCTTTCAGTTAGTCAAACAATTTTTTTTTAAATAATATTTTCTCTCCGATATACTCGCCTCCTCCCCCTCTAGTGCACAATTCTCATATTGAAATGTTTTCCAATATTACTTAGTACCTTCTAGATTTATTTGAATTTAAAATTAATTTTAAAATTGATTATAACGATATTTGAGCTGAATAACCCTTGATTTTACTCCATTTTATAATTTTTCCTAAGTGATCCACTCTGATTTTTGAACATAGTTATCCATCTACAATCAGTGCCGCGAGATTTTCAAGTGTGCCGCGAGATTATCAAAATGTGCCGCCAAATAATTACAAATGTAAAGAGGCTCTTAAACATTTCCGATTTTTTTTTCCTAAATTTTTTTCAATTTGGTTCTAAAAAAAAAGTTAAACCGTTTTTGGGACCACTTTTTTTTCAATATGGTAAACTTTTACACTTATCTTTTTCTTTGTGTGCCGTCAAATTTTTAAACCGTTAAAAGTGTGCCGCGGTAAAAAAAAAAAGGTTGAGAATCACTGGTCCACATAATGACCATGATATTGTTTAATTTTTATATAAGTAGAAAGAACCAAATTAATATACATAGATAGGTTTCATGTCCGTGATTGACACTAGAAGATGTTAAAATCACTTTACTACACACCAAGCATAAATAATAATTATTAATTCCATTATTCTTTTATAAAAGATGTTTGTTTACATTCGTGACTAGTATTATTCCTATTCATATCATTTTTTTAATTTTAAAATAAATTCTCTTTATACAAAAGAATTAAGAATTATTTTGCAATTTCGTAATTTTTAATAATTTACATTGACCCTACTTTTTTTTTCTAAAATACTTTCAAAGTAAGGCATCCAATCCTTTTGTTCGTATCAAAGGATGAATTTCTTAATGCGAGTCTCTTTTTTTTCCTCATTAAAAATGATGTTTTTTTTTATACAAGTATTTGTCCTTTTATTCTTCTTTAATCTTTCACTTTATCGTCGATTATTGTTATATTAAAGTAAAGCTTGGTATTTTACAGACGACTGGATGTTCACTCGAGTTCAAGTGGAAATTAAACAAAAGTTTCGAGTGTGATTATTGGGTCATTAATCAAATAAATGCCCTCTGAATTTGTATATATTTTATCTCTAATCACTTGTAAAATACTTTCCAAACGATTGAGTTTTTTGTAGATTTCATTTTAAAAAAAATTGATTACAAATTGTTTCTACAAATAGAATTCAAATTCGTTTAATTTAAGAATAATTTTGATGTAATAATTCTAACAATATAAATCAATTAAATTTTTGGATATATTTATTGTAGAAGATTAGAATAGGGCAAACGCGATGATGATGGAATGGCTTTTCGATTAATTTCTTATGTCGCTCATTAATTTTTGCTCGGAATTAGATTATTCATCAGCTCAGGTGAATAGTATAATATTTGATTATATTTTATCTTGTTTGAGAAGCGATTGGTTAAGTAGAACAATGATGAGTTGGGTAAAAAGGGAGTGTGAGGTAATTGAGAAGGAATCAGAGTTGAATGGAGTTGGCTTAGGATAGTTTGGAGGAATGTGGTTACTGTGGCCAAGAACTTTCGAGTTGTGTAGCGATACAAATATAGATAGATAGATGATAGAGGTTGTTTCAAAAGGACTTTAAACATTGTATATTGTCTTTTTACTTTTATAGATAAATTTAAAGAGGCAGAATCCTTTAAACCTCCTATTTATATAGGGATATAGGTACAATTTGTTTCAGAGTATACTTTTTCGTTAAATGAACGCAAATGGAGCTTTAAGTTAATATAAATACATTTTTTATAATAACATATTTAATAGGAAAATAAATAAAAAAACACTTAAGTGACTAAAAGTTAAAAATTATCTAAAAATAATTTATTATATTCATATTTTTGTAATTTTTCTGTCTTAAAATCAAAAAAATTTGTGAATAATAATTTTTGTTGGGGTAAGGGGTCTCAATGGCCTGTACAATAAACATTAATCAAATAAGCTGGAGTGTCTCCAATCGACTATCTCGCAATTTGAATTGGATTACCTAACATAATATATTATATTTAAATTAAATTTAATTAATTATAAATTATAAATTATAATTAATAAATAATATTTATTAAACTTGCGCGTGTTTGGCTCTTTGTTGATGGCACCCCCAGGGGGTCCACGGTAGCGAATAACATGTTTGGGGGTGCATGAATGAAAAATAAGGGTCTGCGGAGATCTTTGATTTTTTTCCAATGTCTCTAAAAAAAAAAAAAGTAAATCGTTTATAAAAGATCAAAATCAATTTAGGGGGTCTTCCCAAAACCGAAAAACATGCCAAGAGCTAGAATCATGAAATTTGGTATACGGGCATTATTCAAAATTCGTAGTTTTCTATCAACTTTTGAGAAATGTAGCTCAACTAACTTCTTCTAAAGTGACCGTAAAAATAAAGATGTATGTTTAATAATTTTTCTCATGATCAAAAATTGTATAAAACTGCTATATATAGAATTTCAGCTTGATTGAATTGCTGAAAGTACCCGAATTAATTTTTTAACACTGCAAATCACGCTCCAGCACGTGAAGTGGTACCATCATCAAAGAGCCAAACACGCATTAGTTTAATAAATATTATTTATTAATTTTAATTTATAATTTAATTAATTAAATTTAATTTAATAATTTAAATTATTAGAAAACTATTTAATTTTAATTTAAAAATGAAAAAATATGATTTAAATTGTTCTTACTTTATCAAGTCTTCTCCTATTGGGAAAATCCATTTGTTATTACCCAAATTGAGTACCAGATTTATTTTCATTATAATACGACCTTTTTATTGATTTTATGATTAGATTTTTATGGACACTTAAAATTCACCCTTTCCGATTAAATATAGAAAATGCCAACAAAACTTGGTTATTGTGTTATAGTAACGATCGTCAAACGTTCTCCAAGAATTTAACCCCTGGAATGTTAACCTGCTAGAAATTTACTCACCATATATATAATATTTAATTTTTTTTTTTTACTATATTAATAAAACCTCAATCAAAATATTTTAAAAAATTAATGTTCAACTAAAAAAATCTTTTAAAAATATTAATTAAACACAAGCTTTTGAAATAGTTAATAAGCATTTCACTAATTTTATTCAATTATTCCATATATAATCTTGTTTTTCCTTTGTTTAATATATCTGATTAAAGTTATATAAGAAAATTGCTTAGTGCTACTCATAACATTGAAATTCTTTTGTATTATAACTCTAATCAAAAGATTAAGAGTTTCTAAACGGGAAGAATCATTTGAATTGAAGATTTAAATAAATCATGACTATTTATTAATAATTTGATCTAAATGAAAAGTATGCTATCACGATTTTCACACCTTTCAATTGATAATATAAATAAATTAATATACAATCAAATATTTTGAACAAATGTCAATAGGATATTTAAAGAATTTATAGGTCATTTCAATTATACTTATATGGTGGCTCTTTACATTATAAATTTAATTTTATTAAATTTCATTTCTAATTAATAATTGTTTTCTTCTTGGTTAGTACTCTCTCGAGGACTCCTGCCACCTGATAATCAGACGGATCCTTCCCTTTATGAGACGCATAAAGTACAACTTATCAAAAAACATAACTATACAGAATGCTGTCAGGCGAACAATGTCTCTCAGAGTTGCTTTGGATTTTGCAACATTCATAGTATTCTTGAAGGAAATACAGGACAAGACCCAGAGAATTGTGAAAACGATTTTGCTGCAATTGTTCGATGTATGGCAGGTAAATGACATTCCAGCACGTTTGTAATAAACAAAATACATAATAAACTAAGTGGCTTAGAAAAAAAGAGAAAATAAAATATTTGTTTGGTTTTAGATGGAAGAAATCATGTACCTTGTTGTATCCAGGAAGGAGTTCCTGATATTTGCCAGGATGTTTGTAAAGGGGAATATACTGTAATTAGTGATAATATAAAAACTCATTTTTCTTGTTCCTCTTACACTGAAAAAACTTTGGCATGTATTGTTGACGGAATAGGTAAATTATTTTATTTCATAATTTTAGTAAATACCTAAAATGTTTATCTATTTATTTATATATATGTATATATATTCTAGAATATCTTCCCAGTCCTCCAGGAAATGTTGAAGTGGAATCTTTGAGTCAAAGCTCACTTGAAGTTTTTTGGGAGCCTTCACTATCTAACGCCGACACAATTACAAAATATGTTATAAATGTTACTTTACTTGTTAAATTAGGTGAAGGTAATTTTTATGAAGATGATTATGATTTCCTCGATTCTGCTAATACTACCACCATTTCACCATTAATTAATCCTGCTGGAAAATCTATGCAAATAAAGGTTCATTTAAAAATTAAATATTAAAATTTTAAATAGGATAAGATTATTTACAATATTTTCATTTTTATAGGTATCAAGAAGTGAAAGCAATTATGTAATAAAAGGCCTAAGCCCTTTCTCTATGTATGAAATAACGGTAACGGCGTACAATTCGCATGGCAGTAGTCTTCCGTCATATGCAGTACGTGCTTTAACAAAAATTCCAGGGGTTTCTAAACCGACAAATATAGAAAATCCTCCAGATCTTCCTGATATCAAATCTTGTTGCATTGAAAAAGGAATAACACATAAAAGGTAGATCTTTACGAAGTTAATTTTAATATAACATATTATACTTAATTCTTTGTAATATTTATAGATGTATTGATAAACTGTGTGAGCCCACCCTAGCAGATCTGACAAGTGTTCCGGATTTAATGATTTGTGCACCATGGGTAGAAAGTACCCTAAGTTGTTTAGTAAATGGAATGGACCACACTCCTTGCTGCAAAGCAAGAGGTCTCTCACCACATTGTCAAAAGCTTTGTGGGTCTAATATCACCCATATTGATTATAGTTATTTCAAGTCAGTACTCTTGAGTAATAAATTAATTTATATTCCTCTAATAAAAAGTATTTTTTTTTCAGTTGTTTGAAATATATGGGTGAATATACCAATTGCTTAATGCAAGGCTATGGGGTGCTTCCAAGTGCACCAAGATTAATTCATTTATCTCATGTTTATGTGGATTTCGCAATCATTCAATGGGAAGCACCTGAATATTTAGGATCAACAGTACCATATTATAATATCCAATATCGTATGCTCAAAAGTTACAATCATGCCTATTCTATTATACATAAAGTTAATTCACCCTATATTCTTGAGCATCTCGAAAGTGATACTCACTATGAAGTATTTGTGGAAGCAGTGAACGCTCATGGAGTTGGCGAATCTTCATCAAGAATAGTATTTTCAACCATTAAAAGAGTATGTTTTATTATATTATATTCTGTCGAAGAATTTAAAAATGAAAAAAATTGTAATTTAAAATTAGAAATTATAATGTTAATTATGTTTAATTTTTTTACAGGTGATTCAGGATAAAATCGATGAAGCAGCATCACCCAATTATAATGTTACTGCTTGTTGTGTAGAAGCCGGTCTAGACAATCATTGTCTCCCACTCTGTTCTTATGATGCCAGTATTTCGGATATTAAGAATTTGGCAAGTGTTTGTGGCAATCAACTTTCAACTCTCATCCGATGCGGTGCTGGAGGAAGAAATCATACTTCATGCTGTTCTCGTCGAGGTGTACCATCTTCCTGTTTACCCATTTGTTCAGGGGTGATTTTGGGCTCATTAATGTCCACCGCTTCCACATGCATTCCTTTTATTGGAAATATTGTCCAATGTTTTGAAGAAGGTAATTGGTTTATATATAAATCCATAAACTAATACGATAAATAAATTAACCTTTTTTTTTTCTTTTAAAGGATCCGAATTACTTCCAGCGCCTATTAATGAACTTCATGTTATTGAAATCACTAATACTAGTATTTCATTGGAATGGGAGGCACCAGCTGATTCTAATATTACTGATTATGTTGTTTATTATCAAGAAGTAGAAAATGCAACTGTACCTGAAAATTTTTTTAAAAATAAAAAAGTAGGTATATTCATATTTATATCAAATTATTATGATTCTAATTATATATTGGCTGTTTTCGGCATCCAAAAATCAGCTTTCCCTTTCCACTTCATCGTCTTCATTGCCTCCCATATGTCGCTCTGACACAACTTCCAGTCAGTTCTAGATTCTCTTTGTCAAGAGACTTTCGTTGCAATAAACCCAATAATAGCTTTATAAACTTGGACTTTTATTGATTCTATAAGAGTAGTTGTTTGATAGCACATCTACTCTTAAAATGTCCTCACTATTTCTTCTCAAATCAGTGTTACAACCAAATATTTGAAGTATTATACAATTTTTATATTGATTTAATCATACATAGTGATCGTCCTTCTTTACCTACAACCATATATTTCGGTTTGTTTGTATTTATAGTGAGTTCTCAAATTTGTCATACACTTCATTCAGCTGTCATAAGATTAATCGTCTTCATTTTTGGTCGTCCCCAAAAATAGGGCGATGTGAATATTATTTTTAATGAGAATCTCCCTTATCATTACATATTCCAGTACAAATTTTAAAAAGGGTTAGAGTAATGTATTTTCATTATTAATTATTTATTAAATTAGTATAAATGATATATAGCTGGCCTGATGAGAAATAATTACGGCGTCCCGGTAATTTATATCCTGTAGTTATCTGAAATAATTATTCTTTAGATCTCTAGTCTTTTTAATATCAATTGTCAATTTCTAAAATGTTATAACATCTGATTAAATTGAGTTGAAGGTTGAAATTAAAGTGGCTTCCTTTCATTTCTGACAGGGCAGTTTTATTACCAACTAATCTTACTTTGACAAGTCACTTGTCACTGGACACTCGAACAGTGCAGTCGCTTGATAACGATTACAGAAGTAGCAATCGAAACGTTGTGTATATGTTTGTATTTTTTGAATAAATTTACAATAACAAATATCAATATGTGGTTTAATTTACAAAATTCCGTTATAATCTTACTTTATTTAATTATTTCTGTCCTAATTATTAATATCTATTCTATATATTTTTTACTTTTCCAGGAAATAAACACAACATTAACAAGCGTTAAGGTTGAAAATCTGGTTACCAAAAATTTTTATAAATTTTATGTTCTCTCACGAAATCAACATGGAACTTCTCTACCCTCTTCGGTTTTAATTATTCAAGCATTTGAATCGAGTAAGAATTTATTTTTTTCTGTAAGATTTTTATTTATTCTAAAATTAATATTAACAACAATATTTATTTTATTTTTCAATTTTAATGTGCATATATAAAATAATAAATATATAGATATAATATATTTTTAAACACATAAAATAAAATTACATTTCTTTTGAGTGGCTAATATTGTTAGAACTTTATTGATTTTATGTTAAGGGATGTTCAAATGGTGGGAATATTAAACTTCAGAAAGAAATCAATTCTAAAGAAAACATCACCAAGATTTTATTAATTTATTTTAAAAAAATGTATTTTAAATATTATTAATAAAATAATTAGAATTATTAATTTTAATAATTAAACCAAACTATTTATAATAATAAAGATAATTTTCTTATAAAAAGAAATTTCTCTTTATAAAATAGAAAAAGTATTTCACTTTCTTTAAAAAAAATGTTCGTTTTAGTTTTAAGTGATAAAAGTGGCTACGGTGTACCTTCCCCGCCTCATTCTTTGGCGATATCCAGCCACAGTGCCACTTGGGTAACCATTTCATGGCAACCACCAGAATTCAGTCTACCAACGGAACATCTATATTATAAGTAATTGATCCTTATTAATATTAACATTTTTTTTATAATATAAGAAAAAAAAAGAATTAATATTCTTTTGGTTATGTTATTATTTTACAGACTTCATCATAAAGCTAATAATGAAGCAACATTCCAAGTCATAGAAACAAGTGTAACTTCACATAATTTAGAAAATTTAAAACCAAATTCGAAATATATTGTCTATGTGATTGCCGTTTCTGATAAAGGACAGAGTTTACCATCAGAAACGTTAATCGCTTGGACGGATCCAGCTTTTCCAGCATTTGTGGAGGTGCTTGAAAATATTCTCTATAATGTCAATAGAGTAGAGACTCGTTATAATAATTTAATTAACTATAAAAATATTTTATAAAGATAATTTAAATTTCAACACTCTGAAATTCATTTATTAATTGGCTTCATGTACATTTCGACAAATTACATGATGATAATAGTACGAGGGTCATTCAACAAGTACTTAGCCTCACCGCCCGATGACGCTGCTGTCACAAAAGAGTTTTACCATCATGTAGTACATTCTTTTACTACCCTACTGTCAAAGTTTCAGTCAATTCCCTTCACTAGTTTTGTTTTGACAGCCTTTGGAAGCGAGCGTGTCGATCAGTTGTACAAAAATGGAAAAAGAACAATATCGTTTAATTTTTTACGATCGCAATCGAAGGAGAAGAGTCACCTTACACAGCATACGAGCGATCTTTGATTTTGCTGCGCGTTTTCCCTTCCAAAAATAAGAACGATATTGTTCTTTTTCCATTTTTGTACAACTGATCGACACGCTCGCTTCCAAAGGCTGTCAAAACAAAACTAGTGAAGGGAATTGACTGAAACTTTGACAGTAGGGTAGTAAAAGAATGTACTACATGATGGTAAAACTCTTTTGTGATAGCAGCGCCATCGGGTGTACTTGTTGAATAACCCTCGAAGATGGGAAAATAGATTTTTTATTTATTTCAATTATTTAAATTCAAATTAGAGTATTAATAAACTTTTATAAAGTTTTGTTTGAATTTTAGAATTCAGTAAAAGAATTCAATGTTTTAGGATTTCATTAAGAAATATAATATAAATACAAATAGTAAATAAAAAGCTTATTATGATGAAAAAAATTCAAATAATCTAACAATTGATGAAAATAATTAATTGTACCATTATAAATTTAAGAGATCTAATAAAATAAGAAAATAATAAATGTATTATAAATTATATGTATATATATATATATACCATACGTATATAATTAATATTAAAAATTAATATATATATTTGTTTGATTTTTCAGCCACCAACAATTCATCCTAATAATATTGTGATTGAAGGGAGCAACATTACCGTACTTTGTATTGCAATGGGTACCCCTATGCCAACTGTGTCATTATATGTTAACGGGATGTTTATCCGTCAGGAAGTCACACGGCATATGGTCACTTTCATACAAAATGTTTCAAGAACAATGGATCAAATTGCATGCTATGCGGATAATGGATACGGAACTCCTATGCAAGCTTTTAGGAAAATCCATATCAGTCGTAAATAGAAATTATATTTTAATCTTTTTTTTTATAATTAAAATATTAACAACTACAAAAAAATTTAATTAACATAATTGATTAAAATAGAATATTATATTAAGGACCGGTGATCTCATATAATCAGTCGACGAGATGAGGTCCTAAGTGCTAATCAAAATAAAGTCTCTATATAAATATCTTTGGAAATTGATAGCTATGAATATAAAATGTAATTTTAATTACTCCTATCAGTACCCGCTCTAGCATTTGCGGCGCCCCAGGCAATAGAATAAATTTCCGCCTATATATCCGTAAAATGTATTACATTCATTACCAAAATGACGCCGTTCAGATTTGCCGCCCACTAGAGCGGCCCCCGCTCCTATTTATATAATCATCATTCTTTGGATAATTTAACAATTATAAGATCACAATTCCAACTATTAAATAGTTCATTTTCAATATAAAAATAGTATTATAATATAAAAAGGCATATATATCTAATCTTATTATGCTAGCTAATATTGTATATATATCTATCTATCTATCTATGTAAATGGGTTCTCAGAAACTGCTCTAACGATTTTTTTGCAAACACCATAGATAGTATTTATAAAGAAAAATCGATCTGTATTGGTTTCATCCCCGGGAAAAATCATCTTCATTAGTTTTTTCTTAATTTAATTAGATATGACGTCACAAATGACTGTAGTTCAAAAAGTTCTAGTCCATGTAGTAGTTTCAGATATCGTCTCGCTAATAGATTAAAATTTTTGTTATTTGTTAACAAAAATTAAAAATCAACAGTCATTTTAAATTTTAAAAATTTTATCAAAATAATGTTCAAACATCTTCAACTTGGATTTAAACCTCGAGTGCAATTCTTCCATTCGCTTATTTTAAATATACCAATTATATATATTTTATTTGACTTTATGAAAATTAATATTAAAATAGGATTTTTATTTAAACACGCTGAAAGTACAAAATCCCTGAAGGAAAATTTAACCACCAGAGTGTTTACACAGATCATGTTTTTCATGGACCTTTAAAATATGGATTTACCCCTCGGGTGCAATTTTTTCATTCACTTATTATTTTCTCATAGCATTCCTTCTATCCTAGAGATTATAGATTTTTTGAAATAATATTTTTTAATTTATTACACTTCTCATTATAATTTTTTATGAATTAAATCAATATTTTGTCTAATGCCTATAAGCTGCCATAAATTATGGCCTAAATTTTTCATAAAATTTCTCTTCCCTTTTATTATATTAGCCTGGTGAATATTATATAATATTATTAAGTCAATATTTAAAGTACCTATTTTATTCACTTTGAAATGTATAATGATAGGAATTAAATAGAAAATTTTCTAAATGGGTTCTTCCAAAGTACTTTTAGTATTATTTATTTTAAATAACTAGCATTTTCACATTAAAATATATATAAATAATGAATTCTGATATTGATAATTAACATCTTGAGCAAATGATTTAATTAACTATATATTTTTATAACTGTTTTTATGTTGAAAATGAAAATGAATTTGTCTAGTTAGAAAAAAGTATTACACAATATAGATTTTATCTCATTAACTTTATACATATAATAAAAGTGATCATATTTCTAATCTTTAAAGATTTAATAATATTAAATTTAAATTATCTAATATGGAATGTTCATGAATTTTAAGATAATATTATAATATTAATAATAATTTCATCAAAACAAATTATATACATATAATAAGAATATATTTAAATTTTATTCCTGATCATATATTAATTAACTTCATTATGTCTTTAGATGTACCACACATAATAGCCTCTGGAATTACGATGGCCGCTCTTGGAGATTCTGTAACTCTGGAATGCCAAGTTGATTCATATCCGGAACCAAAAATGATTTTCTGGAGAGATTATTTAGGAAGAATTCCTGTAATTCAAGGGGGAAAATACAGTTTTAAAATGACCAGAGTCAAAGATGGAAATGTAAGGGATAATTTATATTATATTCTAATATTTATATACTATAAAAAAATTTAATTTTCTGTAACACACTAGATTTTTATTTAATTAATAATTAACATAAATTTTATTAATTTTTTTTTATTCTAGGAAGGGACTAAATATATTATGAGTTTGGATATTAACAAAATATCTAATGTAGATCAAGGCGAATATTTTTGCCATGCAGAAAATGCATTTGGAAGTGCAACGCAACCAGTATCAGTGCGAATTAGAAATATGGTTAGAAAATGTTTTGTTTTTTTTAATTAATTGAAATATATATATATATTATATATATTGTATTTTTTCATTCATTATCTTTTGTTTTGTTTTTTTGAGTCTTAAAGAGAGATTTTATTTCTAGGCCACAGCTACCAATATTAGCCAATGTTGCATTGAACAAAACGTGACGAGTCCTTGTATGGAAGCTTGTTCCTTTTATCTTGATATTGATGCAGTCATAAATAAGCCTGAATGTATTGGAGATTTCAATAAACTTATGCGCTGTGCTGCTGGTACAATATAATATTTTTTATTTTTTATATTATAAATATTAAAACAGGGGTGTCAAACTCGCGGCCCGCGACGACTTTGGACTTTTTTAAAAAATTTTCAATTTGTCTCTTAAAAAAAAAAAATGATTTTAGCAATTAGACTTTCGCCTTTCAATTTGTCCCGATAACTCCCAATTAAATCTACTGTTAGAATTTCTTTTTTTTGTGTTCGTTAATATTTTGTATAGTAAGAATAAGAAAAAAATAAAAATTTATATGGAAAAAAATAGTTTGCTCAAAATAGGACATTTTTTATGCGTTCCCCTTCTTATTTTACCAATACATCACTGTATATAATATATATAATGATTATGTTTAAATATTTCGTAAATACTTTATTTAAAAAAGAAATATTTCTAAAAACAAAATACTATAATTTCTACTCATATTTGTTTATTATTAATACTTTAATCTTATCTTTAGCCATAAACTGTTTAATTTAATTGATCTTGAAGTTTGAAATATTTTTCTTATTTTAATTAAACAAGTATTTAAACATAATCATATATAAAGATTGATCTAGAAAACGATAGTATATTTCTATTATACATTACTAAGAATAAATTCTAGCAAATTGATCTTTTTAATAAAAAATTAAATAATTTTCAAAAAATAACTATGAAACACACCCTATATTGCTTATTTAAAACATTTTGCGACAATATGCATATCTCATTTCCTAAGCGAACAGATTTATCTAATATTTATTTATTTCAGATGGTTCAGATCATCGAGCTTGTTGTGGACAAGCCAGAATACCTCGAGAATGCTTAGATTGGTGTAGGGGCCATCCTAATTTGAACAACACGTTCTGTGTTCTTACTTTTACTAAACAAATCATGAACTGTTTCCAGGAAGGTCGTGGTTAGTTTTTCTAATGATATATATATTTTACAAATATATTTTATAACTGTCCTAAACAAAACAAAAATAACCATCTAATAAATTTAACAGTATTAATCAGCAGATTTTTATTTATATGTTTTAAATGTTTATATTATATTTTTTCAGAGAGTTTACCTGGTCCTCCTCAAAATCTGTCTTTTGTACTTCTTGACTCTTCCTCAGTTTTAATTAAATGGGATCCTCCAATTAAGAATCCTTCTACAGTTGAAATTTATAAGTAAAATTTATCTATTTATTTCTATTATATTGTTGAGATTAAATATCATTTAAATGAATTTGTATTTTAGAGTAATATGGAATAAAAAAGATTCTGATTATTATATAAAAAATGATACCAGAAGCAATAGTATAATTTTAACTGGATTAGAATTAGGAGTAGTGTATGAATGTGCAGTTAAAGCCGTCAATCAACTTGGAATGAGTATAAAATCAAAATCAATTCAATTTTCAATCAGCGATGAATATATTACTTCTTCAGCTAATATCCGTATGTTTTATTAGGAATAAATATTAAATATTTAAAATATGGTTATCATATTATTTTACTAAAAATTATTTACAGAAACAAGTTCCCATGCCGGGATTGCTGTAGCTATCATATTTGGAGTACTTGCTTTAATAAGTGTAACGATTCTCGGAATTTGGTATTTTAGAAGGAAATTAATGGGAAGAAAATCACCAAATGGAATTGCATTCGAAAATCCAAGCTATCTACGTGAAGTAAATATGGATCATATTCAGGTAAACCCGTTATTTATTGTAAATTAATAATCAAACTTGTTATAATTAATAATATATGATATATTTATTGTATCTTCTACTAAATAAATTAATTATAAGACAAAATTATATTATATTTCATATATTTAAAATTGTTAATTACATGATTTTATTTTATGAAAGAAATAACATTTATTAATATATATATATATATACACACGAGGTCTGTTTAAA
Source organism: Labia minor (assembly GCA_963082975.1). Lineage (NCBI taxonomy): Eukaryota > Metazoa > Arthropoda > Insecta > Dermaptera > Spongiphoridae > Labia > Labia minor. The sequence continues at coordinate 11,449,544 of OY720348.1, forward strand.
AGAAAAGGTGAATTTGGAATTTGGAATTTCTGTGTACATTCGATTATCGAAAGTTTTTTTTGTTATATAGGTACACATATGTTTCTCATATGTTGACATTATCAGCCATTTTGAATTAGTTGTTTGTTTTGACAACTGAAAAAGTTAGTCACGTTTTATGTGTTCTTCGATTTTTTACTTAAAAAAAATAAGGAATACTATAAGGAAGTTATGCAACGTTTGTGCGTGAAGTAATACGGCTCAAACGATCGGCACACATCATTGTTTGTTCGTGATTTTTTGGTCAAAAACAACACCGTAATCATGCCTCAACCACCAAATTCACCAGATTTGACTTACTGATTCCAAAACTGGAGAGGTCAATGAAAGTAGAGCGTTTTAGCACAATTGATGAGATAAAATTGGAATCGAAGAATGATGTGATGATCATCCTGAAATGCGCATTTCAGAAGTGCTTCGACGATTGAAAGAAGCGCTAGCATAAGTGCATTATATCTGAGGGGAATTACTTTGAAGGGGTCAAAATGGATATTGATGAATAAATAAATACTTTTCGAAATAATTCAAAATTCACCTTTTCTTTTGAACAAACCTCGTATATATCTAATATATGAAAAAAAATAAATTTCACGTTGTTCAAGTAAATAAAAATTTTATTTTAATAAAAAAATTAATATATACTTTTAAAAATTTATATAGCATTCGAAAATATATCTGATAATAATTTTATAGTATTTTTGCTAATTAATTATTTTATAATGTTTATTGAAATATCTTTTTTACAATACTTTTAATAATTTTCCATGGCCTTTATTATAATCTTTATGAAGTTACTAAGAGATAACATGAGAAGACACAAAATAAAACAATCTATTTCAAATATTTCCATTCATTTTAATTATGACATTACAGATTTCACCAGGGCAAGCTCAAGAGAATAATATTACACCATCTTCAAGTACCACTAACGGAATACCCACTAATTCAACAACCCAAGGATGGAAACATGAGACACTCCACGTACCTTTACAGTCCAATGAGATTCCACCCACCTTTTATGAAGAGTTAAAACTTGGACAAGATGGAGTTGGCTTTAAGCGATTAAAATAATTTAAATTGGAGATTTACACAATTGTCTCTCTAAACTGGTCATTTTAATGTTAATTATATAAATATTATATATATATACATATATACATATGTATATATGTATATATATATATGGTATATATTATTTTTTTTATTAATATTTAATTGTTCATAAAAATAGAAAAAATAAAACATTTTTTTTTCTTGAAAATAAAACCATTTGGTAATTGTTTAGTCTAACCGATGTATCATGGATTTGGATAAAACTTTACCATTGACTCCTTTTTTGGTTCAAAACAAACTTTCCTTAAGCAGTATGTGGCGGTCGCTTCTAGTTTACGAGATAAATATTATTAAAGTTTGCATATAAACTAGTTATGAATGAGCAGCCATTTAATAATGTTTTATTGACTAATTCGCTAATCATTAACTTATTCAATAATTTTCGGTTTTATAAGTTCGGTGTGGATATAGGAAAATTATTTAATTAATTAATTTTTTAATCTTCTTATATCGAAACCAAACAAAAAAAAAACCAGAAAATTAGTGGAGCCCTCTGGTGGTCAAATAATCAAATATGGTAGCTAAATTGGTAATAAACTATAAGCGACCCCACATACTGCTTAAGGAAGGTCGGTTTTGAATAAAAAAAAGAATCAATGGTAAAATTTTATCCAAATCCATGATACATCGGTTAGACTAAACAGTTACCAACCATCTAATATATAAATTATTATTTTATATTACTTCATTTAAAAGGCCATCATACATGAATTGTAATGAAGTGTAATCCTCAATAATTCTGACCTAAACACAAAGATATATGAACCATTTGTAATTTTCCAAATGGCCGGTCCACCCCAATTTCAATCACATGTTTCATATTTTCTCATCATTTTCATAACATTTTTACATATTATTTTGTTAGAAGATTTCTTTTTCTCTTATATAATAATATATATAATAATTTTCATACAACCAATTCAGCAAAAAATTTTAATTTATTCCAACAACTAATTAGCTAAATGTCGTAAACATATGATAAATATAGAAATTGTTTTATTAATCGATCAATGGAAATGTGTTGGTTGATATCTTTATAAAAAAAAATAAATGATGGATCTATGATCAATTTAGTCATTTTATCAAATGGTTATGATATTCGTATCAATGTATGATGCCAATTATTTACACCTCAAGGGCAAATCGAATCTAGTAGAACAGATCTAGTTTATTTAATAACAGGGTCGTAGTTTCACCAAAATGGCGATTTATGATTCATCTATAATTGTGATAATTAAATAATATATCAATAGATATATAGATAGATAAATCTTTATATCTACATATGTATATACATATAAATAGATATAAATTTTGATTTTATTTTTGTAAATAACTACAAAGACTTTTTTTAATATTAATTTTTACTTTAGAATTGAATTTATTGGATTTTGGAATGGAAAATAGGAAGACCGCTTCCCATTTGTTAAATAAGTTGTGGTCAACGAAAAAAACAAAAACAAAAATAAACAATGATTATTTGTATAATTATAATAATATTAATCAAATTAATTAACAATTTTTCCAATACAAATAATTAAATGGTGAAAGAATATATTAATTCATCTTTAATATCACATAATGTAAAAATATATTTTTTCCTTTTCAAAGGGGTTAATAAAATATAATTTAGCTTATTTAATATTTAATTCTCCTTGATCTTTTTTTGATTTTGACGTATATTTGAAAATATATTTATATATATTTGTTCGTTTAGGTTATCCTGAAAGATTTTATTAGTATGAAAAATTATTTCCGGGTTATTTTCACGTTTAATTGTGAGATTGAGTCTCGACGTTTCTTCACCATTTATTTAGGAGGGAATTTTTTTGGAATTCTGGGTCGTAATCTGTCGATGTTGGGATTTTCGGTTGAATAGGGGTGGAAGATTTTTTTTCAGTTGAAATTCGAATCTCACAATTAAACGTTTAAATAACTCAGAAGTAGTTTTTCATATATATATATATAGTAAATAATATTTTTCTCTTTTGTAATATTTATTTAGAATAATTGTTCCTAAAGTGAGTAATGGAAAAGGGGGATAGAATGACAAGTTGAGGGGCAAAAAGTCTCATTAATTAGGGGATGGTGAAAGCTTAGGAAAATATCTACGATTAAAAAACTTTTGTTTGTCTGATTTTTTTCATATATATATATATATATAATATCAAAGTTGTAAATATTGTTTTAATTTTACAAATTAATGTAGATTGTATTTTTTTGTAATTGATAATGATTTAATTATATATAGTATAAATATAGTGTTTTGTTTGTTAGATAAAGCGCCGCTTTTCGATTTAAGAAAAGCGGTGCTGAATAATTTTTTCTGAAAGAAGTAACTGTATACCCAAAATGAAGTCTTTTAAATATTATCATATATATATATATATAAGTATATACCTCAAATTAATATAATATACCTCACGATCTTAAAAAAGAACTGGAGAGAAATAAAAATAAAATAAAAAAAAACAAATATAAATATAAAATAAATAAATAAATGTTTCTTTCTATTTTTAAATGAACGGATCTCTAATGTTTTAAATCAGCGTTTTCCAAAGTGTGGGTCGCAACCCGTCTACGGGTCGCAGAAAAATTCATCTGTTTCGGGGTAGAAATTGTAATAATACTAAAAAAATTTCTTTTACATATTATTACATCGGTTAGTCACTAGGAATAGTACCGAAGTGTGTATTTGTACTCTTTCATATATCATATGTAACTTTACCGCTTGCTCCCGCATCCCAACATCATTACGTCCTAATTTGGAATTTTTATGTGATTACAGACAAAATTATCCTTCCACTTAGGAAAAAATATGTAAAACAAGTTTACTTCATTTACTTAAGTAAAACTTATTGAAGATAATTGGTATATTTTTAATTACTTATGTTTTTGTTATATAGTTATTGCAATTTTTGTGTACGAAATAAACAAAAATTAACTTGATTTTTATTAAAAATAAAATTTGTTTTTTTTTCATAAGGTGGCTCACAAAAAATTTTAAAATCTCATTCTGGACTGCGATCAAAAAAGTTTGGGAAACGCTGTTTTAAATGATTCATATATTATTATGTTAATTAATTTTTAATTTACATTATCAATGGTCTAAAAAATATTGTTTGTAATAAAATTTATTTTATGATGTATAAAAAAAATTATAATTAAAAAATCCTAATTGTCTTTCTTAATCCAATATTAATTAAATCCATCTTAGCTTATAATTTATAAATTATATTATTAAGTTAATATAATATAATATTATTGGGTAATAAAAATATTACTGATAATTACTTTTTTTGAAATTTTCATTCTAATTTGAATTTATTTTTCTTGATAAGAACCGTCACTTTGACATTAGTTAAAAAAAATTGTTTACAATGTTTTAAAAAAGATATTAGTCTTATTCTCTTTGTAAAATAAATATATATATATATATATATATATATAATTAATTAAAATTATATTATATATAAAAATACAAGTCTTATCATTTTTTTTCTACACAGTCATGTTATGCTATCTACTTTTTGAAAACTACATTATTTCTGCATTAATTAAAATTATAATACATAATTAAATAGTTAATAGCTATCGTAAGAATCAAACTCATTTTATAAATTTCTCTTAAATATACCTCTTTTCAATTATTATTATTAAATTTTTAATATATAATTTGTTTTTTTAAAATTTATTCTTACAATAATATCAAAACAATATTAAAAAAAAAATAAAGTCAAATAAAGTTAGACTTTTATTAACCTAATCATATTAATTACATTTTTTACAAATTAAGTCATAAAACAGTTCCCGCTGGCTCTATAATTTGTCTATTTATTTTATGTGGCGGCATGAGCCACCGGTGGTACATGCCGGCGGGAACGTGTTAAGTTAAGCAATTCAAAATTTTTGAACAGGGAAAGACTTCTAAGCCTAACCCAACTGTTTATATTATTGTTGTTTTTGAAAAGATCTTTTAGCTTCATTAACTACCTATTACAATAATAGTTAATTGTTTTAATGCAATTTATTATAGTACTTATTTCTTAATTTATAAATTAATCAAACTTTTACTTTTATGTATATATTATATATCTCGTCATAAATTAAATGTAAATAATTATAATTGATAGTTTAATTGTAAGTTATTAACTTAACAACGAGAGTATAAATTTTACCGGAAAAATAAACCTTTTAGGAAAAGTGATAATTATAGATAATAAAAAATAAAAATAAAAACAAATAAACCATATTAAATCTTTATATAGAACAAGAAAAGATTGTTTATAATTTACAGGTGAATTGATAGGATATTAAAAATTATTTATGTTGATTGATAATAAAATTTAAATAAAATTTTGGTTCCCTACTCCTGGTATTGTGGGCCATATTCCATTTTTTAAATGTTCTATTATATAATAATTAATTTTTCTATCATTGTGATACCAATTAAATTGATAGAGAGAAGAATACAACTTTCTAGATATCCTCAAAGGGCAATGACATTGATTTTTTTGATTATTTTCTTATATAAATAAATGTAAAACTTTCGCTTTTCGATCTAATCGATTTGAAAATGTCTTTTTTTATATTCCTAGTTTACATATATTTTTGTTTAGGTATTTATTTGAGTTCAATAAACATTTATTTTTTTAAAAAAGAAAACAATTTTCTTTGAAATATATTTGAATAAATCAATTCATAAACAATACATATTACAAATATTTTCAAATATTGTTAAAATTGATTGGTTTTTTTTTTTTTTTTTATTATACGAAAAAAAATTTCTTTGTCTGACAATGAAACACAAGATTTTTGAGAATTTTTTGTTTTTTTTTTTGTTTTGTAACGAAGAACTCTTAGATGACGTGCTGTAAAGTTTAAAAATCGTGCGTTTAGTTTGTTATAGTCAATCGAAAGATTGTGATAAAATATTTAGTATGAATTTTAATCTACTGTTCTGAAATGTCGAAGACTGAGCGAAATTCCATTTAAAAAAATTTAAACACTCTTAAAATTTGTTCATGCGAATCATAACACACATTGTCGAATTTATTCATTTTTCAAAAATGTGAAAATTTATTAATTTCATTCAATCGCCACAAATAAACAACTAAACCCTCATGTCTGAAATTTTATCAGTTCGCTATATAAAGGATTATTAATCTCCAATAATGTTAAATAAGTAAAAATTAATTTCTAAAAAATTTGGTGTTGTCATTGTCAGACCGAGAAATTTTCAATATATATATTATATATATATTTATAATATAATAATTTTTTTTAAATAGCATTAGAGAATACAAACTCCAATTCGCAAGAACCATTGCCGATGGAAGAGTATGGCAAATCATGGATTTATATGCCTGATGGGGAAGGAATACCAAGAGTTGCTTATTTAGATCCTTATTATGTAGATAATGTGATATCACGAAAAGAAAATCAAAATAACAATGCTTCCTCAATATTTCTCCATCTGTATACCAGGTAATTGGAGGTTTAAATATAAGTATATGTAATGAATAAATTTTTGTATTTTATGTTATGTATCCTTGAATATTTAGTTATTGAAATGAGATTTATTTTGTATATTTAGAAATATTCAATTAAATTTTATTTAAATAAAAAAACATTATATATGGAAATATTGGAATTAACTCAAAAATTATAAAAATATAGACATATAATAATACTACATGGGCTTCTGGGATTTTTCAATAGGTGACGCCACTAGAAAATGAACATGACTCATTTCGAGAGGCTCATCTGTCACTAGTTGATGTATGAAGTATCATGACATTCCGTCCATTCGTTCACAAGCTACAGTCGTTTGAGTGACGCTACTTTCGCCTTCATAAGAAAAATGGAAAAACAGCAATATCGCGTGTTGATAAACTGTTGTCATCGAAGGAGCAGATGTGGGATAACTTTCCTGCAACCACTGCAACGATTGTTCACAAGTTTTTCCCATTAAAAAACAATGTTTAATCAAGACGCGATATTATTGTTTTACCATTTTGCTTATGAAGGCGAATGTACTGTCACTCAAACGACTGTAGCTTGTAAACAAATGGACGAAATGTCATGATACTTTATACATAAACTAGTGACAGATGAGCCTCTCGAAATGAGTCATGTTCATTTTCTAGTGGCGTCACCTATCGAAAAATCCCGGGATTTTTCAGCCCATGAAGTATAGAATCAATAAAATTGTAATATTTTTAAATAAAACCGATCATTGTAGACATAAATATTGAACGATTTCCTGACCACATTATATGTCAACTCCAAATCTTTTATAAAAGGAAAAATTATTATAATAAAAAAAATATGTCATAGGATCATTTAATGTAACTATAGTTGTAAGAATATAATAAATGGATATTATTTTTTTCTTTTTAATATTATAGATCCAATTCAATAGAAGGTGAAAAAATTTATCTAAATAATAAAAATGAAGTTTTAAAATCCAATTTTGACCCTTCAAAACCAACTCGTTTTGCTATTCATGGCTGGAAAGGAAATTACAAAGCCTATTCTGTTCAAATGATTAAAGATGGTACATTATTTTTTAATTCTTTTAATCAAACTTTTATATTTAATTAATTATTTAATTAATAATTATTATTTTTTCTCTCGAATTAGTGAAAGTCTTGTTGAATTTTTTTTTAGCTTATTTAGAAAAGTCTGATTCGAATGTATTTGGTGTGGACTGGTCGGAATTGGCTCAAAATACGTTTTATTTTATTCCAAAATGGAATACTGACTCCGTAGGGCGTGAACTCGCTTCATTTGTCGATTTTTTGATCATTGAGGGCAAAGCGAATCCATCTGATATTCATATCATCGGTCACAGTTTGGGTGCTCATGTTGCCGGATTTACAGGAGCTTATACAACAGCCGGAAAAATCAGCCGAATTACTGGTATAAAAATTATACCTATTTCGTAATTTATCGATATATATTATTATTATTATTATTATTATTATTATTATTTTCCTTCAAGGGCTTGATCCAGCGATGCCGGGTTTCCAATTTTGGGAATCAAAAAATGGTTCGCTCGATTCATCAGATGCAGAATTTGTTGACGTGATTCATACTTGTTCAGGTATTTTGGGGTATAGTCAACCATTGGGTCATGCTGATTTTTATCCGAATGGTGATATCCCCCCTCAGCCTGGATGCCAGGGGGTATTTCAAATAGCGCGTAAGTTGATTTTCAATTAATAATACTTAGATTAAAAATTAATTCTCTTCTTCTTCTTCTTCTTCTTCTATTATAGGCCTAAGGCCTGTTCTTCTTCACTATCCTCAGGTCTTTTTTGGGAAGAGTACGCCCAGCAGTCAGCCCATTTTTTCGGTGGCTTGGTCAATTGTGTTGCTGGCCTTCCATCCCGGGCTATATTCTCAAGAGCCCTTCCGCGTTGGCTCTTCCTACGTGTTCGTTCCATTTTTACGGCGAATCTTAACCCATTTGCCGTAATAGGTTCGTTGCCGTGTCGTCAATGTGTTAATCATTCCAATTTTCGAGGCTGTGTGTGGTTCTTTGAGCAATTGTGATTTGCGTCTCTTGAGTAGATTGCTAGTCTCATCTCCGAGACGTGGATGTTTTTAGTTAAGTCGAAGCCCCCCAACACGACAAGGTGACATCCATGGTGGGGCTTGCCGGAGGCAGCTGATGTTAAATTAAATTGAAAATTTTTGTTCTTAGTTGGAATCGAACTCCGACTTCTTGCGTGGAAAGTTGGTATCCAACGCTCTCGGCTACCCTGCCTCCTTAAAAATTAATTAAAATATGAAAATCTATTATATTTCTACTTATATTATATAAAATATCTGAATAGATTAAAGTCATATAAGTAAAACATACGGTATATAGTTTTTTATTTATATGATATTGGCAAATTATCAGAGACGTAGTAATTCAAAGTATATTGAAAAAAAAGTAGGGGGAGTATTAAATATTTATAAACTATTAATTAAGGAAGGAAAATTTTTTTCATATATTAATAATGCCTATTTAAGAGATATTTCCAAGTTACGATTCAGTACAGTGGTTATCTAAAATGTTCAAAAAAGAAAAATTTTAATATAATATTTATTTATAATTTAATTAAAATTGAATTTACTTCTTTATAAAAATGAACCGTGTTTAATTAACATAAGTATTGGATAAACGAGTTTATATATATATATATATATATAAGAACGACCAAAATAAAATAAATCCTCTTAATGTAATATATTTACTTTATTGTGGGGTAACATACATTAAAATATTTATATATTACATTATATTTATATTTTTATTATTATTATTATTATTAAATATTATTATTAATAAAGAAGTGTAAGGCATTTCAGTAAAAATTTGTGCCATGAAATAATCACTCATCAATCCTTAATCGTTCTCTCATCACTGAAACCGTATCTGGACTTCGTGCTAGATCCCAGAAAAAGAAAAATTCTCTTGCCAGGCCTGGGAATCGAACTCGAGTCCATAAACTTTATAAAAAGATGCCCTGCTTCCCTTTTTTTACCGACCGACGATAGGAAGGGAAGGTATTGTTTTCACACCAAATTTCACATGTGGAGATTTTTAAAGACCTCCACGAATCATGCATTTTGTTAACATATAAAAAGTAGTTTGTCCGTTCGTTCGTTGTGTGTCCGTATAGACGTGTACAGCTTGAACGGCTCAACAGAATTTCATAAACAATGTATATTTACTTAATGCATCAGTAGCATGAATTCAATAACTTTTGGTGTATATCCAGAAACCGGAAGTGGTAGTTTACAAAGTATTAATTTTATATTCATTGTCAGAAAATATTTCCCTTAAAATATAGTAGTGATAAATAATTGATTAATTAAACTGAAAATAAAAACAAAGATAATATATAATGGAATTTTGTAAATTAAACCACATATTGATATTTGTTATTGTAAATTTATTCAAAAAAATACAAACATATACACAACGTTAAATGATCATTGGTCACTTGTCACTGGATACTCGAACAGTGCAGTCGCTTGATAACGATTGCAGAAGTAGCAATCGAAACGTTGTGTATATGTTTGTATTTTTTTGAATAAATTTACAATAACAAATATCAATATGTGGTTTAATTTACAAAATTCCATTATAAATAAAAACAACCACCAAAGCTTTAATAATTTAAAGATAATATAATTAAGTCATTTTAATTCAAGTTTTAAACATATTTTTTTTTGATACTTTATATATATTATATTAGGTTGTCAAGGATGAAATTTGTAGCTAGTAATATGGCCAACCTTAATAGCTTATAACTTGACATTGGCTGAATATTTTACCGTTATTTTTTTTTCTGTCAATTTACACAGCTTGCTTGTTTGAAAGAATTATTATAATCCCTAAAAAGTGTAAAACGGTTTTTTTTTAAATCAATTTTGTTTAAAATGGAAAGGTCAGAAATTCGAACAATTATGAAGTATGAGTTCCTACGTGGAAATACGGCGTCGCAGGCCACGCGAAACATTAATACTGTATTTGGCTCTAGTGTTACTACGCAACAGACAGTATCTAATTGGTTCGCTAAATTTCGAACAGGTAACTTTGACCTCGCAAATGAGCCTCGCGGTCGCCCGAAATCAAAGGTGAATAATGACGATCTAAAGGTCACCGTTGAGTCTGACCCATCCCAAAGTGCATATGAATTATCACTAAAGTTTGGTGTTACCAAACAAACAATATTGACTCATTTAGCGCAAATCGGGAAGATGAAAAAGTTGGACGCAGGTGTAATCCATTATGAGTTCATGAAACATGGCTCATCGATTACAGCAGACATATACTGCAACCAACTGGACGAAATGATGCAAAAACTTAAAGAAAAACAGCCCAGATTGGTCAACAGATCGACACCTATCCTTTTGCATGATAACGCTAGACGACTCACTGCACAAATGACTGTGGCAAAGATACAGGAATTGGAGTAGGAACTTCTCCATCATCCACCATACTCACCAGACCAAGCCCCCACTGACTACCACTTCTTCCGAAATTTGGACAACTTCTTGATGGGAAAAAAGTTTAATTCCGATAATGCAGTTAAACTGGCCTTCCAGGAATTCATTGACTCCCGTTCACCAGGGTTTTATACTAACGGCCTGAATAACCTCCCACTTAAATGGCAAAAGTGTGTAGACAATATGGGTGCATACTTCGATGATTAGAATAACTCCTTATGTTTGTAAGTTATCAATAAACTTTGTGTTTTTTTCTACAAATTTCATACTTGACGACCTGATAAATAGAGGTATGTAAGAATATTGTGATGTAATCTCATCGAAATCAGTTCAGCCAAATTTTAATGTTTAACGTCAAAATTTCCAGACAGACAGACAGACATGAAAAATTCTAAAGTCACTCTTGGATTCTAGAGGTCATGAAACGCATAGATATGCAAAAAATTTTAAATTCACAACAATGTGCAGACAAAAACCTTTATATATATATGTATATACATATAAATAAATTAAATTTAAGAAAATATATATATTTTATATCAACAGGCCTACTTTTCTGTGTTTCAGTGCATTAATATATAGGTTTAAGGAGTATATGTTTTATTAGTAATTTATGTTCTTTTAAATTATTTTAACGGTGATTCGATGATCTAGTTATCTTATCTTATTATGCTAGCTAAAATTGTATCTATCTATCTATCTATATATATTGGTTCTCAAAAACCGCTCTAACGATTTTTTTCAAATTCACACTAGATATAGTATTTATAAAGAAAAATTAAGTTTTATTGATGATATCTCTTGAAACATTCAGCTTCATTATTAATTTCTTAATTGAAAATTATATATGGAAAACGTCAAAATTGGCCTCCATTTTTATTTGTATTAATATTTTTTTTTATTTAAAATATTTTAAAATTTATTATTTAATTTCGAAATAAAATTAAAAATATTTATTTTTAATAAAATATATATAGATATTTATTAATCTCTCTCAAAAAAAAAAAAATAAAATAAAAAACATCAAATCTGCCTGCTAAGACAGTAAAAAAATGACAATTTTTTATCTAAATACATATAGTCCAGCGGTTGGACTGATGTTTTAACGAGTGTATTTCGTCGGTTCGAAACTCTCCGGGTGAATCGTTATTTAAAAATGAAAATGAAAATAATGAATTTGTTATTTTTTTTCTTTTTATCTATTGTTTACATTTTAATAAATTACTATTTTATATTTATTTATTCATTGTTCTTTTATTAAATTTAATATTTATTAATATTATTTATTATTAATTTATATATTGATGACATCACAAATGACATTTATATTGAAATTTGACTCCCGCCTTTTTTTAAAGAATATTGTATTAATATTTTTTTTATATTTAAAATATTTTAAAATTTTTTATTTAATTTCGAAATAAAATTAAAAATATATATTTTTTTTATATTTAAAATATTTTAAAATTTTTTATTTAATTTCGAAATAAAATTAAAAATATATATTTTAATAATATTTTATAATTATAAATTACGATATATATTTATCAATAATAATGAATTTTTTTTTTTAACTTAATTACAGAGCCGAGGCTCGGGGTCCCGGTATGATCTTAATATATTGTGAGAATTAGATAAATAATGTAGAGAGAAAAAAATATTTAAAAATAGATATTTATTTAAATGAAATAAAATTATTTAATTTACAGAATGAAAATGTCTATAATAATGTCTAAACATTTTTTCTTTATAATTTTACATTATAATAATACTAATTACAGTAGTTATAATATATGGGGAATTTTCAACTTTGACTGCCGATTTGACCATGTTCCCAAACGAATTTTAAAAAAACCAAGACCACTTTACATTTACACATTTTAAGCTCTAATCGAATCCAAAATCAAAATTTAAAAAATCGAAAAACAAACTCACAGATATATAGATTTTATAAATGAACATTTATACAATTTATTTTAATTAATTTGAAACATTTTAGGAAACAAATTTTTAATGGGTCATTTTTAGAAATCCCATTTAACAATTATAATAAATAATTAAAAAATTGTAAAATTTTTAAAGTATATAAAAATAAATTGTATAAATTGGTTAAAGGGTCGAGTGATAGTTCGGTGTCCCAGGTATATATTTTATATTAACACGCCTACTTTTCTGTATAATAAAGATATAAAGAATCATATTTTAATTTTTATATAACCAAGAAATCATTTTTTCACTTAAAATATAGTTGTAAAGCCCAAATCTCCGATCCATATAACATCATCGACTGGGCCGCTACCAAAAGGAGTCTTCTCTTGCTCTGACTAGGGCCACCGGTATTTGCCATTAGTCTCGAAAAAATAATATTAAATTTTATATAAATTTATAAATTAGAATATTTGAATTTGTTTAAATTTTAACACATGTAATCAATCATATGCATAAAGAATAGAAAATTTTGAAAATCAACTTGGTATTAAATTCAGAAAAAAAAAATACTCATATATAGAATATATAGACTATTCGAATATAATTGAAACTCTTTCTCTCCCTCTATTTTAAATTTGAAAAAACGGAGTGTTAAGAAATTAAGATTCCTTATACAACATGGATGGTTAAATGAATTGGGCTCCCTACCTCCCTGAGAAATTCACATTAAAAATGTTTATAATATTTTAGTTTATTAAATCAAACTATTATTTTTTTATTTCAATATTTTTAATGTTAATACAATAATTTTTATTTTATAATCTATAAAATAATTTAATTATTTTTAAAAACAACGGTCTTCAATTACAATTTTTTTACTCTCTACTGACTGTTCATTTCATAACTGAAAATAGTGTCGAATAGAAATAGACGATATTACTTGGATTAATCTTATTATGCTAGCTAAAATTGTTTGTTTGTATTATTGAGGACCCCAGTTCAATTCATTTTAATCAGATTGATGCAATGATGCAACATTTAATAATTGTAATAAATAATTAATTGTAGATTAATATTTTTTAAAGGGTCGAGCGACAGCTCGGTGTCCCAGGTATTAATATTACCAGCCAAACCCAATAATAATGAATCATTTTTTTTAACTTAAGTACCGAGCCGAGGCTCGGGGTCCCGGTACTTAATATTACCAGCCAAATCCATAATTAGGAATCATTTTTTTTATTAACCGAGCAGTGGCTCGGTGAATCAGGTATGTATTACTAAATGTTAAATATTATTAATTTTCTTTTTACAATAATTTCATTCAAAAAAACTTTTTACATGTATGAATTAGTAAATGACAATTTAAATGTGTATAAATTAAATTCAAAATGCTTTTCTCGTGTAAGAATTAAAATAAGGATTTTTATAAAGTTTATTTTTTATTTACAATTATAGATTAGTACATTGAAAGAATTATAGACATATTTTAGATTTGTATAAATAAATAATAAATAAATTAACATATGGATAATAAAATGATAGGATTCTTAAATGTAATAGATAATAAGTAAGGGACCAAATAAAATAGTAAATATAAATACTAAGTTAAATATATTAGATTTTTATTGATTTAAACTATAATATGAGCTATAAAGTATAAAAGCTATATTTTTTTATAGAAAATTTTGTTTTCATTATTAAGCCTATTTTTTAAACATTATGCATTAATAAATGTTTATTTAATTGTGATTTCCTATTAAATTTCTTTTTACAATAATTACATTCAAAACATTTATCTCCAGTATGAATTATTAAATGTTTAACTAAACTTGATTTTTGATTAAATTTCTTATTACAATAATTACATTCAAAAGGTTTTTCTCCTGTATTAATTAATTAATAAATGTCTATTTAAATTTGCTTTATCATTAAATTTCTTTTCACAATAATTACATTCAAAAGGTTTTTACTCAGTATGAATTATTAAATGTTTAACTAAACTTGATTTTTGATTAAATTTCTTTCTACAATAATTACATTCAAAAGGTTTTTCCTCAGTATGAATTATTAAATGTTTAACTAAACTTGATTTTTGATTAAATTTCTTTTCACAATAATTACATTCAAAAGGTTTTTCTCCTTTATGAATTAATAAATGTCTATTTAAATTTGCTTTTACATTAAATTTCTTTTTACAATAATTACATTCAAAAGGTTTTTCTCCTTTATGAATTAATAAATGTGTTTTTAAATTTGCTTTTACATTAAATTTCTTTTCACAATAATTACATTCAAAAGGTTTTTCCTCAGTATGAATTAATACATGTGTTTTTAAATTTGCTTTTACATTAAATTTCTTTTTACAATAATTACATTCAAAAGGTTTTTCCTCAGTATGAATTATTAAATGTTTAACTAAACTTGATTTTTGATTAAATTTCTTTTCACAATAATTACATTCAAAAGGTTTTTCTCCTTTATGAATTAATAAATGTCTATTTAAATTTGATTTTACATTAAATTTCTTTTTACAATAATTACATTCAAAAGGTTTTTCTCCTTTATGAATTAATAAATGTCTATTTAAAATGAATTTCAGATGAAACTTCTTTTCACAATAATTACATTCATAAGATTTTTCTCCTCTATGAATTAATAAATGTGTTTTTAAAGTTGATTTCAGATTGAATTTCTCTTTACAATAATTACATTCAAAAGGTTTTTCTCCTGAATGAATTAATAAATGTCTATTTAAATTTGCTTTTACATTAAATTTCTTTTTACAATAATTACATTCAAAAAATTTTTCTCCTTTATGAATTAATAAATGTCTATTTAAAATGAATTTCAGATGAAACTTCTTTTCACAATAATTACATTCATAAGATTTTTCTCCTCTATGAATTAATAAATGTGTTTTTAAAGTTGATTTCAGATTGAATTTCTCTTTACAATAATTACATTGAAAACGTTTGTCTTCTGTATGGTTTGAATCAGTTTCTTCTTTAACTTTTTCGTTTAAATATTTCTCTGCGTCCTTTTTGAGTTTTACATCATTTTTGAAAATTGACAATATTTTTTTATGAAAACATTTTTTTAAATGTTTCGATAAAAATTCCTCACTTATATAATTTGTATGACAATATACACAAGAATATAAAGGACCTAAAAAAAGAATTGTTTTCGTTATTTTAAATCATTATATTTTTATTTATAATTTTTATTCATATTATATATTTTATAATTCAATTTAAGGAATAATATCATTACAAATAATATTAAAAAAGTAATTTTAGTGACGATTAACATTAATTGAGATGAAAAAAACATAGAAATAAAAACTAACCTATATATATTGGATATCTTGTGTCTTCTTGGGAATTAAGATCCATTATTACTTGATTAATATATTATCAATTCTAAAATATTTACTAGGTAATAAGTAATATAAATAAGATGGGCAGTGACATAAACGTTTTAAATTTTGATTTTGATTTACAATTATAATTATGATCTAAATATTTGTCTTTAAGATACGTAGCAACCAGGTGGATGACACGCAAATTTGACTTCCGGAAAGCTTATGTTTTTACTCTTATCATTGTTAGATGGCGCTGCTATCGACAAATTACATTTTTACCGACCGACGATATGAAGAGAAGGTATTGTTTTCACACCAAATTTCACACAGGCGGAGATTTTTAAATATCACGAATCATCCATTTTGTTAATAGAAAAAAGTATTTTTAGCATGATGTCTTACTGTCTGTCCGCCCGTCTATTGTGTGTCCATATATACGTGTACAGCTTGAAATAAAATTAAGAAATATACCTATATTATGTTATATCCACAGGCCATACTTTTGTGCATGAATAGGTACGTTTAAGGGCTGTATGTTTTATTACCATTTTTTTTAATTTATTTTCTTTTAAATTATTTCAATGGCGATTCGGTTTGGCAACCTGATAATAACGAATCACTTAAAAATTATCTGAGTAAGTAATTTCCACATATTTCTTATTTATATATATTTTAGTAAAGTTAAAAAGAAAATGAAAAATGATCTATACAAATAAACTATTGCTTTTGTTTCTAAATTTAAAATGTGGAATAAGCGGCCTGGAATATCTTACTCAACACCATCAAACTATAACTCTTTGCTATTATCACTTGTTTCGTTTGATAGGCTTTCAAAATAACTCCTTATGTTTGTAAGTTATCAATAAACTTTGTGTTTTTTTCTACAAATTTCATACTTGACGACCTGATATATAATGTTGTTGGGAAATTAATTTATTTCAAATTGTCGGTCGGTTCTGTGCCTGGCCACAGCTCATTTTTTATAAGTTTTGAAGGCCCCTGAGTCATTTCATTAAGGTTGAGAAAAATGTCTGTGTGTGTGTGTGTGTGTGTGTAGACAAGATTACGCAAAATCGGTTTGAGCTAGAATAATGAAATTTGGTACACGAGCATTATTCAAAATTTGTAGTTTTCTATCAACTTTTGATAAATGTAGCTCAACCGGAAGTGGGTCATTACCTACCACGTTTTCATTTTTTTTCCTCTAAAGTGACGATAAAAATAAAGATATATGTTTGATAGTTTTTCATATGATTAAAAATTGTATACAACTGCTATATATAGAATTTCAGCTTGATTGCTGAAAGTATCGGAATTAATTTTTTAAATTTTATAACACGTTGACTCCCAATTGCGCGCCAGCAAGTGACGTGGTGTCATTAACAAAGAGCTAAACACATGCTGGCACCTGTTGACGTGTCCTATCTCAGAAGCCAGTTTAAAATTAAATTTCTCGATTTCTTTTTAAATGTATCGAAGGGAGTTAATCTAATAATGGTATAATAATTTAAATGTGTATACGTTTACAATAATATCCCTAATTAATACATATTCATATTGCACTATCCATATAAATATATATAATTGTATACACATTGAACATCCCATATAAGTAGGGTGACCAAACGTCCCGTTTTTAGGTGCTCTGTCCCGGCGTCCCCAAAAATGTCTTCGGGATAGCCTATTGTCCCGTTTTTTAAATATTTAGGACATTTGGTACTTTTTTTCAAAATTTTTTCAATTTAGTTCTAAAAAAAAATAAAAAACAAAGGTAAACCCTTTGTCCCGGTTTGGTGTTTTCGAAATATGGTCATCCTACATATAAGAGATGTAATGGGTATATCAATTGCTACGTCTCCGTCGAGTACCTGTTAATGTATTTAATTTTTTATCAAAACTATGATAAAAGTTAAATGCAGTTAAAAGCAGTTGAATCATAAATTTACGCAACTCACAAAAATTTAGTATTAAGTCAAAGTTTTCTTATTTCAATAAAATCTTATCAGTGAAAATTATGTTAAAAACATTAAATCCTATGATTGGATATAATAAAATTTTAATTAATTTTCAAATATTACCGACCGACGATAGTAATTGAGGTATTGTTTTTTTCTATATTTGAAAAAGCTGGATTATCCAATTTAAATTTGCGAGATAGTCGAGTGGAGACACTTCAAATTTTTTTTGTTTAAAATGTGTTAAAATTTTTACAATATATATATATAAATTAAACTAGTTAATAATTATTTTCAATACTTAATAATGGCAGAAATTTTTATGATTATTCTTATTTTTATTTTAGAAGCCTGCAGTCATAGCCGTTCTTTTAGATATTTTGCAGAATCCATTCTATCAGAAAGCAAATTTCTGTCATCAGAATGTAAATCCTGGTATGAGTATTCCAATGGAAATTGTTCTAAAACATCTCATGTGCCAATGGGTGATCCTACACCATTCAAGTAAGATTATTATTTAATTTAATTGCTCTAAGATTTATTTAATTTTTAAAGACTAAAAACTAATGGAAAACAGGCAAAAATAGATGAATTTTATGCGTTTTTTATTATTATATATCTATCTATCTCTGTGGCTCTACGAAACTCGAAAGTTCTTGGCTGCAGCAAACACACCCCTCCAAGTATTCCTATTCTGATTCACAATCCTCTCCCACTCGGTCTCCCTACCAATATATTTTTTTCCATTCTATCTTCTCCCATTCTAGCCACGTGTCCTGCCCACCGCAGCCTTCTCGATTTTATAATTCTAACTATATCTGGAGATGCATAGAGATCATGCAATTCCTCGTTATGCAATCTTCGCCATTCCCCGGTGACCTCATCTTCCTTTGGCCCATAAATGCTTCGTAGAATCCTATTCTCAAATACTCTAAACCTACTCTCGTCACCTAAGATCATTGACCATGCCTCATACCCACATAATACAAGCGGTAAAATAATTGTTTTATATATTTTGATTTTTATCCCCTTTGATAATAATTTTGACGTGATAAGCCCCTTTCCCGATTGTAACCTCGCTTTAAACTCATCTCGAATATTATTTATCTTTCGTGTTATCACAGAACCTAAGTATTTAAATTTCTCTACATTTTCAAATTCTATTTTTTTTTTTATATTATAATAACAATATTTAGCTGATTCTTTATTTTATTTTATATATATCGGAAAGAGAAACTGAAATATATTCTGCGAGTTAGTTTATTTAGATAATGTAGAACTTTGTATATTCACGGCCGACAACCTCGGTGGACCGAGTTCAGACACAAACCAAGATCAAAAACTAGACTGTACATTTTTTTTTAATTTTATCTAAATTACACAATTAAATTATATTAAAATATTTTTATCTAAATGACACACACCCTTGATCGGCACACCTATTATATTTGTTTTTTTAGTATTATATTATTAAATAATATATTAATCTTAAGTAAAATTATGGATATGGGCAAATAATTTTTAAAATTTTAGAAGATAATTAAAGAAGTCATTATATCGCCGATTTAAATTGCAAACCTCCACTTTTGGTCAAAAATTACATTTTCACACTACTAGAAAGAGAAAAACACCTTACATTGGCTATAGATATATGAAAGATAGGTTAGTTTTAATTATTATAATAATATTAATAAAAAAAAAATTGTAAATGGAAGGGCTGTTATTTTTCATTTAAATTTATAACTTCAATTAAAATAAATACTTCATTTTGGAATGGATATGAGAGGAGGGGGAGGTAGAGCCGAAATTTGGGTAGAGTAGAGTAGTCTAGGACTAAACGGTGTATTGAGAAAGGGAAGCCTTTGGATAATAAGTATATAAATTATCGGGATAAGAAAAATATAAATATATGGTATATAAAAGATGTAATAAGGATGATTATGATCTAAAATTATTTTTTAATAAATTTAAAAATAATATCCCGGGTAGCGAGTAGATTCTTTTCTATAAATCCAGTAGAAAAGAATTCTATTTCAGGGATTGGCGTCCCTGCCCTCACGTGAGCTCATGATTTCTTCTAAATCCCTCTTCTACCTGGAGGAATCATGTCCTTTACCCATTGACGTCTTTCCATCTCCATTCCCTTCTCTTCTTACTCTCTCCCCTCTCCCCTGATCATTCAAAAAATCAAATTTATTTGGATGAAGGAGAATACCTAGCATAGCTTCATTAAAAAGAAAAAAAAATTGAAATCTTGTCTCTTATAGGAGACTCTGAAGAGTCTCCTATATATATTTGAATAAACCCCCCGAAGGGGGGTTTATTCAAATATATCCAGATTACGTCAATCTTTCGAATAGCAAAACCCCGTAATTTACGAGTGAGACATATGTTATAACTGCCTCTGAGAGAGGACCCACCTCTCAACGCTTCTTACTATTAGAAAATTTGGAACTCCTATTTATTGAACTATTTGAAGAATTAGCAGAAACACTTCTATTCAATTGGATTCAGTTTATACAAATTAATAACAAAATTTCATAAAAAATGAATAAAAGTAAAAAGATACAACAGAATTTTCGCCAGATTTTCAATAAAATGGATTTTTAGTGAAATATAAATGAAAATTATAATTAATTTTTATTTGGTATCATGTTTACACTTGAAATAAACATTTTCTGATAACAATATATAAAACGCATATCAAAATACTCGTTATTCAATGTAGATTCATTTTCACTAGTATTATATAATTTTATGATGCTTCCTTAATTAAATATTAATTATTGAATTTTGACAGATGCAATGTGATTTCGGCTGCCATGTTGAATGACGTCGAATCTTTTGATTAATTATATTAAATGATTATTCTTTGCATATCTCTTCTCTCAATACAAGATTATTTTTGATTCTTGTATTTCTTGTATTATAACTATTTCCATGATCATTTTTCTTTGTTTAATCAATATTTTTAATGAATAAAGTCTTTGCCATGTATTGCTTATGGGCGGAATTTTCGTAGCCTTTAAGTGAATTTCTTTCCTATGTTTTTACTAGTTGATCAAACAGTCGCATCGGATTGGACAAGGACTATTAATTCTTTTGTCCGAGTTCAAATCTTTCAATTTGTTTATTTTTTATAATTTTATTCTTTAGATTTTTAATAATATAATTATAAATGTTAATATAATATTATTTAAATTAATTATTATGAATATTAATTAATTTTATTAGTATTATGTTAATTAATTAATTCCTTAGATAATAAAAATACAAAAGAAAATTAAAATATATATATATATATATATATATATATATATATATATACATTAATATTTATTTATTTATTTTATCTTATTTTTTCAAATCATCCCTTTTTAGATTTCAAATCGATTCTATCACTAATTTTGAAAATATTCCCTTTCTTATTAGAATATCTAGTCAATCATTTATTAAAAAAATTGTAAATAGAAGGGCTGAAATTATTTTTTAATAAATTTAAAAATAATATCCCGGGTAGCGAGTAGATTCTTTTCTATAATCCCAGTAGAAAAGAATTCTATTTCAGGGATTGGCGTTCCTGCCCTCACGTGAGCTCATGATTTTTTCTGCCTTCCCTCTCCCATGGAAAAATCATTTCCTTTACCTTTTAACATCTTTGGCTTCGCGGGCTACTTTTAAAGCCTTTGCGGTCGACGTGTTGGCCACCCCTGCCCTATTAGATGCGGCACAAACGCAAATTATGAAAGTATTTTAATTTTTTTCAATATGGTTCTAAAAAAAAGCTAAAATGATTTTGGCAAAAATATAATGATTCATTATTTTTACTATAGTAGATACTATAGTAGATAGTATTGCAATCACGAAAATTTTCGATGTCGAGATTTTGATGTTTTTATATGTTTTGAAGGTCCCTGAGTCATTTTCACTAAGGTTTAGAAAAATGTATGTGTATGTGTGTATGTAGACAAGATTACGCGAAAACGGTTGGAGCTAGAATGATGAAATTTGGTTCATGAGCATTATTCAAAATTCGTAGTTTTCTATCAACTTTTGAGAAGTGTAGCTCAACCGGAAGAGGGTCATTACCTACAACGTTAGGATTTTTTTTCATTAAAAGTGACCCTAAAACTAAAGATATATGTTTGATAGTTTTTCACATGATTAAAAATTGTATAAAACTGCTATATATAGAATTTCAGTTTGATTGAATAACTGAAAGTACCCGAATTAATTTTTTAACACGTTGACTGGACGTGTCGTGATGCCATCAACAAAGCCAAATACGCGCTGGTTTAATAAATATTATTTATTAATTTCAATTTATAATTTAATTAATTAAATTTAATTTAAATATAATTAATATATGTTAATTAATCCAATTCAATATATGCGAGATAGTCGAGTGGAGACACTCCAGCTTATTCTTTAACAAATTTAACAATTATAAGATCGCGATTCCAACTATTTAATTGTTCATTTCCAATATATTAGTAGTATTTACAATTAATGATATAAAAAGACAACTATATAAAGATATAATAAAAATAATTATCTATAAGATGATATAAAAAATATGAAGATAAAAACGGGTAACGGGTAGATTCTTTTCTATAATCCCATTGGAAAGGAAATCTACTTCAGGGAGCAGCGTCCCTGCCCTTACGTGAGCTCATGATTTATCTATCCTCTTCTTACTTCGAGGAGGAGGGATCATGTCCTTTACCCTTTTGACTACTTTCAATCCACATCCCATTCCTGATACATAAAAAAATTCTGTTTATTTTGATGAAGCAGAATACATATCAAAGAATTCATTAAAAAAAAAAAAAATAAACATTCAATCTTTAGGGGCTCTTTTTAAGAGCACCTTCTATATATTTGAATTTACTCCCAAGTTGCTCTCTTCCACTAATACTTTCAAAACATAATTTCCTTTTCTAAGAGAATAATATTTAGATATTACCTGGATTTATTTTTTCTTTTATCTATCTCTATCTCTGTGACTCTACGGAACTCGAAAGTTCTTGGCCGCAACAACCACACCCCTTTTCCACAATTTTTCTTTTATATTTTCAATTTATAAATAAAACTGAAAATTAATAATATAAAGGTGAGTTATTATTAACTACACTTGGTTTTTTGTTTCAAAATAAATTTTTATTTAACTTAATGATCATTTCGACAGGAGAGCTTTTTTAACTCATAATATTCAAATGTTATTAATCTGTAATGCCAGAATACTATTTATTAAGTAAATAAAAAAAAATGTTTAATTTGGCTACTTTTGAGGCCCTGATTTCATTTCATAGGGCAATTTAATAATAATTAGAGATTTTTATGTAAATTTCTTAAGTTTATCTGAAGAGGAAGAATCATGCTGTTTTGGTTAAACAGTTAATTTAAAATAATCTTGAATTCATTTACTATATAAATAATGTTAATTGTTAAGTTATATTGTGTGTGTTTTGTTTAATCTTTTGTTTTTATTACAAACCATGTAGGCTAATTTTTTTTTTTTTTTTTTTTTTCAAGTTTTGCCGTAGATGAGTGTGACATTACTGCATATTTCTTTCCTCTAACTTTAAAAAAATAATTTTGTTCTTGAAAATATTTATTTATATTCATATATATTATTGTATATTCGATAAATTAATAAATTTAACCGTAGGTACTAGTTGGAACATTTTAACATGATATGTAAATTAAAATTAAACTTAAAAAAATACAACTTAGAAAGAATAATTTTTAATTAAACACTGGTTCAGGTTGTAAATTTTTGATTTATTTCATTTATGCGCATTTTGGCTTTAAGACGGTCATTAGATGCTGAGTTGATAAGTAGAAATGCGCATAAAACAAATTTATTAATAAACTTTACCAAAAGATTAATTCAATATTAAATCTTTTAAAATTTCAGATTATTAAATTTATATAACTTATTTATTAGTACTATAAAAAATTTAAAATTAATATATATATGTATATAGTAAACTAATTTAATCTACTATAATATTCGAAATTTATATATTTTTTTATAGAACCAGAGGAACATATTATCTTGAAACAAATTCAGAATATCCATTTGCCAAGAATGAAACGTGATGACAATTTATGACTGTAAAAATAAGTAGTAAATAATAATTTTTGATATTAGAAAATTATATGGGAATTATTATAATTTTTTTCTATTTAAATAAATAAAATTGAAACATAATATGTTATAATTATTTTTATTAAATAGAATAATTATTGGGGTAAAATAAATTAATTTATTCATGAAGTAACAGCACAAAAACAATTTTTGTTTATAAACAGTTATTATCCTAAAATAAACACTAAAAGTTGGAAAAAACGAATGTCATATATTTATTATTTAACAAAATAATACCTATCACATTATATTCAAAACAAATATTATTTTTTACAATTATTCAGTCTTAAAAGTTAGCTTGTTTTTTAATTATTTCCCAATTTCACTAAAACAAAATTTGTTTATTATAAATAAATTAATATAATTATGTAATAAAACATTATTAATAATCCTCCCTTTTCCTAAACAAATGTTAATTTAATATTTGTTCAAGTGCTAGGTAGTTATAAATTTATTTATTATTATTAATAATAATATTAAAATTATAAGTTATTTATCTATTAGAATTAACAGTTTTTGCAATTAATTTTTTAAGTACATCAATTTGAGCTTTCGTTGTTATTCGTACTTCTTTTTTTCTTCGCAGCAAATATTTTATTAGTATTGTTTATTTAAATCAAATAATGTAATTGGAAATGATATAAAATAAATTAATTAATAAAGAATTAAGGAATATGTTTGAAAAATATTATTATTAGAAACAGAGAAAAATGTATATTTTTAGAAAATATTTATTTATTCTTTTAATTTTGTATTATATATAAATATATATAAAATTGTGATATTAAGTAGTAAATACAATATTTTCATATATTATTATATTTAAATAAAAGAAAGGAACTAATATATGGTAACTCATTGGAAGTGTAGTCATTCTATTTATATGGCTAATAGAGACTACTAAAAGTTCAGTTCTTAATAAAAAAAAAATGTGAACCAATTTTTAGAGAAGTCTTTGATAATAAAAGATTTTGAAGAATTTCACTAATAAATTTGGAAATAAAATATAACATTATTTGATCAGAGAGAGTGGCGTCTGATGCATAAGTAAGGGACTGAGCACCCCTTAAACTCTAATTAGCTATAATGTCAAAAAAGAGCTTGATTCTTTTTAAATAAGCATGTAATATATATATATATATATTTATATATATATCATAACTTTCTATTATATACATGATTAATATTTATTTTACAATA
The DNA here is from genome assembly GCA_963082975.1 of Labia minor. Classification (NCBI taxonomy): domain Eukaryota; kingdom Metazoa; phylum Arthropoda; class Insecta; order Dermaptera; family Spongiphoridae; genus Labia; species Labia minor. The sequence continues at coordinate 11,475,306 of OY720348.1, forward strand.
TAAAAATAAAATGAATAGTTTTATGAAATTTATGAAATTATTTTTTTTATTTGATATATCATCAAAAGAAAGATAAAATATAGTAAACATCAGGAAATAATTATATATTATTATTAAAACTTGTTAAAAGAATCATCATTATCAATAATTTTCGCAAGAAGTCGCCACTATTCAGAATTATCTGTGGTAAGTGAAAAGCAGAATTAAAAATTATTTTTAATTTATCTCTTTCTTAGAAACATTGAATGAGTCAAATATAAATATAAGTTAAACTAAAAATTGCACAGTCGGCAATATTATATTGAGATTTTTATAAGGTTTCATTTATTTTTTTTTTATTAATTGTGAATTGTAACTTGAAAAGAAATACATAAATAATAAATAAATTCAACATTTATATAAATATCTAAAAAAATATATTTAACAATATAAAAATCTATATAATGTAAATTAAAAGTTTATAATTAGTTGGTATATAAGAATTATTTATCATGTTTGAAAATTAAACCGCAAAAGTATATATTTTTCAAAAAAAAAAAACATGAATATAAATCGATAATTTTAAAATTAAAACTTTGATAAGGTGTATATATAAATAATTTTTCTGTAGAAACAAAATAACTTATATATGATGAATAAAAACACCTTTACTTATTTAGATTAATGCCAATTCATTAGGAGAAGATAATTAATTAAATAATTTAATAAATATAATATATATGATATAATATAGTATAAAATTTTTGTTTTTTTATTTAATTAAATATTTCATTAGAAATGATAAAGTTTTATCTTTAATTTAATCAAACAACTCAGCCTATCTTCATTTATATGTTTAGATATCATTGGGTGAATTAATAAATTTTTTAAAGTTAAACAAAATTTAATTCAATAAGATATTAAATCTACATCAAATAAATGTGTATTGGTGTGGATATTAAATGAGTCAATTGAAATTTATGAATGGAAAGAGTCTCATGTTATTAAATCAATTTAAATTATTAACATTAGGAAAAATCAAAAAATAAATGTTGAGATAAAAATGAAATTCAATTACATTAGCAATAATTATTTAATCTAAATTATAAAAAAATACTATATATATATATATATATATATAATTTTAAAATATTAATATATAATACATATTAATTAAAGATCTTGACTAATAGAATTATTTTTTATATTGGTTTATAGAGTAAGGTTGTAACATATTTTTTACGATAACGATGAGTTGCACTTAAGACCATAACACCATCTTTTATAGAAAGAGCATACAGATGATTTAACATAACATGATTAGGTTCAGGTAATAAAGTTGGCTCGCACTAAAATCAAAATAAAAAAATTAAATAATTTGAAATTCGAATGTATATCAGAATGAATAAAAAAATACCGAAACAGGAGTATCTTTGTTTAAAATGACTTGAAGTAAATGAGGTGGCAGAATTGGAGGTCCCGAAATTTTTTCCCAAGGTTTATTTAGAGGAATTTCTTGAGAATACTCACCTTTAAGATAATAATAACAATATATATAAAAGTATTTATAGATAATTTTGTTTATAAGATGGATTACTTATGTAATCCATCAAATTTGGAATGAAGGATAAATTTATTATACTTACGTTGCTGATTATGGCCTATACTTTCACTATCCATAGCAAGTGCTTGAAAAACTTCAAAATCTGACTTTTTAACTGCCACCAAATTATTTTTTGATCCCATTCCATTATCTACAATTTTCTGTATCAAATTTAAATTAATTATTTATATTAAATTTACATACATTACAAAGTATAATAAAACTTATTAATTTTATTAATATTATTTTTATATTTTTAAATTTTTTTATTATTTTGAAATTATATAATAGATATTCATTTATTTCATCTGATTAGAAAAAAAATAAAAAAAAAATAAATTTATTTATCTTGCTATCCTTTTTCTTTAACTAGCAAAAAATTACCAAGTTTATTATTTAAATAAAGAAATAAAGTTACATAATACACATTAGAAAGATAAAAAACCAACAAGATATAACTCATAATGATTTAAATAAATAACCAGAAAGAATTGAAAAAATATAGTTAATGAAGTTTAGGAAGGTCATTTCAACCGTTAATAAAAATTAATTCTTAATAAATAAATCGAAAAGTAGGTCAATCTTAATTTACCACAGATGGATCATGTCTCCATACACCATCAACATAAAATTTATATTGATGTTCTCCTTCAGGTAAATCAATGATGGTAACAAAATCTCCATGACTAAAAAAATAAATAAAAGAATAAATAAATTAATTTCAATAATAAAAAGACAAATCAACCATAATTTTTTAAATCAATTTACCTTTTAACCATTGGGATAGTTTTCCATTCTGAGAATGTCCCACTGATATAAACTTGTTTTCCTCCACCTTCCCATTTAAACACAGTTGGTATAACTTTTTCATTTGATTTCATTGAATCATTTATAGTAGATGATCTGGGTCTAGCGCCATTAAATTCAACCTTAAAAAAAAGGTGATTTAATAGAGAAATTCAATATTAAATTAAAGAAAATACATATATATACAACAGAAATTGAAAGAAAAATTCTATGGAAACAAATTTAAACATCTGCTCAACAAAGATATTTTTTTCTAAAATATAAATCAAAATATATGAGCTCTTGATAAGGATTATATATTTATATATATATATATATGTAAATATTTCATAAAAATTTAATTGATAAATAAATAAAAATTATTTTCATTCAAACAGATAGAAATAAATTTAAAAGTTTTTTTTGGTCAAATTTCTTCATTTATTTCTATTCTATAATATTCACGTTCTCTAAACAAATGTAAAGATAATGTTTTAATAAGATAATAATTTGAATCAAAAAAATTTATTTATCTATTTCAAAGTAGTTATTGTTTGAGTGTTTCCTATATTATTATATTGAATTTCAAATAAAAAAAACTAGATTATTTATTATTGAGATAGTGATAATCAATCAACGTAAGAATCCTTAAATTGAGAGATAGTCAGAATATATATATATAAATTTAATTGTTCTACAAATCATAACTTAAATAATATTGTTAATTGTATTTGATGATTGATGTTGTATGTATGTATATCTTTATATAATTTAAATATAATTAAATTATGAATCTAATTTCTAAATAATGGAATTTAATAAACTATATTAGAATAATCATAAATAAGAACACAAGGTCCCAAAAATAACTCCGTGTTCTCACTTGGAATAATAATTTAAATAAAAGTAATAGAGCCTCCAAAATGGAAGGAAAAAAATTTTTAAAGAACTAAAGTAAACAAAAAAAATGAATAATTTATTTTTATTGTTAGATTAATGGAACGATATATACCTGAGTGTCTTTTGTAAAAATTGGCTCATCTTCCTCTTGAGATGTGATTATTTTAGTATTTGGTTTCTTATCAAATGTGAATGCTTGACCTTCTTTACTGGGTGAAGGTGGAGCAGGCTCACTGCCTGGCTTATGTCGATCTCGAGTTGCACTTCCAGCATTTCCCATTTTTTTATATTATTTTATTAAACTCAAATTAAGAAAAGTTAGAGAAGATATGAAGAAAATAACAATAAGTATTAAGATTCGAAATTGAGATCTAAATACAATTATTATTAATTATCTTTTTTGTATTTATATAATTATTAAAATAAAATATTTATTTATTAATTAGTGTATGTTTTATTATATATTTATTAAAAAAAAAACAATGTCAAAACTCAACCTTTTGTAAAGAGAGGGTAGTTATCATTTTAAAGATATAAAAGATTTTTATCTTTCTTTTGAATAATCAAATGAAAAACATCTTCTTAATTACATATGACATTTTCAATAAAAAAGGTTGTCAATTATAAAATAATTAGTAGATAATTTGGCATGGAGAGTTTTTTAATCAGGATGCACATGCATTTGCGTATGGCTTGTGCTGCCAGAGCTGCCACTGGTGGTGCAAACTGTCAAACATCAAATTAATTCTGTTGAATGACATGGAACCTAGAGGATTGTGAGATATGTCAATAACTTCTAAGAATTCGATTACAATACATTTAAATTGTATGATAACATAGAAATTGTTCAAGTAAATAATTTAATAATTATTTAGTGAAAAATTATACTTTGGAATCTATTCTATTCTTCTATGAATTTGGGTGTATTTAATAGGGTTAACTATACCACTAAGGTAATAATTATTCTTATTTATTTATTATTTTACCCATAACTTATTTAATTTATCTATGTAGTATAATATAAATTTCATTTCACGATTAATAATATCTCCTTCGAAATTTTCTTAGTCAACATCACTATATTTATCGAAAGTCTGAAATTTGAAAATAGATTTGACTTTTTACAATGTCAATATTATGTTTTTAAATTTTTTTATTTTCAACTAATTTATTTTAAATCCAATCTATATGATGAAAATAAATTTAAATTAAATTTCACTTCATTTAGTTGATATTATTCTTTTTTTGTTTTTAGGAACTTGATAATAGTGGAATGTATTCAGAGTGGGCGTCACTCAGCAATCTAATACAAACTGGAAATGAAGAAAGTCAAAGTGTTTTGGGCCGATTTCCAATGTCAGTTGGTAAAGAAGTGGCAATGGCCGTTGTCAAACAGCTAGCACTTAATTTAGGGATAAATTTATCACAACCAGCTGAACCAAGTCCTTTACAAACTGACAGAGAAGTTCAATGGTGTATGGAAGTAAGCTCAGATTAATTTAAAATCAAATCAAAATAACATACATAAAAGAATCTTTTTTTTTAATTTTAAATATAATTTTTTTGTAAGTCCATCATCAATTAAGGAATGCATTATAAATTATATTAATAATATAAATATTGATGATAATATTTAGCTCTTTATTCAATTCGCTTTAATACTAGATAACAATAAAAAAATATTTATTTAATTTTAATAATTTATATTAAAAATATTTGTTTTTATACAATTTATTTAATTTAATTTATTATAATATCTTTAGTATTCTCAACAATATGTTAATAATCCTGAATTCTTTTATTCGTCACGAAACCACTGATAACATATAATACATTATTTTTAATAAGATAGTGCGCCATTATCTTTATCAATATACTTACTATCTATTGTATTTATTTTATATTTAAATTAATCATTAATTTTATATTATAATTTTTCTGGTTACTTCAATATTATAGGTAATATGTTTTGGTCTGAGTCTGCCATTAAGTGAACATGACACAATTCGGGATTGCGTTAATGTATATTGCGAATGGTTGTCTGCATTACATCCAGTGCCTAAAATCAGTGTACCCAAACCAGTTTGCGAAGATCCTAATTTGTATGCAAGAAAAATGATCAGTCATTTCCATAATCTTTTTGTTCCTCGAAAAGGAGAAGGTATTCCTATTTGTAGACTATAATATCTCTTCTATCGATTTCTTATGTATGTACATTGTACAAGTATTCTTTTCTTGATTATATTTCATTCATATGGACATATCAAAGAAAAAATAAATTTTTTTTATATTTATTCATCGAAATTTACGGTAATATTTGCATACGAAATTGAAATTATACAAATATACTTTGTAGATTTTTATTTTTATTTTTTTTTTGTTTGTTTTTATTATCTCTAATAATAATATAACATTTCTAATTTATGTATGTTTTATTTTTGTTTCAAGTCTGGTCATTTCTGTATTTGGACCTAGGTAAACATTTATAATGTCTAATAAATATTATTGAATAACATATATAATATATATAATAATTTAAAATAGGGTTTTCTTATTATCGAATTATTGTTGAATATATATTTCATTAAATAACATTGTTAATGAACTCTCATAATAATTATAAACTAATTTTATTTCACAATAGGAGCAGATATTATCAATCGTCAAGCTGTTCTATGTCATCGAGTTTTAAGAACACTTCAACTCCTCGTTCAATTATCTACAACATTAACTAGAGAGACATGGGAGGCTTTGTTATTATTTCTTTTAGCAATAAACGATACATTACTTGCTCCGCCTACTGTTAAAGGTAAATTTAAATTAATATAAGTTGAAGTTGATACAAATAATATATATAACTTCTAAAAAATTGATTGAAGCATTAGCAACATTTGATCACAGTTCTTGATTGGAGAGTGTTTGAAAAGAAAAAAGAAATTCTAAGAATGTCTCGATTTAGTGTTGAAACGAAAAAAGCAGTGTGAGTGAGGGAAAAAGAAGAAGAAAAGATATTTTTTTAACTAGGAGATAAAATAAATACTATTCTACGGCTTAATATTCTTTTATATGAATATATATATATATATATATATATATATATATTGATTTTGAATATTTTTTTTTTTAATATTTTCTTTTCTTTTTGTGATTTTCTATTTTTTATTTTTTGTTTATTTGCCTATGTTCATTTCGTGTATGATACACATTATTAATTTAAAATTTGATAATATATTACAAATATGATAATAAAAAATCTGTTATTTAAAGTTTTTAATTGTAAATAAACTTTTTTTTTTTTAAATTCTTTTCAAAATTTTTGTTTTTATTTTATTTTTCAGATATGTCCTTATATTTTTTTTGATTGAGTCAAGTAATTTATTTTTTATTCCTTTTTTTCCTTCATTAAACAAATAAATACAATTTGCATTATAACCAGCATTATAAATAGGTTTTGTCTCAGAAATATTTTTTATCTATAAATATTGAAACCTCGAACAATGAATATAAAAGACTTAAATGGATACAGAATTCTTGCTTATAAACAAATATATACACATGAAAAATGTACTTATCTCATAATGATATTATTTTTTTCTAGATGATGTAGGAGATCAATTATGTGAAAGAGTTCTGAGTGTTCTCGTTGAAGTTTGGCTTATGGCTTGTGCGAGATGTTTTCCTTCCCCACCACTTTGGAAAACTTTAAGAGAAACTTGCATGAATTGGCGTCATCGGCTTGCTCTCGTAGAACAATGGAATCGTGTTAATCTTGCCCTTACATCACGTCTCCTTACTTTTATGTATGGATCAAATTTTCCTGCTTTAAAAATTTGTAAGTAAATCCCTGTCTTAATTATTCAAATCTTATATATAAAATTCGACCTTAATTAATTAAATAATTAATAAATTAATGTTTTTTATTAGCTGAAGAGGATGCTAATCTAATACCTTCTGAAATGACAAATGATTGTGTTGCACAAAGTTGGTTTCGATTTCTTCATTGTCTGGGAAATCCTGTACATCTTTCGAAACCTTCTATTGTGAGCCAATCACAAAAATTTTTACATTTCACTATAATAAATGGAAATGTTATTGATCCATCACAACACCCTTGTCTTCAAGCTCTTCCACTTATTTTTTCCAAAGCAATTAAGGGTATTTCAGGACAAGTAGATGCATTTTTAGGTAATATTTTTTTAACATATTATCTCACTTAATGTCTTTCTTCAGACTTGTACTTTCACTATCGCACATGTATAGAAACGTTTTATTTTGTTTATGTATTAAGTAATTTACACAATAATATCTGCAAAAATGATCACTAAAATAATTATTGTGTATCTTAATTATCAAGTAGGAACACTGATTATTTTACTCTGAATTATACACAAAAGGAAAAGGCATTCAATTTTCTTCCCCTCCTTTTATATAAATAATAAAGATGAAATGTCTATAAAGGGAAAATTAGAAAGGAAATAATATTGAATTATAGAAACAAGAAAGGTATTATTAAGGAACAGTATAGAGAAAAAATTGTACAGAAATTGTAAAAGCAGACAGGAGCAAGAGAATAGCATATCGAAATTGAAAGGTTTTAAAACAAATTTAGAATCAGAATAGCACAAAATAACGAATAAGGAAAGAATAGTGATTTTAGAATTTTTCATTCATTCGGAACTTAAAAAAAACTCAAATCTTTTGTTAAGTAAATAATATCTATATTTTTAATCCTAAATTTAAATTATAATCAAAAAGTTCTAAATATTTAATTTTAGTATATTCTTGAATTATAAAATATAAAAATTAGTGTTTTTATTTTATTGGTGCGAGAGCTTTCACACAATTTTATTTAATCATTAATTTCATTCATATTTTTTTATTTATCCTTCTTTTATGATTATTAACAATCTGAGGAACTTATTTATCTAAAATAAAAAATAAAATTAGAGGTTCATTTAAGACCTTTTAGAATACTTTAAAATGAATAAAATCTTATTGATATTAAAAAGAATTTTATTTGACATTGTTGTAACGAGTTTAATCAAATTAATTGGAGCCTTTTTGAGAAAATTGAAAAAACATAAAGTGTATATATATATATAGATAGATATATGAAATGAAAGTAAAAATTATCATATTTTGGCAAGCTTTAAATATTGTAAAATATAAATATTTTGACAATTTTTCTGAAATTCATTCCTTTGAAATTTTTGATAAACGAAAATAAGTACGTTTTTTTTTATATTTTGTTTTGTTCTCTGATAATTGTTTTTCCATGTAAATATGTATCCCGCTGAATTATTTGGCAATTGAATTTCTCTAGAATGCTGGTGATCTTTCACTTATATCTTGTAGGCATTGCTCAGTCGTCCAGCTGGGATGACGCGACGTGCCATGCAGAAAGAGAGAAAAAGGAACCCCTGGCCACCCATTCCCCGACCCCGCCTCCCCAGAGGCGACTCGCTAAGAGCTTTAGTGTTGCACCCTCTGCAGTCACCAGGGGTAATTATTGCTTTTTTTTGCACACTTTCACTGTGGGTTTTCATGAAAATCATCTTCTTAACTGCTTCTATATACATTATTTATTATTTTTTTAAATTGTATTATAATATTATCTCTTTTTTTTATTTTATGTAAAATATTTTCTTTCAATTTATTTTCATTTGAATTTTTAATTTAATAAAATGTTTCATATGATATAATAATATCATATATAAATTATTTTTTTAAATGATTTTAAGCCAAAAATTAATGATATTGCTATTTCCCCAAATTTTTAATATTAAAAGAATGTAAATAGCTTAAAATTGGAAAATAATTAACTGTATATTAATAAAAATAATTATACGTAATATCAAATGAATTATAATTTTGGAAATATTTATAAATTTAAAAATTGAATTTTATATATGCGTGTAGCGTTGTCATCTATCCATCCTACTTTGGGCAAATTCATAATATTAGTAACATAAAAAAATATACAATTATTTCGTTAGTATGTACTCTCTGTTAAATTTAATACAAAAAGTTTGTTAAAGATATATTTAATTCTATTCGCTTTTTACACATTTATATTATATAATACCAGTCCACCATTGATTTTAAATAATAATACTGGACTTTCATCGTATTATGTTTGAGTTGCACTGGTATATATCATTAGTATGTCTCTTTAACTAAGAATGATTCAAATTTAAATTTTATATATATGTACTTATGTATATATATTTCAGTAAGTATTTTAATCATAATTTTATAAACAATATTTTGTAATATAAATATAAATATTATTTTATTATATACCTTTAATATGATTATATAAATATATATTTATAAAATATTTTTCTTATGATATTTTGCATTAATAAATTAAATTAATTTTCATTTGGAAATATTTATCTCTTTTTAAAAGGGGATTATAAATAAACTTAAATTATTTTTTTTAATATTTGCTTTTTCTTTTATATAAAACATTTTTTTTTTTGCGTTTTATCATCAACATAAGTTTTAATTTATTTTTTATCTTGCTGTTTTTCTCGCTTTCTAAATGTCTTTTTCTTTTTTATAATATTAATTATTTTGTCTATCTTTAATTAACCTGAAAGGATTCCTTCTAAACCTTTTGCTTTAGTTTTAGTTGAGTGTGTTTAATTTTAGGAATTCCAAAAGCTTCTCTGATTGGCTTGACGAGCAGTAGAAACACTCCTGGACCAACTATTACTCCAAATTCAGGCCCACCATCTAATTCAAGCCTTAACTGTAAGTGTAAATTAATGCTTATTATTATACTAATATCATTATTATACATTAAAAAGGATAGAAGGTTAGAATTTTTGTAAAAAGAAGAATTATGAAAAAGAAAATTATTATTTGTTATATTAAAATTTTATTTTATTTTTTTATGTTGCATGTTATTCATAACATAGATATTTAATTATTATTTACTTTTTAATTATTTAAGCTTTAGGTCCTGAAGTAAAGAATGTGCCTGCTGAAGGGCGACCCAAATGTAATAGTCTTCTTCATTTATTTGGGGAATGGCTTCTCGAAGCTGCTTATGTTGGTTGTCCAGAGGCCTCGCTTTCTAATCCTCAAATGGAATCTCGAAGACCTGGATCGTTACATGGCGAATCATCATCAGCTTCTTCTCCAGGCTCAAGTTTAAGTATTGGAGCTGAAACAACAGTCCCTACCAGTATTGGAATTAATAAAATTGACGATCGTTATGAAACTGGCCGAGCAGAAGCAATTGGTGCTTTAGCTAGAATATTTTGCTCAAAAAAAACAGGCGAAGAAATTCTTCCAGTCTATTTAGCTAGATTTTATCTTGTTATGCAACAAGGACTTAAAGTCTTTGAGGTAACCTAAACTTTTATAAAAGTTCAATCAATTTTTATATTATTATATTATTTATTTATTTTTTTATTTTAAGCATGGTGAATGTAGTGAAACTTTGGCCAGTATACTTATAAACTCTACAGATCTATTTCGACTTGATCTCGATGGTGTTCAAGTACTGCTTCCTTATTTCGTAGAAGCACTTGAACTTGTTTTACCTGATAAAGAACTAAAAATAAAGTAATATTTAATTTTTAAGATCGAAATTTTGATTTTGAAAACTTTTTTATTTTTATATATTTTTTAGGTCTCAAAATGTTTCCAAAACTGAATTAAGACGTTCAGCAATCCACATTTTACTGTCTATGCTAGTGTTACCCCTACATTTTCAGGTATACCACTTACTAATTGTAAAAAGTAAACTTCTTATTATTATTGTAACCTTTAAAAGTTTTAAATATAGAATATTTCTATAAATATTTTATATTTGTTTTTCTTTTTTCCAGAATCTTAATATTAAATCTTTACAACCAGAACGTGGCATTCTTACTTTTGCTCAACTTAAACCTCGCCTTATGAACTTGCTCATTAATGCACTTCAAGTTGAATCAGATTCACTTAATTCTCAAATGCTTTTAGGTACTTAATTTATTTTATTAAATGTTTTTTTTTTACAAATTGTAACTTTAAATCAATATTTTAATTTTTATTAAAATTATCCTATATATTTTTTAATAATCATTTATTTATTTATACAGGCGGACTCTTATTAAGTGTTCAAGATTCAGCATGTGCTGAAGAAGTCGATCAAATAAATCAAGATGTTGGTTCATGTAGTGATTCAGCCTCTAATTTACTTTCATCAGGTAAATGTTTTTAAATAAAATTGAAAATTGACAATTGTTTTTAAACATTTAGCTTAATTTAGCACGCTTTCATTAATTTGACTTAATCAATTAATTTACTTGAATAATCAGCCCAATAATTTTTTTTATTTATAAAAAATAACTAAAGTGAGAAATGTAATGCCATTAATAATTATAAATTATTATATAATATGATAATATAATTTGAAATATTAATTAATTTTACATTATTCTTTCTTTTTTCTTTTTTTAATTTCCTATTAAAGTGGTATTGATGGTAAACGCATTAATATTCAGCTTCAAAATTTATCATTATATTAAATTAAAATATGATTATTGAAAATACATAGTTATCTTAGAATTTTTTCTTTAGATTTTTATGATTAAAAAAATAAAAGATTATTCATTATTATATTCAATAATATTTGTAGAAATTGTTCGCTCTCAATTTTTTTAGTTGCATTGAAAACATCAAGCAATTATTTAGAGTTGCTATTTATTTTTATTTTTATAAGCTTTTTATACTTATTTGCTTAATGAAAGGAATATGCCTGCAAGTGACAAAAAGTTAAGATGATATATCCGACATTAGAACTTAATATAAAGATCAATATTTAAATGCTAATCATTTTATTTTTCTAAAACACTATTTTTTTTGTTATTTTTATATTTGAAAGTAATATTTCTAAATTTCTATAATTTTAAAGGAAATATTACTATTTTTTTTTTTCTTTAATGATTTATTTTTATAATTTTAGTTAATGAATTTTATAGATTCAAAAGAAGAAAGAGTTCCCTTTCCATTCTAGTGTGTTCATTAACGCTTTTGTGTTTGTTTTGTTTTGTTTTTGTTATTTGCCATGGTTGTGTTGTTCGCGGGCACTTGGGTTCCATACACTAAGCTTGCGACACGTTTAGCACCTCAAGTGTGCGCAGCGAAACCGAAACCCCAAGTGGCTATGAGGATGAGACCGACTCGCTTGGCTCTGGTAACATGTACCTAGACCCAATTGGCTACGGCACAAGTAATTCTTTTTTCATTAGATTACCATATCAAATGCATGGACGCAGCCATTTTATAGAGTGCACATTTTTTTAATTAGTTTCAAAATAGATACATATTATTTTGATGCATTTCAATTAATTATTCTTACATAATTATTCTTATTCTTTCAATTAATTCTGTTTTTTTATTTGTTTGAAAAGTCCAGATACAATGTTATTTCACTAATTGTTCAAAGATAAATGCTAATTTAAATAAGATTTTAATTAATAATATATAAAAAAAATATTTAATTTAAACCACTATATAGTGTTTGAACGAAAACTAAGATTAACCAAATAAGATAATGATAAAATATAATATTAACCTCTTAACAAGTTCGAGTTAAATTAAAAAACTGAATATAGATGTAATAAATTTTACTTTGGATGTATTTTTGTAATTAGTAGTTCTGCAAATTTATTTATCTGAATTCCATTTTATATAGGTTTAAAGTTTACAAAATAAAAATTATAAAATAAAATATTTACATGATTACTTTCTCTATTCGTAAAAATGGTCATGTGATTTGAAAATATAATTTTACTACAAGAATCCAATTTTTAGCATTTATCTTCAAAAATATTTACATAAGAAGTTAAAAATTTCAAATATACATATATGTATTTAAACAGTGTGTGATTTGTAAGCTATATATATATATATATATATATATTCCAAGTATTTAATTTATTAGAAATAGTAATGTATTTAAAAGAAAATTCATTTAGAAATATATAATTTTTCAATTTTTAAAAATTTATCTAACATTTGCTATCTAAAATATTAAAAATCTTCTCTACTGGTGATTGGTTGTTGTTAAAATTAGAAAAAAATTTTAACATCTTAAAAAGAAACTCTTTTTGCGCTTGTGCAAATTTTATATACCTTTTTCTTCTATAAACACATATATATATATGTATATTTAATATAATAGAATTTCCTTAAATAATTTAATTTCAAAAAAATAATGTTATTTTTTTGTTTGTTTTTTTCCCTCAAGATTCTGCACATGCACTTTTTGTCAGAGCTACTTATCTGGTTTGTCATCGTTTAATTTCATCATGGAAAACAGATTTAAATGTTTCATTGGCTGCCCTCGAGCTTTTGGCGGGTCTTGCTCGAATACATATTCGTGAAACAGGTATTATTTATTAAATTATTAATTCTCCTAAAAATCCCCTGATTGTGATTGAATATGTTATTCACAATGAACACTAAAAGACATCAAATGATAAAAATTATTTATAAATTATTGTAAACAAATAAAAGATTAACTCTCAATTCTCATCAAAGAAAACAGATTTTAATATTGACTGAGTATCTCATATAATTTTTTTGTTTTCATAGATGATAGATGATATACAATTTTTTTTGATTTTAATAATTATATAAACTTTTACAATATTTAAAGTAAAATAAACACAAATTTATTTATTTTCAAACTAGTTTTTTTTTTTTATTTTTTAAATAAATATTTTAAAAAACAATCAAAATGAATATTTTTTTCTTTATGCACGCAGCTCGAAAATTAACAGGTTGGTCCTAAGTGAAGGAATTAAAATCATTTTCTTTTCATCAATCTCACTTCGTTCACTGTTTACAATTAACGCACTATAAATGCACTTGGTACATTCAAATTCACAAAAAAAAAAAAAAATAAAAATCACTTGAACAAATACATATATCCACTTTTCATGCAGAGTCTGGTTAAGAATTTCATCAGACCTTTGATTGATTTACTATAAAAATATAGTTTTAAAATTTAATTCTTTATTCATCTGTTATGTATAAACCCCCAAAGTTAACTTAAGTGAAAGAATTCTATGAAATTTTAATTTACATGTTTAATATTTAATACAAATTATATAATATGTCCATTAAAGTAAACTTGATGTATTCTAATTTCACCATTAAATTTTTCTCATTCTCTTATCAAATATAAATTATAATCTCTTAAACTGACTCTGAACTATTTCAATCACCATCACAATTAAATACTAACATTTTTCTATTCATTGAATTCTCTCTCATTTTAATTTTATTAATTTAATATCAATTATATTAATATTATTATTCAATTTTTTCATATATACTAATTATATTATATGTATTCTAGATGCCATGGAGTGCAAGAGAGCTGTCAAATGGCTTTGTGATTATATTCAATATCAATGTTCACGGCCACCGCCAGCTCACAGCAAAGACTTGCATTCGAGTATAGTAGCTGCCTTTCAAGTAGCGGCAGTTTGGCTATGCGCTCATCCTTATCTGCTTCAAGATAAAGAATGTCTCACAACCGTTTTAGAAGTAGTGGAACTGGGCATCTCAGGGTCTAAATCTCAGGTATTTGGAAAACTAATAAATATAATATACATTTAGTTTATAATAAGAAGTACATTTGTTAAATTTAGAATGTTCCATAATTCTTTTATTAAATATATATGCTAAATTTTACATTTGAATCGGGTTTGAATGATATATGATGATTCCCAAGTTTGTAGATTTATGATTATTTATATTATATTATTTTATAAGAATTTCACAATAATTTTTTTAATCTATTTCATTCTAATGTAATTATTTTCTATTTGTTGATAATTTAAGGTCTTTTTTTTAGGGAAAACCTGGTGAGCCTATTAAAATGAAAGATGAAAAAGAATTAAAACCTGCATCCATGCGAGTTCGAGATGCAGCAGAAGCTCTATTAACAAATATTTTAGAACAAGTAAGTATTTTTTTTATAAATTTCTTGTATCAACAAAAATAAATATATAGAGAAAATTGATAATCATAGAGATACTTTCAATTTATTTAAAAAGATCTTTTTAAAGATTTTTATTTGTATTTTTTTTTAAGTTTATTAATGATAATTATTAAATTTCGAATTGATGTAAATGATTAATATTTTTTTTAGGTAGGATATTTTCCATCGCCCTGCGGTGCTGAATCAATTAGTTCACGTCTGGATGAAAAAACGCTTCTCCGACATTGTTCTTCTTTCAATCCCAAAAAAGCACCACAAACTCATTTTAAATATCTTGTTGTGGAAAATAGCACTTTATTAGCTTTACTAGAAGAACCTCTTGGAAACGATCAAGGTCCTCCATCATCGACAAAAAGTAATATATAATTTTTAGTTTATTTTTATTTTTATCATATTTTTATATAATATTTATTTTTTAAGAATAAATTAGTTAGAATAATTAGTTTAGATTCTTAGTAGATTAACAAATTAAAACCTACATTTTTCTATAAAACCAAAGAATTGTTAATATTATCTATCTATCTATCTCTGCTCCGGACTCGAAAGTTCTTGACAGCAGCAATCGTATTTCTCCATCCGCCCATGTCTTGGTTTACCTCCATCTAATTCCTTTCTTCTTCCATTTCTCTTATTATTGTTGTTATTATATAATATAATTAATTATATAATAATAAATAAAGTGATTAAATGAATGCAAGATATATTTAAACTAATAATTTTTGTTCTAGATCCGCAACCTACAGTCACATTATTAATTCGAGGACCATTCGGGCGTCATGCTTGGACCATGCAACTTCGGCACCTCCCGAGGCATAAGTCTGGAACAAAATATCATGCCCATAATCCCGGTAGGCCAGTGGCTATGTGCCAGGGCCCTGGAGTACATCACGATGTCAAGCAGCGATACTTCCCAGAAACAATCGAAAGAATTCCTCATTGTAAAGTGTAAGTAAAGTTAAAAATATAACAATTACTTATTTATTATCATTTATTATATCATCTACATCTACTTCTACATTTATTAAATTAATTATTAAATTAAAAATAATTTGTTTCTAGTAAAATAAGTGTAGGATGTAAAAAAAAATGGCTTAAATCAAATTAAATAAAATTCAATTTTACAAAAAGATTCAAGTAAAAGGTTACGTCGATGTGATAAATGCAAATGAATAACGATAACTTATTAACTAATAGTAAATAATATGAAATAAATATTTTTCTATTGTTTTATTTGATTATTGTTGTTTTAGTGATCAATCAATTCCAAGTTTAGAATCGTTAATTTTGGAACAAGGATTATCCTCGGAACATAATTTACTTTCTCAATTAATAGAAAATCAATCTTTAATGGAGTCGGAACGTAGATCCATCCAAGAGACAACCACATCTTTACCTGAACTTGAATGTCAACCTCCGTCAGCTTGTGATGAATTCCAAACCGCCAGACTCTTTTTATCCCATTTTGGGTTTTTGGCCAGCAATGTAAAATACTAATTTTTTTTCTTTTCACAAGGGTTTTTTCTCTTTTATTAATTTTGTTTTTGTATTTTTTTTTTGGTTTTTGGCTTTTTTTATTTTTTTTTTGTTTTTTTAATTAAGGGAAATATTTCTGCTAAAATAAGTGCATTGGATATTTGTAAACCGGATTTAATCGCAGAATTAGAAGCTCTTGATTGTATGGGATCTCGTACTTGTGATACTGTTCATATATTTTATGTGAGAGCTGGTCAGAAAAATGCAGATGAAATTTTGTCAAATGTGGTAAGTTTTAGTCATTTTTCCAAATAAGTAAATTCTGCTCTTGAATTTCTAAACTTGGTATAAGTAATAATATTAATCAAAATATTTTCATTCATTTATTTCTGATTCAATAAATTTTCTAATTAATATCAAGATAATTCATATTAATTAATTTTACTTGAATCTTCAAATTAAAATTTTTAATTAATAATAAAAATTTTTCATCATCAGCGTTCTGAATCCAAAGTTCATCCTCATTTTCTTGAAATGTTACTCTCTCTTGGATATGCAGTAAATGTTTATTCTCATCCTGGATGGACTGGACATACATCTACCAGTTGGAAAATTACCCAGCCTGTATCTCAAAGTAAACATGTTTTTAATTATTTTTTTTAATAAATTTATTAATTAAATTTAGTTTCTTTTTTATTTAATTAATTATTTCTTATAGCTCCAGCCGCTCCACCAACTACTGGACATGGAGGAGCTGCATATAATGGCGATAATCATGTTCTTTATTGGGCAGACGCGTGTAGTGAAATTGCATTTGTAGTGCCAACTTACAGAAATGATTATGATACTATATCTTCCATCAAAATATACAACGATGCTCATCAATCCAAACAAGGTGAAATTTTATTTCATTAACATTAATTTTATTAAAAATAATTCTCTTTTTTTTCATTTGCAAATTATTAAATTGAATAAATAAAAGATTTAATCAATGATTTGTTTTATTATTATTATTATATTCTACATTTATATAATCATTTTGAATTAATAATGTAAACATTGATGTGTAATCAAAGCAGGTGGTTTTGAACGTAGTATTTCTGAAGCTAACAGCGGTGGGGATCGTCAAACAATTGAAAAGCCACGAGCTCTTTCTTTAGATTTAGACAAAAATCCGTCACCAACGGATCCTGGCCGAAGAAGACATGGAGCTGCAAAACAGCATGTTACAGTACATTCAAATACCAAAATTCTTGTATTTTGGACTGAAAGTTTTGAAGATCATCTTCAATTACCTCTAGGTATATTGATTTTTAATATTCAGACTGACTAAAAAGATATTGCAATTTTTTTCTTATAAATAAATCAAATGGGAAGCTTCTTTCTTTTTCTCAAACAAATTTGTAATATATTATCAGTTTTTTTTTATAATTATTAGAATATAATTATTTATTGTTAAAATTAAATAAACTTGCCGAAGTTTAATTCCTAGACCTCAATTCGGGGAACCAGGACTATAACCACAAAGCTACCATCCTGGTTGAAATATCAATTAAATTAAAAAAACAAAAAATTATATGAAAATCTATTTTATCATGTCTACGATGACATTCTGGTTGAAATTAAGCAACACAAATAATATCATCAGTTAGTATAGTAATCATTTTTTTTCTAGCTGAACTTCTAACTACAACTATGACTGGATTGGAATCCCCTTCAGCACCTGTAATCACACCTGGTGAATGTTTTGTATTAATTCTTCATGCCCTACGTTCTGGATTACTTCGAGTGAAACTTCAGGGACCTCCAGGACGAGTGGGATTAGCAACACCCCTTGTCGATGGGATGGTTGTCTCTCGTAGAGCTCTTGGCCCTCTTCTTAGACAAACAGCCTTAAATATTTGCAGGAGACGTCGCCTAGACAATGATAGGTAACAATATAATTCAATTATTCAATTTTTTTGAAAAAAAAATATTGAAAAATACCGTTAACTAAAATAAAATTTATTGTTTTAGTTATCAACCACCGCATGTACGTCGAAGATTAAAAGTACAAGAATTGGTCCAGAAATTTCGCCTTAACTTGACTGAACCTGAACTTCTCACTTATTTATTCAGTTAGCTTTAAATTTTATTTTTATATTTTCTTTTAAATTAATTTTAAATATAGATATTGCAATCTATAACATACTATAAAACTACAAAAATAATATTTTTTAATAATATAGGAATTATTTTAATACATTTCTAAAGAAAATAAAAATAAAAAAAAAACAGGTTAAAACAATTTAATAATTAAAATACATTACTAGTCATAGAATTATACTTGACTTTAACTACAAAAAAAAAATTAATTTAAAATTTTCTTAATATATATTTATATTAAAAAATGCTTCTTAAATGCTTTAAAAAAAATGGTTTTTCCGTTATTTATTTGAACCAAAAATAATTTCTTAATAAGCTAGAAAATGATAATTAATGATTTAATGAAATAAAAATGCAATATATTTATATATTTTATATATTTATTTTATAAATATAAATTTTAAAAATATACAGGATTTAATTATTTATTTTATTTACTTATAATAAAATTCTTATATTTATTATCTATATAAATGAAATTATCCTTAATTTTATTTTGGAATGCTCTTACTTATTGTTTCTATTGGTTTTTGAAAAAGTTAAAAAAAAAACTATAATTGAATAGTTATCTAAATTTGTTTATTTATATATTTTTCTTTATGTGATAATTTTATATATATATATATATATATATATATATATATATATAAATATATATTTATTCTTGTATATTAGAATGATTTTAATAAGATAGTACCGCATTTATTATTTAATATTTTATTTAAGAATAACTAGGTCGAAACTTAAGAAAATATTATTTAATTATTATTAAATTTAAAATTAAATATTAATTATTCAATTTCAGCAGGAGGTACTCGATATTATATAATACTTATATATATATATATTTATTATTTATATATCAAGATAATTTCAAATAATTTTCGTGCCGAGGGTTTATGTCCCTTATTAAATAAAATTCTATTTTGAATTATGGAATATAGTTAGGAACCCTTTCTTTTTCATAAAAAGATACCAAAGCCCTATATCATTCATCAGGATACATTTTATTTAAAATTAAGTATTATATAAAAAGAGTATATATTTATTATTGTTAATCATATATCATAGGTTATACAAATACGTACATATAATTTTACCACTCTCAGTCAATTATATTTATTATATTTCATTTTATTAATGAAATATTAATACACATGATATAGTTTTTTATGTCACCTAGGAATAATAATAATTTCAATTCTGTACTTTAAAAAAGAGAACTTAAAATGCCAAGTGTAGAATTTCACCGGGAACTTTATCGTTTGTTGTTTATTAATAATTATTTATATATTCATTATATTTAATTTTAGAAAATTATAGAAAAATATTTATTAATTTATCTATTTTTATATTTGTTTATCAATTCATAATTTATTTCCATTATATATATAGACTTAACACTTAGTAAATGCGGTCCTGAATTCTTACATATAAAATATTTTATTTATTTTTATTAATTATTTATTATATTTATTTCAAAGAATAAATTAGAAGAATTTTTTTGTATTGTAACACTTATATAAATATTTGTGATATATAAATTAATTCCCTTAATATAAAAATAGGCAACAAATCAAATATTATACTATATATACTATATTATACTATATATATATATATATATATATGTACAGCGTGGCGCAGAGGCATGTGTTATATTTCAAATAATCATATATCATACACAGAAGGGAATAAAAAAAGTTTACATGTATATTAATACAAACAAATATGCCATTTATTTACCATAAGTTACAATGTTATTTTTTGTAAATTAGATCAGACAGATGTCAACAATGTCTTCTTTGAGTTCCTGAGTATTTCTGATACAGTTATTACACAGAAGATCAAGCAAACCATTGTTGCCTGATATAATTTACAAAAAATAACATTGTATCCTGTGTTAAATAAATGGAATATTTGCTTGTATAAATATACATGTTTACTTTTTCATTCCCTTCTGTGTATGATATATGATTAATTGAAATATAACACTTTTTTCTGAGCCACACTGTATAATTCTTTAAATAATAATGAATTCATATTAGCTTTATATTTAAATTTATTTTTATATTTCGTAAAAATTTGCGAAATTATTGATTCAATCTTATATTTTATATTTTTTATGGACAAATTTATTTAAATTTATTTACTTTGATTTAAATACATTGACTGTCTTCCGGGATTTTTTTTTAATATTTATCAACGATTTTTATATATGAATATGAAATATTTTCAAGAAATGTTGCCTCCTTTTTCAAATAAATAAAATGAATTCCTACTTAATTCAATGTACTTAAGACTTCATCCATTTATATATTTAGTTAATTTATTCCAAAGATCTTTAAATATATTAGTATATATTTATATCAAATTTATAAAATGCCTTATCATAATTAAACTGTATACTGAATGCATTCCAGTAAAATATTCATTAATTCAAC
Source organism: Labia minor (assembly GCA_963082975.1). Lineage (NCBI taxonomy): Eukaryota > Metazoa > Arthropoda > Insecta > Dermaptera > Spongiphoridae > Labia > Labia minor. Next base: position 11,496,649 of record OY720348.1, read on the forward strand.
AATTTATTTTACATTTAAAAATATTTATAAAATCGAAATAAAAAGAAAGTATGGTTTTTAATTAAAAAATAATATTCATTGATTTTATTTAATATAAATGAAACATTGTTTTTATAGTAATAGCTATTTTTTATTAAAAATTTATATAAATACCAATTAATGAAAGTGAGTATTAAAATAAAAACACTATAAAAGACTTATTATAATATTTCACCATGTTATATAATTCTGTATTTAAATTAATAAAGTTATCAATAAATTGTTATATTCCTTGGATAATTCCTTTCCTTTGTCAATCTATCTATCTCTGTGGCTCTACGGAACTCGAAAGTTCTTGTCCGCAGCAACCTTGTCAATTAATACATTAATTTATTATGCTGCCAGAGCCATTTTTCCAAAAATATACCTCAATCTCTCTGAGGTATAATAAAAAAAATGAAAATACTTTTAGTAATAGAATTAATATTATTATTTTTTTTTTTTTCCTTTATTTTATTTACAATCAGCTCAGTTTTGGAGCTATAAGTAAATTTGATAATAATTTATTTACATACACTCTCACACTCAGACACTCATACATTCATTCATTCATTCTCACATTCAAACATCACTTGAAGAGAAAGTCTGCCATCGACGACGTCCCTATTTTAGTTTCACCCTCCAGTTTTTTGATATAACACGCTCCTCAATATCGAGAACATGGGTCTTCTTAAGTCTCCTGTAGACTTCACTGTTGTCTAGGAGAGCAATCGCTGATACATTTGGATGATTTTCTAGTTTTTTAATATGTTTGATGAATGACTGATGGATCACTTCTCTGACTGGTGGGACGAGAAGGTCATTGTGCAAGCTTGCATTTGAGACGTACCAGGGTGCATTTGCTATGCATCTAAGTATTTTGGATTGCACTCTTTGTATTTTATTTATATTGGACTCGCTGGCAGTTCCCCAGATTTGACATGAGTATTGCCAGATTGGCTTAAGCATTGACTTGTAAAGCAGTACTTTTGTTTTAAGTGTAAGTTGTGAGTTTTTTCCCAACAGCCAATACATTTTTTTATATTTGATGTTTAATTCATTCTTCTTTTTGTCTATGTGAATTTTCCAGTTTATTTTAGAATCAAGATACTTCACAGAGTTACTTTGGGGAATGATTTGGGAATTTAGGTAAACGGATGGACATATGATTTTTCTATTTGTGAAAGTGATGTGATTCGATTTGGTCTCGTTTACATGAATCCTCCACCTATGAAACCAATTTTGGATGGAGTCAAGTTTTTCTTGAAGTTTATTCGAAGCAGTACCTGGATCTGAGCTGGTTACTAGTAGAATTAATATTATAAAAAAAAAATTAAAAATTTCTAGTCCAAACAAACAGAATTATTAATTAATTTATTATTATTAATATATTTTTTTAAAATCAAAATTTATAAGGAATCTTTTGTTAATACGGAAAAAACAATCTTTATTCGTTATCTTTTTACTAACTCACTAGAGATAGTATTGCGATCACGAAAATTTTCGATATCGAGATTTTGATGTTTTTATACGTTTTGAAGGTCCCTGAGTCATTTTCACTATGGTTTAGAAAAATGTGTGTGTGTGTGTGTGTATGTGTATGTAGACAAGATTACGCGAAAACGGTTTGAGCTAGAATCATGAAATTTGGAATACGGACATTATTACAAATTCGTAGTTTTTTTTCAACTTTTGAGAAATGTAGCTCAACCGGAAGAGGATCATTACCTACCACGTTTTGATTTTTTTTCATTTAAAGTGACCCTAAAACTAAAGATATATGTTTGATAGTTTTTCACATGATTAAAAATTGTATAAAACTCCTATATATAGAATTTCAGTTTGATTGAATCGCTGAAAGTACCGGAATTAATTTTTTAACACGTTGACTGGACGTGTCGTGATGCCATCATCAAAGAGCCAAACACTCGCTGGATTAATAAATATTATTTATTAATTTTAATTTATAATTTATAATTAATTAAATTTAATTTAAATATAATATATGTTAATTAATCTAATTCAAATTGCGAGATAATCGAGTGGAGACACTCCAGCTTATTCTTTAACAAATTTAACAATTATAAGATCGCGATTCCAACTATTTAATTGTTCATTTCCAATATATTATTAGTATTTACAATTAATGATATAAAAAGACAACTATATAAAGATATAATAAAAATAATTATCTATAAGATGATATAAAAAATATGTAGATAAAAACGGGTAACGGGTAGATTCTTTTCTATAATCCCAATGGAAAGGAAATCTACTTCAGGGAGCAGCGTCCCTGCCCTTACGTGAGCTCATGATTTATCTATCCTCTCTTACTTCGAGGAGTAGGGATCATGTCCTTTACCCTTTTGACTACTTTCAATCCACATCCCATTCCTGATACATAAAAAAATTCTGTTTATTTTGATGAAGCAGAATTCATTAAAAAGAAAAAAAAAGAAAAAAGCTTTACTTTGCTCATAGGACGGTTGTAGAATAGTGCCAGAATCGCAATCTTTTTCTAGAATTTAACATAACATTGTCAAAACAAGAAAATGTAAGTGGTTCACGATATTGGATTTAAATTTTGCTTTTTGGTAAATATCTACAACTAAAAACTACAATCTAAAATCAATTAAAGAATTTCCATACAATCAAAATGAAAAAAAAAATAGTAGACAATTTTTAGGAAAGATATATTTTTACCACAAATAAATTTCAAATTTTTTAATAATCATTTTATTTTTTTTAGTATAAATTTTAATATTTAAAATTATAACATTTATACAGGATAATTAGAAGTTATACAAAAATATTCGATTATATATTCAAGCTAAAAATGGTACAACAGGTGGTGGAGAAAAAAATAATGATAATTTTGTGGCACTCTTTAGTTACTTCAAAAAGATTTTTTATAATTTTGTGGCACGGACATTGAAAAAGGTTCATCATCCCTGGCCTAGGAAAATAATAATAATTCTACTTCTTATAATTTGCATTATTTTGTTGGTTGTATTGTGTGAAATGTGGTCTTTTACTTTAAGGGCGAGATAATATTCATTTGAAACGTCAATCTATGATTAGTTTTATGACATATATAAACGAGGGTGGGGTGAAAAGTTTTTAAATTTTTTTTGCTATATTTTTCAACATAATCTCCATCAACACTGACACATTTCTCATAACGGTGTTCTAATTAATTTAATTTAAGTCTCATCAACAGTTATGAATTGACGCAAAACTTCGTTTGGATTACGCCTACATCGCCAAATTGTCGGTATAAATGGTTTTTCGAAGCAGTTTTTAGTCTAACGTTAGCAAACGCGGCACCCACGTTCCACACAGCTTTCCATATTCAAATAGTTGTGAAAAATATTTCGCACACGTTCAGCTAACATCGTACAGGTCTCAGCTATCTTGAATGTTGAAAAATAAAGCAAAAAAAAAAATTTAAAACATCGTTTTTCTTGGTCAGGCCGGAAACTTTTCACCCCACCCTCGAATATATATATATTATCTTATTTTTACTATATACTTATTCTTTATTCACAATATTGAACTAAATATTTATAATTATTTCCCAAAGGATTGAACAATAATGTTTCATTTGAAAATGATTTCAACCTCGTCTCTTGGGTATATTTTGCAGTTGCTTGGCTTCCATGCTCTGTTGAAACAATTGATTGTCCGTTTTACGATTCGTTAAACATCAATCATTTATATCTTCGTTATAATTCCATGAGTTAATTGCTCTTGAAAAACTTTTCAGGTTTGTTTCAAGGATATTTGCTTTAATGTTTATTATTTTCATTTAAATATGTAGGTATATATTTCGAATAGTAAAAATTTTTGTTCATAATTTCAACATTATAGTCTAAAAATCATTAAATTGGCATGTTTAAATTTTGTATTTAATATTGACATTCTAATGTACTATCTTGTTCAATAAGCCCGCGGAACAGAAATGAAGGAACCAATTTTTATTTGTATAAATGACTTTAATTTTCAGCGAGGTTTCTCTCAACTTTAATACATTTATTCTTACGGTCTTCTAATTTATGGATCTTAACTGTAGTGGTTTTCCGGCCGCTTTGCAAAATATCCCTCCACCGCAGCTATTACCTCTTTATTTGAAGAAATTCGTTTTCCATGAAGATATTGTTTGAGGTCCGGGAAGAGCCAGAAGTCGGAGGGAGCTAAATCTGGCAAATAGGCAGGATGTTGCAACAAATCGTACTTCAATTCAGTTATTTTAGCATTGTTTTTTTGAGCTGTGTGCGCAGGTGCGTTATCTTGGTGGAAAATGATTTTCTTTTTCTGTAATCCCGATCTTCTTTTTATTTTATTGAAATGATATTTGAATATTAGAAATTAAAATAAAAATTTAAATATAATAATTCTTTGTTTGGGAAATCCTAGAATTATTAATTTTATATTCATTGTCGGAAATGAATCAACTCCACTGAGCCAAGGTAAGCTCTGAATGAATAACGGAATACTTTATATCTTTTTAAAAATTTGTGATTATTGAATAGATAATGATAAAAATTATAGCCTATTTTAAAATAGAGATATATAAGAATATTGTGATGTAATTTCATAGTAATTGGTTTAGCCAATTTTGAGTCTATAACGTCACAATTTTCCCCGCACAAACAGACAGACCTGAAAAATTCTAGTCATTATTGGATTCTAGAGGTCATGAAAAGTGGAGATATGTAAAAAATTTTAAATTCTGAGCAACGTGCAGACAAAAACCTTTTTACCGACCAACGATAGTAAGGGAGGTATTGTTTTCACACCAAATTTCACATGTGGAGATTTTTACATATCTCCACGAATCATGCATTTTCTTAACAGAAAAAAGTATTTTTAGCATGATGTCTGTCCGTCCGTCCGTCCATCCGTCTGTCCGTCCGTATAGATGTGTACAGCCTGAACGGCTCAACCGATTTTGATGAAATTTGGTATATTTACTTAATGCATCAGTGGGATGAATTGATCAACTTTTGGTGCAATTCCGGAAACCGGAAGTGGTAGAATTAGCGATCGACGATAGGAAGGGAAGGGTTATTTTCACACCAAATTTAACATGAGGAGATTTTTTATATATCACCACGAATCATGCACTTTGTATTGGTTTTATCCTCGAGAAAAATCATCTTTATTAGTTTTTTCTTAATTTAAAATTATATGACGTCATCCAGCCATTCATGACGTCACAGCCTGGTCTTGCATATATATATATTATAAATAAAATAAAATTAAAAATATTTATGTTATATGCCTATCTGTTTTTTATTACATTAATAGATATATTAAAATTATTTGAAATTGTTTCTGTAGCTGGAAATTAATTTACTTCAAAACGTTGGTCGGTTCGGACCTGGCCACAGGTCAACTTATTTTATATACTTGTGGTTCTCAACATTTTTGGACCAAACGCCCACTTCGTAAGGCCGGCTTCATAAATCGCCCCCCCCCCCCTCCTATAAATTTTATCAGATAAAAATTCAAAATCATCTTACTTTTTTAGAACTATATTGATAAAAACGGAAATGTTTAAAAAGGCTGATCGCAATCGCGATCGTCATAGACCCCTTGCCATGTTTTTCGATTTTGGGTAGACCCCCTAAATTGATTTTGATTTTTATAAAAAAATTTTACCCTTTTTTTAAGAGCCTTATTGAAAAATCAAAAATGTTTTAAGAGCCATGTCGGAAAAACATTTTTTTTGAGACATATTGAAAAAAAATAAAAAAATGTTTCCAAAGTCATGTCGGAAAACTATTTACCATTTTTTAGAGCCAGGAAAACCCGTAGACCCCCATTTTCATTCCGTGGACCCCCAAATTTGTTATTGATGATTGATGGGTAACGAGTAGATTTCTTTTCTATAATCGAAGTTAAAAAGATTTCTACTTCAGGGAGTAGCGACCCTGCCCTCACGTGAGCTCATGATTTCCGCTATCCCTCTATACTAACTGGAGGAATCATGTCCTTTATCTGACACCTTTCAATCCATTCCCTTACTATTTAGAGTTGAAAATGATTTCGCTCCCCAAAAATAACTTATCACTCCCCAAAATAATAATAATAATAATGACTCCCTTTAGGTGAGAAGGTGTTTTAGGTTGAGAATCACTATTATATACACGATATATAGAAGATAAAAAATAAAACAAATTATCTATTTACTTGTATATAGGTTGCAATTAAAAGCAATATGTAAAACCGAATGTAATATTTATATACATAAAAGTAAATAAATAATAAAACTTTGGAGTATGAGGGTTATATATTCTACCTGCAGGGGTCATTTTATTGTTTAAGGATTTTTCATAGCTTCTTTCTCATGATTTTAGCCAATTTTTATTGTTATTTATTTTTTTTTGTTTATAAAAAAAATGATTTCATTTGACTTACAGTCCAAAGGAGATAAACAAGAAGGCGAGTTCGCACTTACATGTGAATTGGTAGACCTTACAATTGGATTAATATCATATCACGAATAAATTAAGTTATTTAAATGGATCTAATAGCACTTAACATCAAACGTTTTTAGTAATTTCAATTAAATCTGGAATTGATCGAATTATTATAATCAAACAAGTGGAAAAAAATGCATTTACGCCTTTCGTTGTTCGATTTAATCATTCGCAATACTATTCACCTTTACTAAAAGAGAACAGCCCTAAATAGATATTTCAATTTGAATAGACGTATCAAGTGAGCCCTATTGAATTCAAGAGAATAATTACATTAATACCTCAGAGAAGGAGAGAAGGGGAGAGGGTGTAGTTATATATCTATGGGAAAACGTAATGAAATTATATTTGGCATTTTATAATAATTATATCACTTACGTTATAATTAAATTAGTGTGTGTGTGGGTAACTTCTTTTTATAATGTTACATTAAACAAAAAAAAAAAAAAAATAACTAATTTTAAATTTTATTTCTTTTTATTTGTTTATTTCCTTATTATTTGAATAGTTTGTAATAGTTTTTTTTAAGTACAAAAAAATAAATAAATAAAATATGAAATTAATCAATTGATGTTTAATAAAAGATATTTGATATTATATGCTACATTTATTAAATTTCATAAAAGTTCTTGTTTTTAATTTAATTACAATTTGAGATCCCAAAAATTAATTTATATGATATTTTTCAAATGACTGTGTATGTGTGTGACTGAATACTCTTGCGCAGCGTTTCACAAACTTATTTGACCATAGTCCGGTATGAGATTTTAAAAAATTTTCATGATCCACCTTCTGAAAAAAAAAAACATTTATTTACAAAAAAAAAATTTATTTTTTAATGAAAATCAAGTTATTTGTTTGTTTCTTGTATGCACAAAAAGTGCGAAATAATTATATATTAACAAAAACATAATTAATTAAAAAAATACTAATTATCTTCATTTAAAATTTGAGTAAATGAAGTAAACCTTGTCTTACATATTTTTTCCTTAGTTTCCTGTGTTGTTTGTCATCACATAAAAATTCCCAATTAGGAATTCATAACGTTGGAACGCGGGACCACAAGCGGTCAAGTTCTATATATTTGCTATATGAAAGATTACAAATATACACTTCGGCACTACCACTAGTGACTAACCAATGTAATAATATAGAAAATAAAATTGTTTTTTATTTTTACAATTTTTGTCACGACCCAGCTTTAGAAACGCTGCTTTAGCTAGCGTCTACACTGTTAGACTGATTAAATTTAAATTTCTAAATAAATTAGATTTGATTTATATTATTATATTTATATTAACTTAGAAAATATTTTGGGTGAGGCCAAGAGATAGAATAAGGGTTATAAAACAACATTCATATGCCAATTTTCGCATATACGAGTATAAAGAATCTTATAGTTAAAATTAATCCATTTAATTTAATGAATGTTTTTTAATATATAGTATATATATTACATGATCTCTATGCATTTTCCAAATGTAGTTAGGGTTTTAAAATCGAATTGGTTGCGATGGACACGTAGCTAAAATTAAATTGGAAGAGACGCTGGATGATGACGAAAGATCAGGCCGTCCCAGAACCGGATTATCGGAAGAAAATATCGAACAAGTGCGTGAATTCATCAAAAATAACAAAATATAGTTTAAAAAATTTTACTTGGGCGTCATGAAGCGTTTGCTGGCAAGAATTCGTCGTATTCGGCCAGAATATCGAGAAATCGGCAATTGGACTCTTTTGCACTATAATACACCATCACATCATTCGCGACTTGTAACTGAATTTTTGGTCAAAAATCACGTTATTCCTTTGCATCATTCGGCCTATTCGCCAGATCTGGTTCCGTGCGACTTCTATCTGTTCCCTAAACTGCATTTGGTGATGAAAGGAAAGTGGCACGCATCGATTGAAGCCATTGAGAAGGCGACGACCGACGTCCTAAAGACCATTCCAATAAAGGACATGGAGAAGTCGTTTGACAACTTGTTGGAGCGTGAAAATTTGTGTATCGATGCAGAAGGGGAATACATTGATTAATAAAAATGATTTGTTCCAAAATGTACATTGGTTTTTTGTTTTTTTAAAAAGTTCGGTTTCTTTTGGAATGGAGGGTGTATATATATGTGATAGAATATATCTATAATAAGGACCTGATTGCAGTTCATATTTTGTTTGGCTGTACCTCGGTTAAAACACCTCTAGACTGATTAATGGAGTAACAAAAAATTGGATGATAGTTGATGACCATGGTGTGCCCATATAATAATAATACTTTCTTATAGTTGGCCATGGTCATATTGAATATTATTATATAATATAAAATCTTACATCAATTAAATAGTAGTGATTATATAATTATTTACATTTAAGAAATTTCCGTATAAACCAATTTAAATATTTTTATTTACTGATTATAGTCATGGTATAATAAATAATTTGATTGCCCCCCCCCCCTAACACACATTCTCAACCTCCTCAAAGTATTGTTATCTTTCTTATAGTTATTATATAATACTTTTGATTGGTAATGTTAATAGATGTTTGATTAAAAAACAAATAACTTCATTTATAGATGACCTTGTAACCACATCTGGAATATTTTAGGAGGGGGGAAGAGGGTAAAATTGAGTTGAATTTAAAAAAATTTATATGTAGACGTAATCATATAAATTGTTGAAATTTATAATAAAAGAACTTTTAATAATTGTTTTTACAATATAACATTCAATTATATATATATATATATATATATATATATATATTCAATAATTAACATTTAAATTTAAAATTAATTTCATTAACGTTTAAACTAAATATATAAATAAAAATAATGGGGAGAGGTATAATACATATTAAAATTAAAATTATTATGATTAATTAGTTTAATATGTATATAAATAATTTTTTTTTATTTTGAAATTTTGTTTATATAATTTTTTGTGAAGTCTTGATCGCCATCTATTATTTAAAGGATGATCTAAAGCAGTGATTTCCAAAGTAGGCGCTAACGCCCCCAGGTGGGTGCTGCAGCGATCCAGGGGGACGTTGATGGCTACAGGTATATTTAGGGAAAATTGCATTACATTTCTAATCTGAATTTAATAAATAATTTCAAATATCAAAGTTTCTAAGTTACACCTTTCTCTACTAAATTTTATGCAAAAAATAGAAACTTGAATAAATAATTTTATCGCTTTCAGTTTATATGCTATTGCAATTAAAAAAAAAATTACAGGAGCGCTCTGTAATATTTTTTCGGAAAAGGGTACGGTAGCCCACATAAGTTTCGAAACCACTGATAAGAAGCATTTCGGCAACATTTTTGTAAATATAAAAACAATTTTTTTTTAAAAAATCTGGAGTGTCTCCACTCGACTATTTGAATTGGATTAAATAACATATATTATAAATAAATTAAATTTAATTAATTATAAATTATAAATTAAAATTAATAAATAATATTTATTAAACCAGCGCGTGTTTGGCGCTTTGTTGATGGCACCACGTCACGTGTTGGCGCGTGAGATTTGCAGTGTTAAAAAATTAATTCTGGTACTTTCAGCGATTCAATCAAACTGAAATTCTATATATAGCAGTTTTATAAAATTTTTAATCATGTGAAAAACTATCAAACATATATCTTTATTTTTACGGTCAATTTAGAGGAAAAAAAATCAAAACGTTGTAGGTAATGTAACCTCTTCCGGTTGAGCTACATTTCTCAAAAGTGGATAGAAAACTATGGATTTTGAATAATGCCGTATGCGAAAAATTCATTATTCTAGCTCAAACCGTTTTTGCGTAATCTTATCTTCATACACACATACACACACAGAGAGAGACATTTTTTTCAACCTTAATGAAAATGACTCAGGAACCTTCAAAACGTATAAAAACATCAAAATCTCGACATCGAAAATTTTCATGATCGTAATACTATCTCTGGCGAGATAATAAAAATCAACAAATAACGCCAGGAAAAAAACGAAATTATTTTCTCAAATCTAGGGCGGAAGGAGGAATTTAATAAATTCATATTTCTCCTTTAAAGCAGATATATTATTATATATCTCATAAAAATATTATATTTTACTTTCTTATTTGATATTTATAAGCCGAAAAATTGTATGCTTTTGCTTTAAAGATTTTATTGAATATATATTCAATGAAAGTCCTAAAATTGTGTGATAAATAAATAAATATATATATATATATATATATATATATATATATATATATGTATATATAAAACAAATAAAAGGGAAAAAAATGGATGATCCTAATTATAGCAAGGAACATTTTTTATATTTTAGTGTATATATATATATATAATATATTTATATATAAAACAATACCTCCCTTACTATCGTCGGTCGGTAATTAAATAATTACTTGAAATGAAAAAATTTTAATTTTTTAATTTTTAAAAAATAAATAATAGATATATTTGAAAGATATATTAATTCATATATATAAGTATATATATAATAGTTTAAAAAAAATAGTAAATATTTATTTCTCTCATCATTTATAAAAATGTTCCTTGGTATAATTAGGATCAACCCAATTTTTTTTTCTTTTTGATTTGTTTATGCGATTTAAATATGTGATGAATGGGAATGGTAAAAGTGTTAGTGTACTGGCCAGGGGGTGTGTATATTTGTGTGTGTGGGGGGGGGGGGGCTAGTCGTCCGGGACCAAGGCCAGGCAACATTAGTCGGTGCGCTTTGCTGCGCAGCTGCTGCGCCGGGCGGCCTCCTGACTTGCGCGACGCTCAGCAGCGAAGCCCCGATAATTCGGGAGCACTCAACTCTCCGCGGCCCTACCGACAACACGTGTGCTAGGTGATATCCACCCCGGCAACGGTCAGTAGCCACCCTCCCACCCCCACCCCCCACCTGCCATTAAACTAACACTCACTGTCTACCAATCGTATCCAATTTCTATAGGGAATATCATTCCATTTATCCTCCTGATAGAGTACCTTTTTTTTTTTCTTCATTTTTTTTTCCCTTTCTTTCCATTAATTCATCAATTAATCTTACATTTATATATTATAAATATAAAGTTTAAATTAAACTAATAAAATATTCACTATAAACTTCTAAACTAAAATTACAAAAAGGTTAATAATAAAATATATGCATAAATGAATCCACATATAATACTCATATAAACAATTATAAATATATATGTACATATATTCAATGTTATTAAAATTATCAATTAAATTAAATCTATCATAAATATTATACAATTTTCGGGGAAAATAATAAAGATTGAAAATATCATTGTTTGAAATAAAAATAAGCTGGAGTGTCTCCACTCGTCTATCTCGGAATTTGAATTGGATTATAAATAACATAATATATTATATTTAAATGAAATTCAATTAATTATAAATTAAAATTAATAAATAATGTTTATTAAACCAGTGCGTGTTTTGCTCTTTGTTGATGGCACCACATCACGTGCTGGCGCGAGATTGGCAGTGTTAAAAACTTAACTCCGATACTTTCAGCGATTCAATCAAGCTGAAATTCTATATATAGCAGTTTTATACAATTTTTAATCATGTGAAAAACTATCAAACATATATCTTTATTTTTACGGTCACTTTAGAAGAAAAAAATCAAAACGTGGTAGGTAATGACCCTTTTCCGGTTGAGTTACATTTCTCAAAAATGGTTAGAAAACTACGATTTTCGAATAATGCCCGTATACCAAATTTCATTATTCTAATTAGCTCAAACCGTTTTTGCGTAATCTTGTCTACATACACACATACACACACACACACACAGAGACATTTTTCTCAACCTTAGGAAAATGACACAGGGACCTTCAAAACGTATAAAAACATCAAAATCTCGAAATCGAAAATTTTCGATCGCAATAGTATCTCTGGCGAGATAGTAAAAACAAAAAAATAAATTGTGCTCAAGTATCAAAAATTAAGGTGAACAATTAGCCAGTTAGTATAATAGAAATTTTATTTTCTATTAATTGACTCTCGATTATCATAATATCAGAATGCTTATTAATATTTATTAGAAAAAAAATGTTTTTGAAAAATTTTAATGACAATAATAATTAAATATTAAAATAAAGAATAATTCAATTATAAATGGTTTAGATAAATATTTATAACATTCGAGAGTCTTTTTATCCAATTTGTTTTTATTTTTCATCCAGTTGGAGCTTTGACTAATTAAGACAGACCACCCCCTCTACCTCTCGATAACAAAAAATACCATTCATTCTCAATGTTTTCTCTGTTTTATGGAAGTTAGTGAAAAAAAAAAATATAAAATGAAATGGAAAAACATCCTCTCGTTTATAATGGTTTTATACCTATCTATATTGTATATATAATTAATAAAAATTTCAAAGGTAGTGATTTCTTTGAATATATTTATGTTATATATTATATACGAGGGTGGGGTGAAAAGTTTCTTGCCTGACCAAGAAAAACGATGTTTTTTAATTGTTTTTTTCTTTTCTTTATTTTTCAACATTCAAGATAGCTGAGACCTGTAGGATGTCAGCTGAACGTGTGCGAAATATTTTGCACAACCATTTGAACATGAAAAAGCTGTGTGCAAGGTGGGTGCCGCGCTTGTTAACGTTAGACCAAAAACTATTTCGAAAAGCCATTTCTACCGACAATTTGGTTGGCGCTAAACGAATTTTTGCGTCGATTCATAACTGTTGATGAGACTTAAATTAAATTTAATAAATTAATTAATTGAATTAATTAACTAAATTAGAACACCGTTATGAGAAATGTATCAGTGTTGATGAAGATTATGTTGAAAAATAAAACAAAAATAAAATTTAAAAACATCGTTTTTCTTGGTCAGGCCGGAAACTTCACCCCACCCTCGTATATATATATATATATATATATATATATATGTATATATAAATAATTAATATTAAAATCAAAATTAATTTATCAATAAGTTATTAAATTTAGTTAAGGATTTTATATATTACATTACTATATAAATATCTATAATCCATATATCTCTATTTATATATATTAATAGAATTAGAAAATTAGACGTCTAATCGACGTTTAGGACATCTAGATTATGTCTAGAAATATCAATTTAGACATAGAATTTAATTTAATTTAATTTAATTCAATTTAGACGTCTGATTTAAATGTACGCCTGGAAATATCACTTTAGACGTCTATATAGACATCTAGAAATATGAATTTTCAGTTGTTATATTTGTAGACGTAATCTAGATCTAGACGTTCTAGCTGGGCAGAAAATATTATTTCTATAGCGAATTTCAACTGAGTGTTATGAAATTTTGGAAAATTAATAGAAAAATAATATTTTTGTAAATTGAATATTCATTTTAGGGCCTACATAATATTTACCAATTTTAATATTTTATATTATTAAAATAAAGAAAGTTCCTGCTATTATTATGCAATCTCAGGGAAAAATTGATATAAAATTTTTACTAATATTTTATTATATTTACTTAGATTTTGATTTTATTTGAAGATATTATTATATTATACTATTTTTTAGTGCACAGAGTATCATAACCAGTTTTCTTATCATTATATTAAATACAATACATTTCCTGAATCGTTTGCAAATCAAATAAGATTCTCTATGAATTAATTCAATGTTTTTTGTGTTGACGTTTCCTCTAAACATTGGTATAGAATAATAAAATAATTAATTTTTTTTTTATTTTTTGAATTATTCATTAAATTCCTGATTTGAATTTATGCCGAGTGTTACCGAAAGAATAAGTATTAAATAAAAATTAAATAAAATTAAAAAAAAAAAAAAATTAATTTATGTTAAATATAAAGAAGGGTTTCTTCTAAATGTATTATTTATGAATTAATTTTCGTATGTATTTAAAAGGTCTCTCTCTCTCTATGGTGTATATATATATAGGTAAATGAAGGTGAAACTTATCTTATTTTGGCAAATTTTAAATTATTCTGCAAAATTAAAATGTGCATATGTTGACAAATTTTACGAATTTCAATCTTTTTAAATTTTTGATTAACGAAAGAGATAGAGAAATTGTATAGTAGAGTATGGTATAACATTATTATATATATATGTATATTACTTAATATTTAAAAAATTTTACCTCTCTTTAAATTTCATTTTATTGAGAAACTTGAAATATATTATTTTCAAAATTTTTCGTGATTTAGACTCCTAATTAATTGGCTGAACTTTTTTATTATATTCAATCAAATAGCATTTAACAAATGAAATAATTTATTATGAAATTCCCTTTATTATTAATTAAAATCATAATTATTATAAATATTAATTTTCAATAGAAGATCTTTGGAATGTATGTATGAATAAAATCATTTTCTCCCATCCCCCTCTCTTTTAAAATAAATCACCTGGTTCACTAAACCGCGGTTCAGTACTTTAAAAACATTATTCCTTATGAACTATGAATATTTAAGATTAAGATTATTATTTAAAATAAATAAACGACAAAATATATGAAACAATTTCAAATAATTTAAAAGAAAATAAAACATACAGCCCTTAATACACCGGAAGATAGAAAAGTTGGCCTGTGGATATAACATAATATATATTTCATATTTTGATTAAAAAATATTAATAAAATAAATATTTTTAATTTTATTTGATTTATAATATTTTGTATTTAAGGAAGCGCTGTCCGGCGCCATTTTTTTATTATTAAAATTCCTATTTTAAATTAAGAAAAAAATAACAAAGATTATTTTTCCTGAGGCTGAAACCACAATACAAATCGATTTTATATATATATTATCTATTATGTGAATTTCAAAAAAAAATCCTTTAATATTTCAAAAATACAAATATATATACATATATATATATATATATATATATGTATATATATACAATTTTTGTTAGTATAATAAGATAAGATATATGTATATATATTTTTATTTTGATTAATTTAATATAAGATTAAATATTAAAATAAATTTATGTCTACTTCATGATTATATATATTATTTATTTTATAATATTATCTATATTATATAGACTATAGAATTCTCATTTTATATCATTTCAACCCTCACAATGCTATCAAGGGTTCTTTTATATTTTGTGATAAATAGGTTCTATATCAATTTAATATTTTATCAATAGTCATTTTAAATGATTAATAAAACAACCCATCTTTTCTTAAGTTATCGTTTCATCTTGATATTCTATTATATATATAATATATATTATTTAAATATATATATATAGATTATTCATTATCAATAAATCAATGATACCATTACCAATGAAATAAAATTATTTTATGTGCTTCCTATATAAATATTAGAACGAAATGGTATCATATTTAATCGAGCTAGAAAATAAAATTTTTCCATTTTAAAATGTTATCAATATGATGTTTAACTTTTAAATTTTAAATATAATATTATCACTCTATATTTCTATATTTAGTAATAGTAATAAGATAAATACATAATTAATATAATATTATTTATTATACAAGATAATAAATATATATATATATATATTCATACTGCTATATCTAATCTTATTATACTAGCAAAAATTGTCTGCCGTTGAAAATTTTGAGGATTTTTATGAAATTACGTAAGGTAAAAATTTATTTGTATACTTTCCAACGAAAATCATTTTAATTGTTTTTTTTTTAGAAAAAACTTTTAAATCACAAATATCAATAAAAATCCAAATTAAGTCATTACAATGATTTAAATAGTTTTTGGGAGGGGGGGGGCAATACGAAAATGGACGCGACACGAGTTTAACCCTTTCTTTGGGCCATTTAAATAAATACTGTAATTGATTTACTTGTAAAAAAAGAAATCGTGTGAATATAACATAACGGGGAGACTTGAGACTAAAGCTAACCAAATTGAAACTTAACATCAAATCTCTGTGCAGCAAGCATCCATCAATCGCAATGATCTCACTAAATTGAAATATTAAATTATTATAAAAAAAACTTTATTAAAATTATTTTTCGAATTTTAATTTTAATTTTTCATTAAGTAAAATTTACTTAATTCATTAACACATTTAAGTTTCTTAATTGAACAATTCAATTTTTTAATATTCAAATTTATGTATATGTTACATAGGGAGGCATAAAAATTTTAGAAGGGCTTAGGTGAGGCATGTTATAAAAAAGGTTGAGAAACACTGATCTAATCTATGTATATAGACGGGCTTCTGAACCGTGGAAGACATAGAATGTCGGGGATTTAAATAAATTTTCATCAAAGTTTTTTTAATCAAAAAAATATATTCTGGGTTTTTTTAAAATAAAATAAATTAAATGACGATCTAGAATATATATTCATAATAATCGGCTCAGCCTATTTATTCATTTAACCGGACAGATCCAATATTCTTAAAACATTATTTTCAGTTCATAAGGAATATATTTTTTAAAGTAACACAGCGTTTTTAAAGATTAATAAAATAGAAAAAAAAATTAATTAAAAAAAATATAGGTAGCAAATAAGTTTATTTCTTGTTCTATTATATTTAAAAAATCTGATAATTTTTCTCAAGTTCATCCTTGAGATATTAATTTTAAAAATATTATATAAATAATAATATTATAAAAATAAGTTTTTATCTAAAATTTGGATAAGAAATAAATATTTTTATCTAAATATACTGATAAGTTAAGTACTCTCTCTCTTTTCGTGATATAATAATCATATTTTTGTTGTCTAAAATCAAGATTATAATATTAAATAACTAATTCAAATAGCCAACTCCTTTCTCAATATCTTACTAATTAACTTCACATCCTTATCCTACTTTTAAGAAAATATTTTTTGAAGGGGAGAGGGAGAGGTAACAAGAGTTGAATATTATATATACAAACCAAAATCCATGTCTCTATATATTTTGATTGACATTTTTTGATTTATAATACACCCAACTTTTTTTTTACAATATAGGTAATTTTCTTTTAAAAAAATCTGGAGTGTCTCCACTCGACTATCTCGCGATTTGAATTGGATTAATTAACATATATTATATTTAAATTAAATTTAATTAATTATAAATTATAAATTAAAATTAATAAATAATATTTATTAAAGCAGCGCGTGTTTGGCTCTTTGTTAATGGCACCACGTCACGTGCTGGTCAACGTGTTAAATTAATTCCGGTACTTTTAAGAGATTCAATCAAGCTGAAATTTTATATATAGCAGTTTTATACAATTTTTAATCATGTGAAAAACTATCAAACATATATCTTTATTTTTACGGTCACTTTAGAAGAAAAAAATCAAAACGTGGTAGGTAATGACCCTCTTCCCGTTGAGCTACATTTCTCAAAAGTGATTAGAAAACTTCGAATTTCGAATAAAAACCGTATACCAAATTTCATGATTCTAGCTCAAACCGTTTTTACGTAATCTTGGCTACATACATACATACATACATACACACACATATATATATATATATATATATATACACACATTTTTCTCAACCTTGGTGAAAATGACTCAGGGATATTCAAAAGGTATAAAAACATCAAAATCTGGACATCGAAAATTGGCGAGATAGTAGAAATCGTGTAAAATCTTAAAAATTGTAATATTATCTCAAAGAGTGTGGAATAAATTATAATTATTTATTTATAAAACAAAAATAATTCATTTTTATTACAAAAAAATAAATAAAAAATAAAAAATAAAATAAATATGCAGTGAAAATTCAGTCCATAGGTACACATCTTTAAACGTAAATATATAAAAAAAATCTCAGTTTCCCATCCAATTAAGAAAAAAAAAATTAATTTAAACATCAACTGATAAAACATAATCGAATTATGTGTTGCAATTTACGAATTGAACTCTGACATAAAATATTACATTGAAGAAATAATTGCTGTGTTCAATTACAATGTATTATAAGATAAAGAAAACATTAAATATGTATGTAAATTCGGGTATTCCCCAATTGCTTAATACAAAGTAACCAAGCCATGAAATCACTTACAGTTTGTTTCTCAACCTTTTTGGACCAAACGCCCACTTCGTAAGGGCGGCTTCATAATTCGCCCCTCACAGATAAGAATTGCATGATAATCCCTATATAAGGTAGGTTCACTTGTTGATACTTAGAGCCATATTGAAAAATCGAGTTTCAAGAACCTAATAGCAAATCATCTAACCTTTTTTTTAGAACCATATTGAAAAAAATTGAAAAAAAGCAGAAATGTTTAAAAGCCTGTTGGCAAAATCATCTTATCTTTTTTTTAGATTTGAAAATGATTTCGCCCCCCAAAAATAAATAATAGTCAAAATGCCATGTTTTTCGATTTTGGGTAGACCCCTAAATTGATTTTGATCTTTTATAAAAAATTTTACCCTTTTTTAAGAGCCTTATTGAAAAATCAAAAATGTTTTAAGAGCCATGTCGGAAAAACAATTTAACTTTTTTTTTTTTTGAGATATATTGAAAAAAAATCAAAAAATGTTTCAAAAGTCATGTCGGAAAACAATTTACCATTTTTTTTTAGAGCCAGGAAAACACGTAGACCCCCATAGACCCCCATTTTCACTCCGTGGACCCCCAAATTTGTTATACGCTGCCGTAGACTCCCTGGAGGTTGCAATAGACCCCAGAGGTCTATATTAGACCACTTTGGGAACCTATGCTCTAGATGCTCAGTGCAGCTACTATATATACAAAGCAAAAAATATTTAATTACAAGATGAAAAATAATTAAAATGAAAAATGTAATCAAAGTTAAAATTAATTTAATAAATAAAAACATGATTGATGGGTAACGAGTAGATTTCTTTTCTATAATCGAAGTGAAAAAGATTTCTACTTCAGGGAGTAGCGACCCTGCCCTCACGTGAGCTCATGATTTCTGCTATCCCTCTTTACTACCTGGAGGAATCATGTCATTTATCTGTTGACACCTTTCAATCCATTCCCTTACCATTCCCCCCTCCCTTGATCCTCCAAAAAAATCAATCTTATTTGGATGAAGGAGAACCTGATCGCAAAATCATCTTACCTTTTTTTTAGAACCATATTGAAAAAAATTTAAAAAAAGCGGAAATGTCTGGTCGCAAAATCATCTTACCTCTTTTTTAGAGTTGAAAATGATTTCGCCCCCCAAAAGCGTATAGTCAAATAATTGCCCTTGAGATGTCGACCGCCTAGGGGGCGATATCACTCAGGTTGAGAATCACTAACATACACAAACCGACTGTCTTCTTATTATACTGTCAAAAATTAAAATTAAAAATATTTTTTTTCTTTTTGTGGTTTGTGTTAGAGCTAAAAAATTCATGTTATTTCAAAATCATATAAAAAAAAAAGAGTTCGATACATTTTTTTATCCTCTTTATTTTATTTTATTTTACAATGTTGAAATTATCATATTTATGATATATTAGAAATACCATATTATTGTTTTATGAAATATGCAGATTGATTTATTTTTCCGCTAATAATCTCCTCTGCTCCCCTCACCTTATTCGCCCCTGTAGCAATTGTATAGGTATATGAAATTCAATTTTAATACAATACAAGTGCCATTTTACGCTCCATAATGTTTTTTTTTTTTTGAGATTTATAAAATACATTTACAAAACAATTTTTACTAAATATTTCTATTTGTGAAAATATATTTTCAATTATGATTTATGAATATTATTTTCTATTATTAACATTAAAATAAGGTACATTAATTTTTTTTTTTTTTATCTAATTGACAATATTATTGAATTTATTATATTTGTAGTCTTATAAGATTGAAAAAAATATAATTTTATCATCTATAAGCACAGGATAAGATTTTTTCTTGAAACTTTCTTGTTAGAAAGCGATTTATTCGGATTCTTTTATTTTAAGTTTTAATTAATTCATATGATTTTATTTTTTATTAAAATGGTACAACACGAAAGGGGGGGATATTGATCAGGAGTTATAGCCATCGAGAGGTCCTCGCGATTTTTATAATTCGCGATGAGAGGACTTTAAGAGATGGTTGATAGGATCGAAATATCAAAATGCACTCCAGAGCATGGCTTTGCCGAATGCAACGCTCATGACTGATTGCAAGTATTGTCTATCTCAGCATTCAGTATTATGCCAATATATATATATATTTGAAGTGTCACATGTCTAATTAGAATTAGTCCCATTGACAGGACAGCCCATGCTCTATGTCAATATGACACTGAATTGATCAAAGTTGAATCAGGATATTAGATATAAAATTGAGTAGATTAAGAGAATAGAGCACAGCTTATAGATTACTTTCCCATCGAAACTTCACTGCCTCACTTCCAATTGCCAAAATAAAAAATATTTTTTTTTTTTTTTTTTTTTTATTTATTTTGTATTTATTTATTTTTTTTTTGTTTTTAAGGAGTTGCGAGGGGCAGGAATAAACAATGGTTACAAAATCAGTGGCGTACCTAGAACTTTTGCCGCCCTATTTATTATAAGTCAATCAAATAGTGGTTTTTATAAATTAATACACATAAATAAATTATTAAGTTATTTAATCAATATTAATTAATACACAGAGAGAGTAAATTTTTTTACACATATTTGTATGCACGTAAACATATTTATATAATATTTACTCTTCTAGCTTTCATACTAGAAAAATCGTGTATAATGCTCTGAAAATTTATATTATTTGTAATTTCTTGTTCTATTGACAATATTGCAAGATTTTGTAGAACGAAGATAATTTTGCCGAACAAAATCTTAAAGATGCGTTTACGAATTCAACGAATTTTAATGAATACAATAAAATAAAATTATTATCCTGTTCTTGGAATTAGAATTCAAAATTTACACTAAAATGCATTTATATACACCGAGGAATAATATTCGAAATCATATAGTTGATCATAACTTATATAAATCAAATAGTAAACTTATAATAATCATAATAATCATTTATTATTCAAGAAAGAAAAAAAATAAATATGAAATGAATAAGTTGCTTTTTACAACTATAACTAAATATAAAAAATGCCGCCCCAAGATAAGTGCCGCCCGGTGCGGATCGCACCCACCGCCCCCCCTCCCCTTAGGTACGCCACTGTACAAAATATAAAACTAGGTTTCTTTTATTTATTTAATTAATTTTGCTTATAACATTGCTCATTATTTTTTCTAATTTATTTTATTTTATACAATATTTAAATTTTATTAGATTAATTAGAATTCTTATTATTGTTTTATCATTTACATTTATTCAAATGATTTAATTAATTTTCCTAACAATTTTCTTATTTCAGGGGCAACCCTGGACTCTCCTTTCTATATACTCTCTTAATTTTCTTTGTTTTCTCATGATATTCATTATTTACTATATATTCATCGGGTAGGGAGAATTATTTTAATTTCTACAAATTAAACTAAAATTTGATTCATCTAATCGACTTATTTCTTTTTTTTAACTACGAGGGCAGGTCAATAAGTCCGTGACTTTTTGAATTTCCTGTCTTTTAAATGAAATGGCAACACTGATCCTGTCAGCAGCCAACTATCAGCTGACTCCTGTCGAAATTCGAACCAGTTGGGTTTTTTAGTTTTTATTTGACATCCATTAATAGCAGACTACCTTGTAGTTGAAAACCGGTGTTTCACGGACTTATTGACCTACTCTTGTATTTAGAAAGTGTTGAAAAGACCCATAACCCCCATATTTTAAACCTATTTTTATATAACAAACAACAAACAAAAGGCTTTAACGGATACCCCTTCCCCCAAAGAGTCCATTATATCGAAGTTTTACTGTATTTTTATTTTGTAAGTGTATTGAAGAAAATATTGTCTGTCTAGATTGTTTATTTCATTATATCCACAAAAACTCATAACAACAACAAATTATTCACTATTATTTGAAATTTGGTAAGAAATTAACTTTTTTTCAAATTTCAATTTTATTTTCATGAAATTCAACGATTCTCATACAAATTCACATTTTATTACTTTTATTAATAATTTTTAATAACTTTTTAATTTTATGATTGGAAATGCTATCAAGTGAACTTAATTATATTCAAAATATTATAGTACTTTATAGAAGAGAACATTTAAAAAATGGGTAATCAATTTTTCATTGTTGCTCTCTTTGAGGTAATTTATCCCGGTTCACCGACCGCTGTTATTGAGCATCCACTAGATGAAAGTTTTAATAGTGCCTGATATTCATAACTTCCCTTCAATATGAAAAGTATTTCATTTTTATTTGAAATTCATTTGAATGTAGAAACCTTCTACATTCATTCTTATATTCTCGATTTTATTATTTATTTTATTAATAATTTCTCTCTATCTATCTCTGTGGCTCTACGA
Source organism: Labia minor (assembly GCA_963082975.1). Lineage (NCBI taxonomy): Eukaryota > Metazoa > Arthropoda > Insecta > Dermaptera > Spongiphoridae > Labia > Labia minor. The sequence continues at coordinate 11,519,512 of OY720348.1, forward strand.
AACTCGAAAGTTCTTGGCCGCAGCAACCACATTCCTCCAAGTACCCCTATTCGGAGCTACATCCATCCATCTCCTATTTTCTCCCATCTCTCTTACGTCCCTTCCTACATTGTCCACTCACCGCGTCCTTGGACGTTTCCCAATTGGTCTCTCCACAAATATATTTTTCGCCATTCTTTCCTCTCCCATTCTAGCCTTGTATCCAGCCCACAATCATCACAACCTTCTCGCTTTTAATACTCTAACTATATCTGGAGATGCATAGAGGTCATGCAATTCTTCCTTATGCAGTCTCCGCCATTCCCTGGTGTCCTTGTTTATTTTAATTTTGATTCCCTTTGATAATAATTTTGACGAGATAAGCCCCTTTACTGCATGATAATATGAGTTTCCCGATTGTAAACTCGGTTTAAATTCTTTTCGAATATTACTATCCTTCGTGGTTCGTGATTACAGAACCTAACTATTTAAATTTTTCTACATTTTCAAATTCTACGTTTTGTATATTAATTTTGTGTGTTAATACTATTCCTCTCTGCTACTAAATATTTTGTCTTAGCATTATTTTACTTCAAGTCCCACTTTTTTCCATCTTACTCTTCCTTTACTACCTTCAAGACGAATTTGAAGATCAAAATTGAAAAAGGTTTATCCGGATTTATTGAGTCATATGCTTTACTAAAATCTACAATTAATTGGTGAACAAAAATATTGAATTCGCGTTTTTACTATCTCGCCAGAGATAGTATTGCGATCACGAAAATTTTCGATGTTGAGATTTTGATGTTTTTATACGTTTTGAAGGTTCCTGAATCATTTTCACTAAGGTTGAGAAAAATGTCTGTGTGTGTGTGTGTGTATGTGTGTGTGTATGTATGTAGGCAAGATTACGCAAAAACGGTTTGAGCTAGAATGATGAAATTTGGTACATGAGCATTATTCAAAATTCATAGTTTTCTATCAACTTTTGAGAAATGTAGCTCAACCGGAAGAGGGTCATTACCTACAACGTTTTGATTTTTTTTCCTCTAAAGTGACCGTAAAAATAAAGATATATGTTTGATAATTTTTCACATGATTAATAATTGTATAAAACTGCTATATATAGAATTTCAGCTTGATTGATTCGCTGAAATTACCAGAATTAATTTTTTAACACTGCAGATCTCACGCACCAACACGTGACGTGGTGCCATCAACAAAAAGGCAAACATGCGCTGGTTTAATATTTATTATTTATTATTTATAATTTATAATTAATTAAATTTAATTTAAATATAATATATTATGTTATTTAATCCAATTTTAATTGCGAGATAGTCGAGTGGAGACACTCCAGCTAATTTATTCTGGTAACTGTCTTGACGAGAAAATTTGTTCAGTGATTTGTGGTCTGAATCCCTATTGTATAAAGCAACTTTTTTTTAATATATAAGGGGTGGATTATCTAAATCTAAAAGCAAAATATTATTTAAAAAAAAATTATTAACTGTAAAAAAAACATACGAAAGAAAATTATTCTTTTGGCAGATAGTTAAAAATAGTTTAAAAACAGAATTTAAAGATACATTATTGTTGTTTACATTCTATTGTAAGCGTGGGCGTGATGAAAATTATTGAAAACTGGGCCTCAAATAAATACTGAAAGGTTGAAAAACGTTGGGTTAATTGATCAGTGAAGACCTTTAAGTTTTTCATAGCTTCCTAATATTCTATTGATTCTTAGGAAGTTTGCATTTTGGTTGTATTTTATTTTTTATAAATAATTTATTCAATTTGTAATTTACAATAATCGTTAATAGAACAATTCAAGTGATCCTTAACAATTTTTAATGTTTTTATTCTATAATTTTAATTAATTAATTATATAAGAGTTTATTCTTTCTATTATTAGATTGTTTGTATGATGTAAACATTTCAATAAATAATATGTACTTAGTTTAATAAGAAGAATTAATGGAGGCTTTAGTTCTGGTTAAACCAATTGCAGAAGCGTATATACTAGTAGATTAAGTGAACCACATGTGAAATGAGAAAATATAGGAAAAGTTAGCTAATCTGATGAATTATAAAACAAAAAAAAAAATAATATAAATGAAAAAAAATGAAACCTGGACTTTCTCTACCTGCACCGAAAATATTTTCTATTTTGTCAAGGCTATATTAATATTATTTATTTAATAATGATAATATTTACATATAGGTATATGTAATACATGATATGTTTGGTAGGTTGGTAACTTTTTGAATTTCTAGATTATTAACTTTAAATTTAACATTACTCCTGTCAATTGCTATCTTTTTTAAGACTATAGTCGAATTTTGTGCAAATTGCGTTATTTATATTTTAAAGTCATTGTAACGGATTACCATAAGAATTTCGTTAGCTCATTGTAAGCTTTAGGCTTATATCTGCAGTGGTGTATTGGGAGGGGAACGACGTTCCCTTACCTTTTTTCAGAACCGGAACGCGTTCCAGTACTTTTTCATGTCCCGATAACTCCCACTTAAATCTACTGTTAGAATTTCTTTTTTTGTGTTCGTTAATATTTCGTATAGTAAGAATAAGAAAAAAAATAAACTTATATGAAAAAAAAAAATAGTTTGCTGAAAATAGGATGTTTTTGCTCCCACTATTCTTTCCCTTAATTCTTATTTTACCAATGCATCACTGTATATCTGCTACCTCATCCAGCATATTCTCCAGATTTAGCATTTCCTGTTTGAAAATATGAATAAATGTTCATCAGTAAGCGACTTGGTTCGAATAAAGAGGTCACCATTGGAACAAACATCTATTACGGACCTTGAGAAAACGGAAATAAAAAAAAATTGAAAAAATATTTACTAAAGCTATCGATTTATAGTATATCAGTTATAGTTTGTGATTTTTTTTTTCCTTTGGTTTCTATTCACGTATGCAATAAGAATATGAAATTGTAACTAAAAGAGTCAAGGTTGACTCATTGCCTCCTCATTTTGTCACCACGAACTGAACACGTAATCGTAGTATGGATTGCAACAGACATCGATGCAGTCGAGAATAGTTTATAGAGAACTTTCACTTGCTATACTAGACGATAAAATAATATTTGTTAAATTATTTTAAATCATTCTATAAATCATTCTATAAAGTGAAGAGGAATCACTAATAACACCATCACTGATCAATTCATCCCCCAAAAAATAAAATATTAAGACATATGCACTCAAAGATTTGATCGTAATAATTATTCATTTGCTTCGTTCCCACTCCCTTTTTATATACGTATTATGAGGTATTTTATTAAAAATTTTGATATTGAAGATATTTTTAGCATATTTAAGTGAAATTATGTTTACTGAAATGATATAATAATCATTAAAAAAAAAATTATATATATACATATGCATAAGATTTGCATAATTGGAATCTAAGTGGATGATGATTGCTATTTTTTTTTATCTTTTTAAAAATTCCAATTATAACGTCCGATTTATAAAGACAATGGAATTTTATAAATTTTCAAAAGATGAAAAATATAATGGTATGCAGTAATGAATAAAGTCAAGGATAAAAAATCAAAAATTAAATAAAACGAAATATTCAGTTATATTTAATTTGACCTTGTCCTACTTATCTTCATAATTTATTAAGTCATTATTTAATACAGATAAATATATATATAACATATCTATAAGTACACATATATGATTAATATGCTCATTTCACATTCATTTAATTTATATAAAAATTACAATATAAATAAAAGAAAAAATTATCATTTTAGATTAAACTTTTAGTGATTAAATCAAATATAAATTATAAATGCATTTACTAACATTGTTATATAATTTTTATTATATTATTTTTATGTTTAATACTCAAGATTGAGATATTATACAATAGGTCATGTAAAGAGTCCCCACAGGTTTTTGCCACTTGATTGTTTTCTTTTGAAGCTAGCTCTTTTTAAATAATTATAAACTGTCATATGGTTGATGTTTTATGCCTCCGCTATTTCCTGACAGCTTCCTCGCGTTTTTCTTCACCATTTGCAACATATCAACTTTCTCACCAGAATAAGGTCTATCTTTGACATTGAATTTCAAGAAAAGAATCTAGAACTATACTTGGGTTTTTCGCTCACTCGGAGCATTTTCACCGAACTGTTCACAAATTTTTTGACATATTTTTAACTTATTTATAGTAAAAAACGCTTCAAATAGCGTATTTCTTCAGATATTTCACTCATTTTCAAATTAATATGCTTTTTACCGACCGACGATTCACACCAAATTTCACATGTGGAGATTTTTACATATCTCCACGAATCATGCATTTTCTTAACACCAAAAGTATTTTTAGCATGATGTCTGTCCGTCCGTCCGTCCGTATAGATGTGTACAGCCTGAACGGCTCAACCGATTTTGATGAAATTTGGTATATTTACTTAATGCATCAGTATGATGAATTGATCAACTTTTGGTGCAAATCCGGAAACCGGAAGTAGTAGTATTAGCGATCGACGATAGGAAGGGAAGGGTTATTTTCACACCAAATTTCACATGAGACCGAATCATTCTCGAGAAAATTCATGTTTATTAGTTTTTTCTTAATTTAAAATTATAAGACGTCATCCAGCCATTCATGACGTCACAGCCTGGTCTTACATATATATTATAAATAAAATAAAATTAAAAATATTTATGTTCTATCCATATCTGTTTTTTATTACATTAATAGATATATTAAAATTATTTGAAATTGTTTCTGTAGCTGGAAATTAATTAACTTCAAACCGTCGGTCAGTTCGGACCTGGCCACAGGTCAACTTATTTATATGTGCACCGTATTTGAAGGTATATTCTTAAAAACGTGTAAGCTGAAATGTCACTTTTAAAACACATGTTCGATTGAAATAATTGAGGGATATATTAACATCAACAATATCTCTTGGTACAAAACGCAGAGAATTTTTATGTGTCCCAATAAATCTAGATATAAAAGAAAAATTGTCTGTTATTAAAAAAAAAAAAATTAAATTAATAATATGTTTGTGGGATTTTCATTTACTTACCATATATCTAAATAGAATATCGATATAGTTTATATGAATTATTTATATAGAAATGAAAGTATTATAATTTATTTATGACTTAGAAATTAATATTTTTTATCAGGTATAAAAAATATATTATAAAATATTATAAATTTAAATAAATAAATTTATTTTTTTAAATTATCTTCTTTTTCATATTTAATAATTTTCAATTGATAACAAATTATTTGGTATGTGTATTTATATATATATATATATATTCGGTAATAGAAAAAACCCCTCTAATCTAGATGATTAGTAAATTATTAAAATATTCGATCAATAATCGTCAATCTAGGCTAGAAGTTAGAATTGGTTGGTGTATGAGTTGCATTTGTCTGCATTGATATCCTATCACTTTCCATATTAATGGGTTTCATAATTTGCACATTAGCACTCGGTTCAGTTAAATGGTGGTGTGGTCTCTGGCGTTTGCTAATTACCATCTGAATAGGGAGCGAATGATAGAGAGCATTTGTCCTGGCTGGATGCTTGCTAGCTGTGCTTGTGCCAATGTATGTGCCTATGTGCTGCTTGGCTCGGATGTGTCAATGTGCGTTTGTGGAAGCCACTCGGCGTTCAAGGCTCGCTAGGCAATTAACGCCCAACCCCATTTAACATAAATTAGAAATCTCTAGCCACCCTCCAATCCTGTCCTATCTCAAGAATTGGCATTTTAATTTTTTATTTATTCAGAAATAAACAAATAAATAAAATTAAACTAATAGAAGAGTATTTACACACATTGAACTTTATATATTTATATTAGTAATTCTCAACCTGGGCGATAAGTTATTTTTAGGGGGCGAAATCATTTTCAACTCTAAAAAAAGGTAAGATGATTTTGCGAACAGGCTTTTTAAACATTTCCGCTGTTTTTCAATATGGTTCTAAAAAAAAGGTAAGATCATTTTGAATTTTTATCTGTTAAATTAGTATAGGGGGGCGAATTATGAAGCCGGCCTTACGAAGTGGGCGTTTGATCCAAAAAGGTTGAGAACCACTAATTTATACCTATCATTTAGTTGAGAAAGTAATTTAAAAAATAAAAAAACAAATGAATATAGGGGAAACAAAAATATTTATAATCATTTTACACAAGAAACTATGTTTCAAATAAATTTAATTTATATATGAAATAAATGTTAAAATATATAAAGTGAGAAAAAATAAATAAAATTAATAAATTATTAGAAATTACAAATTCATGTGCAATTAAGCAAGGAAATTGGATGCATCATTTTTCTTTATTCATGTCATAAAATATCACACATTTTTATTTATTTAATGTTTTCCTTCCTATTATAATCAGAGAGCTTCCTAAATATATTTGTACATTATTTATTTACAATTACATTATTATTATTACTCATTTGATATTATAATTTATTAATATAAACAATTAGAATTAAATAAAAAATAAATTAGGCATTTATTAAGCTGATGAAAATAATTCATACAAAATGAAAAAAAAATGAATTTTTTTCTATTCTAAAATAACTCAATGATCAAAATCAATTAATTATTCAATACATATCAATTGATAATAAATAATATATAAATAAAGTTTATATATTAATGTGCGTCATTTAATATAAAAAAATATTTTAATCATTTTTTTTTTTTAAATTATTAAATTAAAAATAATTTATTATATTTATTTAAATAATATTTTTTTAAATAACATTTAATATGAATTTTTTAAATAACATTTAATATGAATTTTTTAAATATTTCTTTTCACTTTTGAATAATTGAATGAATTCATTTTAGTTTGGATGTACGGCATGAAACAGATATGTAGAATGTGTTACACATCCGCGATAGACCTATTAATATAACTAACCACATCTATTCATGGCTTTACAACTAAGTTGTGCAAGGATCAAAATTAGTTGATTGAAATCCTGCATTGGAACTTGTTTAAAAATCTTAAATGATGGTACTGTCGTCTTTAAATTGGGTTTGGGATCAGAGTACACGTAAGCATCCAATTACAATCGATTTACCTAAAATTAAAGATTAATTCTTCTCTCCACTACCTAACCATATTATGTAAACAAAAAAACTTTAAATGATATACAGAAAAATAAAATTGAAATCATATTTTAGAACTAAAAAGTATTATATCATTTTATTAATTTTTCCTCTAATATAAATATTCAAATAGTTTTATTATTTGTAATTCTAATGAATTCTCTTAGACTATAAATTTAACCAAATATTTATAGTAAATATAAAATTGAATATATGCATTAAATTGAATATAAGTTCATAGTCTAATGGATTTTAAATTTTCTTTTTGTCTACATGGAATTGATGTAATAACACATGTTTTTTTTTTTAATTTTACACCAAATAATAATAATAATAATATATAATTAAATTTACATAAATTATTCACTAGACAATTAAAAAAACTATTGAAGGATATCATAATTGTAAAGATCATATTTTTATAATTAATATTTAAATAATAAAGGTAAATAAAATAATACATAGAATATATAAATAATTTGTTTTTATAATCCATAAAACTATATATATATATATATATATATTTAAATAAAATTACCGCTTTTGTGTACTTTAAAGTTCTTTCTTTATTTTTTTACCATCTCTTTTATACATGATTTTTACATATTTATTAGTTTTTATTTTTCAAAAAAATAATATTTTATTAATAATAATTTTTTAATCTTCCTTAAGAGCTCCAATATGAATTATTAAATTTAATACAAAATTAATATTATTGAAAATAGATTTGATATTGTTGAAATTGTTGAGTTGCTAAGTTCAATTTAAACAAGTATATTTCTTATTACACAATTTTATATTTTGTTAATATGAACGTTAATATAATAATAAACCTAATTTATAACCGAAAATTGTATAAATGTTTTAGTAAATTATTATTATATAAGAATAAAATAAAAAGTAAATAAAAAAATAAAATATATATTTATTAATTTTATGAAAAGATCAAATTTATTTTAAAAAATAAAGATGGATTTAATTTAACTAGATATATCTCATTTTTTTTCTTTTATTATAATATTACAATTTATAGCTCTATTTATGATTATTTATTGTTTATTCTTTGTTTTATAGATTATCTCGGCATGGCAAAAGATCACGATAAAATAAATCTTCGATTTTTTTTTGGGTAATTATAAAAATTGTTATCCTTTATATGTTAATTAATTTAATAATATCTAATTTTGAAATTTTATCCTTGATCATTAGACATTTTAAATATTATATAAGGTTAATTTAAACTCTAACTAAACATTGTCTTTATTTTTATAATATTGTATTTATATTTTATATCATGTATAATTTAGTTTTTTCTCAGGCAAATACACCCAAATTTTTTATTCCTATTTGAGATCAAATCTTCATTTATTATTTAAATAATTCTATAAATGAAAATAATGTTATGACTTATATTTAGATACAATAAAATATTTGGACTAAATAAAGTCACTATTTTCAATATTCCAAAGAATTTTCTTAAAATATAATTTTAAAAATTATACAATATGAAATCAAAATTTTAAAATAAATTTGGTTTATAAGTGTGTGGGTTGGTTTGATCAACCGAAATTTAACTATCAATAAGTATACTATATTAATTAAAGATATAAGTGCATCAAATATTTATTTTATTTTTTAATTATAAAATTTTATTAATTCTAATTAATAAATATTAATTTTTGATTCTATCATTTTTGCTGGACTAGAAAAATACTATTATATTTCATAAGATATTATAAGTGTGTATTGAATTTTATTTTTAGGAATTCCACTTCCACCTTTGAAGATATTCCACTTTCGGAGTCCAATCGGCTTCTGGAAATCCCTCAATACAATCCCAATAAAAATGTAATGTTTTATTTTCACGGTTATATTGAGAACATGGATAAAGAAAGCGTTCAAACCGTTGTCAAAGGTAATTTTAAATAATTATAAAAAGACGATTTGACCATGTTCCCAAACGAATTTTAAAAAACCAAGACCACTTTATATTACACATTTTTAATCTCTAATCGAATCCAAAATCAAAATTTAAAAAATCGAAAAACAGACACACAGATATATAGATTTTATAAACGAACATTTATACAATTTATTTTAATTAATTTGAAACATTTTAGGAAACAAATTTTTAATGGGTCATTTTTAGAAATCCCATTTAACAATTATAATAATTAATTAAAAAATTGTAAAATTTTTAAAGTATATAAAAATAAATTGTATAAATTGGTTAAAGGGTCGTATATATTTTATATCAACACGCCTACTTTTCTGTTTGTATGTTATTATTTGAATGGCGATTAATGAGGTATGAATAAGGTATTAATATTACCAGCCAAACCCGATAATAAAGAATCATTTTTTTTATTGACCGAGTGTTGGCTCGGTGAACCAGGTATTATTTTTGAGGACCCCAGTTCCATTCATTTTAATCAGATTGATGCAATGATGCAACATTTAATAATTGTAATAAATAATTAAAGAATTGTATATCAATATTTTTTACAGGGTCGAGCGAGAGCTCGGTGTCCCAGGTATTAATATTACCAGTCAAACCCAATAATAATGAATTATTTTTTTTTACTTTCCCGCATACTTCGTATAAGGGAAGTATTGGAATCGTCAAAAATTTCGACTTCGAGATTTCGATAGATCTTGACGTTTTAGACCTCCCTGAGTCGGAAAATACAATTTTTCGAATTATGTCTGTGTGTGTGTATGTATGTATGTATGTTTGTAATGTCTGTAAGCAAATTTACTCAAAAACTAATCAAGCTAGGACTTCGAAATTTGGTACACCGATATTATTCACAGTTTGTAGATTTCTATCAAAATTTCGTCAAAATCGGTTAACCGGAAGTGGTACTTTACCTACACTGGTTGCGTTTACCTTTCAAGTAAAGTACCAGTTTGCTTCGAGATATTTGCTTCATATTTTGTATATAGATTTAAAAATATGGAAAAAATTGAAATACCAAATTTCATCATGATCTGACTACCGGAAGTGACATTTTACCTATACAAGTAGCGTTTCTTTTTTACCGACCGACGATAGTAAGGGAGGTATTGTTTTCACACCAAATTTCACCTATGGATATTTTTAGGTACATATCTCCACGAATCATGCATTTTCTTAACAGAAAAAAGTATTTTTAGCATGATGTCTGTCCGTCCGTCTCTCCGTCCGTCCGTATAGATGTGTACAGCCTGAACGGCTCAACGGATTTTGATGAAATTTGGTATATTTACTTAATACATCAGTAGGATGAATTGATCAACTTTTGGTGCAAATCCGGAAACCGGAAGTGCTAGTATTGCCGATCGAAGAGAGGAAGTGAAGGGTTATTTTCATATCAAATTTCACGTGAGGACATATCTCCACGTGTTATGCACTTTGTATTGGTTTTATCCTCGAGAAAAATCATCTTCATTAGTTTTTTCTTAATTTAAAATTATATGACGTCACCCAGCACTTCATGACCTCACAGCCAGACCTTATATATTATAAATAAAATTAAAAATTAAAAATATTTATATTATATCCATATATGTTTTTTTTACATTTAAAATATCAGTTAACCGGAAGTAGCACTTTATTCTATATATATATATATATATATAAATGTTACCAAATATCAAATTTGACACCAATAAACTAATACGAACTGGCTCTTTATCAATACCAAGTTTACACATTCTAAATATTCATTCACAACTCTTTATACCTATTTATATGCGGGAAAGTCTAGGGGAGGACACTCCCGCTTATTTAACTTAATTACCGAGCCGAGGCTCGGGGTCCCGATACTATATATAATATAATATATATACACACCATATAATAAATATATACAATTATACAATCAATTATGTTGCGAGTTTATCTAAACTGAACTTATTGCTAAAGGGATCCCGCCATAGGACAACACTTATAATTTACGACAAAAGTACTATAACAAATAAGTACTAAACTAATACATTCATATCTGATATTTGATTTAAGCCTTTTCACACACACATACTTTTACTTCCATATCAATGAATTACCCCAAGTTTTCCTTCTTTGGTTATCATATAATTTTTTATTTTTATATTTTTTTTTATTAGTGCTCTATATATTGAAATCCAATTATTATTTCTCTGACTCAGCGGAAAATATAGATAATCATTTTCTTTCTTTGGGAGGTTAAGAGCCAAGATAATTGGGTAATAAAGTAGTAATACTCTATGTGTTTATACATTTTGACGATCAAATTTAGAGAGTAGATTAAACTCTTTGAATATTGTTTTTAAAAGGTTTAAAGAGTTAAACTCCGATCAAAAAAATCAAGAAAAAGGATCCATTATACTGATCATACAATACCTTTATCCCTCTTAGACGGCAATCGGTTTGATAAGAGCTTTTCTTTCATAGGATGCACAAAAGTCAGAGGTTTCTTTTTTAAAGCTTAAATAAAATGAAAGAACAAAAATGATATATAATTGATAATTAGAAGAATCGAATCGTATCACTGTTAGCCAGTGGCGTACCTAAGCCCCCCTTAGGGGGCGGTGGGTGCGGTCCGCACCGGGCGGCACTTATCTTGGGGCGGCATTTTTTATATTTAGTTATAGTTGTTAAAAGCAACTTATTCATTTCATATTTATTTTTTTTCTTTCTTGAATAATAAATGATTATTATAAGTTTACTATTTGATTTATATAAATTTAGATCAACTATATGATTTCGAATATTATTCCTCGGTGTATATAAATGCATTTTAGTGTAAATTTTGAATTCTAATTCCAAGAACAGGATAATAATTTTATTTTATTGTATTCATTAAAATTCGTTGAATTCGTAAACGCATCTTTAAGATTTTGTTCGGCAAATTTATCTTCGATCTACAATGAGTCAATTAAGACTACAAAATCTTGCAATATTGTCAATAGAACAAGAAATTACAAATAATATAAATTTTGAGAGCATTATACACGATTTTTCTAGTATGAAAGCTAGAAGAGTAAATATTATATAAATATGTTTACGAGTGCATACAAATACGTGTAAAAAATTTACTCTCTGTGTATTAATTAAAATGGATTAAATAACTTAATAATTTATTTATGTGTATTAATTTATAAAAACCACTATTTGATTGACTTATAATAGAAAGGGCGGCAAACTGGAGATCGCCCCGGGCGGTAAAAGTTCTAGGTACGCCACTGCTGTTAGCTCTGATATATTATTATATGACAATTATTTAGCTTACTTAAAATCTCTTTTGGTAATGGTTTGGATCCCTCTTATAAATGTCTCTGTCCTGACTATAGCTATTGTTAAAAAAAATGTTTTTGATTTTAGCTGAACTTGAAAAAGGCGACCGGAATATTGTGGCTATTGATTGGAGCAAATTGGCTGAAAAGCCCTACCCAATTGCTGCCTACAACACAATTAAAGTCGGAACAGCTGTCGCTGAAGTAAGTATTTTATTCTTTTTTTTTTTTTAATGAAAGTTCATCTGGTTATTGCGTTTTTATTTTTCTTTCCTTGAAATCATTTGTTCGTTTAATTTTTTTTTTAGGTCATTGATAAACTGATTGAAAAAGGTCTACCATTAAAGAACATTCATTTGGTGGGACACAGCTTAGGATCGCACGTTGCATCCAAAGTAGGACGGTCAATCAAAGCCGGCAAAGTGCCACGCATCACCGGTGCGTTCGTTATCGTTCTGCTTGAGTAAATATCTACTTTTCATAAGTTCTCACTATTATAGTTTATTTTATTTTTTTTTTTTTATTTTTTTTTTTTAAATATGAAATTTTTCCGAAATTCTATGCACATTTTATTTTGTTATTTATTTATTTTTATTATTATTCATTCGTTTGGATCATTGACTAATTATTTATTCGATCCTTCTATAATAGTGAAAGTAAAAATTATATCGATTTTGTGTTCAAATCGTAATCTTGAAAATACACGCGAAATCTAACTCTAAAACGCTTTTTAGACGCTTTTTTCCTCAAAATTTGACAAAAATCTTCTTTTTATTTATGTATAAATAACTATATTAAAAATTATAAAAATATATACATATTATAAAATTAGTTAAGGCCGTAGACCCTAGTTAAAATATTTTAATAAATTATTTAAACTAAAAATCTACAAATTTATAAGAATAATTTTTACTATCTCGTAAGAGATAGTATTGCGATCACGAAAATTTTCGATGATGAGATTTTGATGTTTTTATACGTTTTGAAGGTTCCTGAATCATTTTTACTAAGGTTGAGAAAAATGTCTGTGTGTGTATATATATGTATGTGTGTGTGTGTATGTATGTATGTAACCAAGATTACGCAAAAACGGTTTGAGCTAGATTGATGAAATTTGGTACATGAGCATTATTCAAAATTCGTAGTTTTCTATCAACTTTTGAGAAATGTAGCTCAACCGGAAGAGGGTCATTACCTACAACGTTTTGATTTTTTTTCCTCTAAAGTGACCGTAAAAATAAAGATATATGTTTTCACATGATTAATAATTGTATAAAACTGCTATATATAGAATTTCAGCTTGATTGATTCGCTGAAATTACCAGAATTAATTTTTTAACACTCATTGAAGTTTCAAGTTTCTTGATATTTTTGCTTCATGCGCATTATGGTTGTTACACCATCATCAAAAGCTGAACTCAACTTCTGTTGATGATGTAACAGTCAAAATACTTAAAATTTCACTGAATGTTTATTTAAAAATTATTCTTATAAAGTTGTATATTTTCAAGTTTAATTTTACTTTCCTTAACTTATATAAAAAAATTTTATTTTACTATAATATTTAATAAAAAGGTTTCCCTGTAGAAGGAGAATCTAATGACTTGTCCCTTCACATTCACTCTGAACTCAATATTAACTTTATTTTTATAAATATAAACTTTTTGAATGATTAATTAATTCTAATTAATAATAGTTAATTAGTTAAAAAAATTATTATTATTATTATTATTATTATTATATCGAATATATTCAACAACATATTTATAAAAATGAATAATTATTTAAAATTATAGAAGTTATCAGTTAACATTCTTATTTTTTGTATAAAGCTTTAGCTTTATACTAATACTTAGTAATTATTTTCATATAGTTATAATAGAGATATATTTAATATTTATTTTAGGTTTGGACCCAGCATTACCTCTTTTTTATCCTGGATTTAAACATCTCAATTCAACCGATGCTCATTTCGTTGATATCATTCATACGGATGCTGGAATATATGGAGCTTACAAAGACACTGGAGATGTAGATTTTTACCCCAACGGTGGTACTCGATACCAACCTGGATGTCGATTTACTCTTCGAATCACTTCCGATGATGGTATTATAATATATATAATTCTTAATCCACAAATTCAAATAATTCGCAGTTAAATTTTTTTTTTAATTTCATTAGCATCAAATTTTTCCTTTTTAAGTCTATTTACTTTATTATTTATTTTTCTTATGAATAATATAAAAAAAAAATATTGGAAGATTATAATTAAATCAATGCTTTTATATTAGATTTTTGTAGCCATTGGAGATCTTGGCTCTTTTATGCTGAGTCAATCGCAGATCCTGAAGCTTTTCCAGCAGTCAAAGCCGAATCATGGTCTGATTTTAAAAATGGTAAACTTCTATCGGAGGAGCTTATTTATATGGGATATCCAACATCACCTTGGTAATTTTGTTTTTTATTTTGTTTTAAATTTTAAAATTATGTATCCAATAGTCAAAACAACCCTTATTCGTTTATCCGTTCCTAAAAATTATTTTAATAAATTTTTAGAATTGAAAATATCTGAAAATAATTATATTAATCGATAATATTTGATTGCTTTTATATTTTAGATTTGGTACATTATTGATATATATATACCTATAAGAATCCCTAAACCATGAGGGTCTCATTCCAATATTTCAAATTTTAAGAAAAAAATATTTTTCTTTTTTTTCAATAATATAATATATTACAATTTCAAAATGAAACTAATAACATAATTTATGAAGATTATTTTTAAATACACCTAAATATCATTAGATTTGCAATTTACTTTTAAATAACATCTTGAATTATGTTTCTTAATTAAATATAACATGTTTTTTTTCTAAGTTATGCAAATCTGCAAGCTAGCTAAATTTATTTCCTGTCTCGTTATTTTAACAACTATTAATTTTCAATTAATTAAATTATATTAAAATAATATATATATATATATACTAACAATTATATTTATTTTTATTTTCAGTGCTAGGGGAAAATATTTTCTACGGACCAATTGTAAACCACCATTTGGTTTAAAAATGAAGGGCATTCAGCAAAAGACATAAAATTAAATCTTAAATGAATTTTTAAATTTTTAGTATCATATTGATTTAATTCAACTTAATTTAATATTTAAGGTTTTTTTAATTAAAATAAATTATATATCAAAAATATAATTAAAATAAAAATAAAAAATGAACAATCGATTATAATTTACCATATTTAATTTTTTTTAGATTATCATAAAATAATAATGTCATTTGTATAGGCTTATTGTTGCTATTTTGTTTCTATAATATTAAAATAAAATAAAATGATATAAATCGTTCCAGAGCTAAATGATTCAAGAGTTAAGCTTCTTTTTGATATATTTCTATAAAAACTCTGCATAGATTTATTTACAGTTTTGTGGTTTTGAAAAGAACCATTTTCATCTTTCAATTATTAAACAAATTCAAGATTTCAACATTATTTATTTATTTGTTTATTGTTATTATTATTATTATTATTATTATTATTATTATTTTTAAATATTATTTATTTTATCAACCTAATTAAAATATTTACAAAATAACTTTTAAAAACGGCTGAACTGTTTTGTACTTCATTGCTGAATATTCTCTTTATTTTGTATTATAAATGTTCAAGAAAAACGAATAAATAAAATATTTGATACGTTTAAAATAATTTCCATAATTATCTACCACCCTTAGATCTACTAGGGCCATTAGAGACTACGATTGAATGAATGGTGAAAGGAAAATAAAGGATCCAAAAAACTAAAGGTCCCAGGTGACACCATAAGAATAAATAAGACCATGACATTTGGAAAGTCTATGTCCAGATAGATATTACTCAATATAAAAAAAAAATATGTTAAAATTTGATAAATCTTTTCACTTTCTCTTATTTAAAAATGAAATCAAAAACATATTCTATTTTTTGAATTAAATAAAAATTTTTATTAATCGCTTTATAATATGTATATATTGGTCTTGGGACTCAATTCTCCATTTAGGTAATTATACTTTCATTTAAAGAAATACCCCTTATAAATTAACATCTCTTATCAATTAACTTTATATATTTATATATATATTGCATAATTAAAATTATAAGTTAGTGAGAAGTAAATTTCTGATGATGAAATGAATAATTCAATTTTCAAATATTTTGATTCATTTTTATTAAATTCAATTATACCTATTAAAATAATATTTTCATTTTATTTTTTACATATTAATTATCTATTAATTAATCGTAAACAATATTTATTATTTTTTAAAATCTTCATTAATAATAATAACATTCTTTTCTAAAATTCTAATATTTGATCACATATATGGTAGAAATTGACAAAGACATTTTTAATTTCATTAACAACGCAACATTTTTTTTTTATTATTTTTTTCTTTTCTTTAATAAAATAAAAATTTTATAATATTTTTTCATTTTAATATTAATTATTAATTGTTTATTAATTAGAAAGATAATTTGATTTGTGTAATAATTAATTATAATTTATTGTGAAAATATCTCACTACCTGATTTTCTGAATTCTTGGTCTGTCTTTAATCAATCATCATTTTGATATTATTTAAATTGAAAGGTTTAAAACAATAAAAAGTATTTTGTAATACGCGTAACTTTCATCGAATTTCATTCAGCCTTCTAGCAACTCCATTAAGCGCTAAGAAAATTGTCAAGATTCGCATTTTTGACGACGCAATGACGTAAAAGCATTGTATATAATATAATTACTTTGAAAGGTTTCCCAGAATCAAATTAATTAATTAAAAAATAATAATAGAATATTTTAATCAAAAGCAATTACTTAAAATTCTGTAGTAAAACATAATTATTTACATTTGAAAATAGAAACATAGGATGACCTTGACCCGATAACAACTGCTTGAGTTTATGTGAATCCATGGCTTAAAACTTTTTAAATTTCATATAGTATATAAATTCGAAAATGTTATAAATATTTAGTAACAATGTTTATATCTTGAGTTGGTGAACGTTGATTTATACATAAATAATAAAAATAAACCAATTCTTGACTCCCAGTGGCACAACCAGGATTTGATCCTGGGGGGGGGGGGGGTTTTGACTAGCCGCTACACTTTCCTATGGCGGGGTCCCCCTCCCCCCCGAGCTCTCAAAGACAAATTTTCATTAAGATTCTTTTTTAATTTAATTATTATTATTTAAAAAAATTTTTGTAAATGAAACACTGATTTTACAAAATCTGGCAAAAAAATTTAATTTTGTATTTTATTTACTCGTATTCACAGTTTTAGAAAGAAAATATTTTTTTTCAGCTATAAGTAAATCATTTTAGCTTTCCTCATGGAATGAGGATAGCTTATACGATGGTCGGAAAATTTTGAAAATTTTTGTTCCGAGATTTTTTGAGATCTCCACTTTTCAGACCGTTCTGAATCCAAAACTGCAAAAAAAATTTTTTTGAACTGGCCGGCCGTTCGTTACCGAGATTACGTCTAATCAAAATGAGATATTGTCTTGAAATTTGATATTTAGATGTTTTTTTTTTGGGAATGAGGGGGGCGGGGATTGAATTGTTTTTGGACAAGATCGGGCCATAAGTAAGGGTAGTTAAAAGAGGTGTCAAAGCACATTTTATTGATCTTCTCAATAAATACCGATTTTTATGAGAATTATCATACTATCGTATTAAATTTAAAGGGAATCGAATTTACTAAAAGTTTCATTATATTCATTTTTACCTAAACGTAATAATAAAGGAGTTATTTATAAAAAACTACTTTAAGATTTCGAAAGCTTTTCGTCCGCCCGTAATGGCAGGATATTTTGAAAAAAATCAGTCTTCGCTTCATAATTTTTATGAAATTAGCAATTAATGTATTAATAATAAAAAATATTTAGAATTAGAGTAATATTTTTATTTATTTTATTATTAAATAATAGTCCAATTGGAAAATTTCACTGTCATCTAGTAATCTTATATTAAGTCTTTTGTTTTTTATGATTTAGGAGAAATAATAAAATAATTTCTTATATTAAATTCTGTACGAAAAAATAAGCAATTTTTATTTTTCTTAAAATTTTTTAAAATTAAATAAACTTATTTTTTATACACTAAATTATCCTTTAAGAAATTTTTCTTTTCTATTTGTAATATAGTACATAATATATAGCAATTTGAATTTTTTTTCTCTTCTGGGGGGGGGGGGGGGGTTAAAACCCTAAACCCCTCCCCCCTGGTTGCGCCACTGTTGACTCCTATATATATTTAGATTTACTTTTTAATATATATTATGTATTTTTTATCATTAGTTTTTATTATTTATATTTTAATAAATCTTGTAAGACAAGCTTTTACCATTTAATTGTTTGTGACGTTATAGACTCAAAATTGGCTGAACCGATTACTATGAAATTACATCACAATATTATTATATATTCCTCTATTTGAACATAGGATATAATATCAATATCTATCCAATAACCGCAGAAATTATGATAATTTTTAAAAAAATTTATAAAATACTCCATGTTGTTCACTCAGCGCATCCACAGAATGTGTTGATTTATTTCTGATAATGAATATAAAATTAATAATTCTAGAAATTCCAAATACAAAGAATTATTATAATTCTAGCTGCTCTGTCCACCCTTTGCTCTCTTTTCACCTAGACTGAGCGTTAGATAGAGTTTATTGGAGGTGGCTCACAATCAGAACAGATACTGGTAGAGCAGTGGTTCGCAAACTTATTTGGCCAAGCCAGGAAAAAAATTTACTCAGCGCCGCCTTGGAAATTAACTTTTTTTAATTTTAATAACAATTAAACAGAAAGATTAATGTACCTATTCACAAAATTTTTTAAATAAAGGTGTAAATTAGAAACATTGAATTTATGTATTTATTTATTGATCTCAGAATAGAAAGAGGAGGAAAACTATGGTCTAGAAAAAATAATAAAAGCGAAAATCCGTAAAAAAACAAATAAATCAATTAATTTAAATTAATAGTATTAATGAATGTATATATTTTAAGATTTTGATTAATTATAATTTTTTTTACCATATAACGTTAAAAAAGTTAAGCAGAACCCTCTCTCTAGATGCTCAGAACAGCTACTATATACACAAAGCAAAAAATATAATAATTAATTAGAAGTAATATATAATTTCAAAAAATATTTAATTACAAGATGAAAAATGATTAAAATTATTATTATTATTATTAATTTAATAAATAAAAACATGGTTGATGGGTAACGAGTAGATTTCTTTTCTAGCATCGAAGTTAAAAAGATTTCTACTTCAGGGAGTAGCGACCCTGCCCTCACGTGAGCTCATGATTTCTGCTATCCCTCTTTACTACCTGGAGGAATCATGTCCTTTACCTGTTGACACCTTTCAATCCATTCCCTTACTATTTCCCCCTCCCTTGATCCTCCAAAAAATAAATCTTATTTGGATAAAGGAGAATACCGATCATAGATACATTAAAAAGAAAAAAAAATAAATTCTTGAATCTTATAAGAGACTATTAATGAATCTCCTATATATGCTGATTACGCGCATTTTCTAACTAGCAAAACCTCGCAATTGACGAGTTAGACATTTGTTAAAAGTGCCTCTGAGAGGACCCACCTAACAGGCGGTCACGCAATGTTAAATTCGTGAAACAGCGTTTGGCGCTGCTAAAAAGTGGCCCCTATATGAACTAATTGATGTAAAAAAACCGGCCTGGCACCATTTTTAAAATCCATTTTGAATCATTTGAATGAGAGGAGCGGGAAGAATGAAAAAATTATTAAATTTTTCAGTTGAGTGAAAAATTATTTATTTAGAGCTAAAACTGACATTTTAGAAATAAATTTTTTTTTTCAGAAAATTGCTGAAATGTTGGTCTTATCTCCAAATAAATAATTTTTCACTTAACTGAAAAATTTCATAATTTGCATGTCTAGAAGAAAAGAATAATGTTGTATGTGACATATTTATTTGAAAATAGATTATTACAAAATATCATTAACAATAATGATGTTATCTCATTTGTAAACAAATCTTTTATACATATTTTTCTTTAAACATATTATATTAAATTTTTCTCACTTAAATAAAAATTACACAATTTTTCAATTATATAATTATATAAATTGTACATCTAAAATGAAAAGAATAATGTCCTATGTAATCTATTTATTTAATAAATAGATTATTATTGTGACATGTTTTTAAACAAAATTAAAAAAAAATTATAAAATTTATACAACTGAGGTGTATATTCCTCTGTTTTCCCAACCTTGGATATTCCATTATTAAATATCACAAAACCTACCATCTTGATTTATATTCAAGGGTATCCTTCCACGAATTAATTTCTTCTTTTCAGGTGTGTAGAAATCATAATCATTAAAATGAAGTTTGCATACACGATATTTTAGCAGACTATTATATTTATTATTATTATTATTATACTCGTTGGCAACCAGAACAAATGTCCTCGTTCTTCTCCAGGTAGAGAATTTGTAACACAATTCTTATGAATACAATCTAAAAACTGCAAAATCAAAAATTTATTTATATGTACATATATTATATAACTTTATCAATATCAATAATAGTAAAATTATATTAATTATACTTACTTTATTATTATTCATATTGATCGCAATTGGAGGGTGTCGGATCAGTCAGATAATATAATATTTACAATTGTTTCAAATTGTTTAGGTTAGACAATCAGATGTTTACATGTTTACGACACTTTCACAATATTTAAAATGATTCAAATGGATTTCACGAATTTATAAATGAGCCTGGTGCGGCATCTGTTGGTTGCTTTATGAACAACTTTCGGATTTAAATTAGTGCCAGCAGCGCCTCTTGTGGCCCCCATGTGCTTAACATGTTTTCACGAGGTATGGGGCCGTGTCCACCCGTTGGACCCACCCAAGCCTATCGCACTCTTACGGAGCCTCTGATTCCATGTTTAGTCTTTTGACTCTAAATACCAGAAGGCGCTGCAGGCACCCAATTTTTAACTCTAAAGGCGCTCAAGAGGTCGCACTCTACTGCTGCATAAAACCAAAATTTGAAAAAATTATTAACTTGGTCTTGTAAAATCATCCCCCAAATGTGTGTCATCCCCTCGCCATACATTATCTTGTGCTTAAAAATTCGAGTTCCGAGCAGCATTGCAAACATGCCTAGAGTAAGTAAAATTTTATTATATAAATTATTTTATATTAATATTAAATTTATATTATTATATATTTTATTTATTTATTATATATTTCATTTATTTATTGCCATTTTGGTTCAAATTTACAGCTTTTTTTAATTATTTTTTTAATTAATTTCTAATATATTTATATAATTTAAAATTAATTTCAGAAATATATATATATATATATATATATATATTAAATTATATACTATATATAATATATTATATAATATATATTTTAATAAATTAATTTTTAAATATATACATATATAAATATATAAATATGGAAAAATTTATTTTTTATATTTTCGAATTATATTCTATTTATTGTCTATTGAAAATGAAAGGCTTGCTTTCTATTTTAACTATTCTTCTATTTCCTCATGTACGTGATCCTAGACCAGGGATGGCGAACCTGGCAAAAGTGACACGTTTGAAAAATTTCATGACACGCATAAAGATAAAATTATTTTTTTTAATAATTATAACTTTTTACAATAGAAATAAATTAAAAATGAATAAATCACAGATTAAAATTAAAATTTATGAAATTTGAAGTACAGTATAAAAACATTCATGATAGATAGACTCAGTGTATACCGTTTGGACTTCTATTATATCATTGCGTGTTGTTACCGTACAAATAGCATTGTTCAGGATTTAAATTTTTTTGCAAATCTTTACTCTTCATGTGACCTGGGGAACCCAAATATGACTTTTGTATTTTTCGTGTCTGTCATTTTATCTGTCTGTGAAGTTATAAACTCAAAATTGATTGGGGCGATGAAATACACCTATTACCAGAATATTAATCTTATTTTAATATATGCTGTAAATTTTATCAATATTTAATAAAAAAAAAAAAAATTAATTTTATAAAATTTATATCAAGCTTTACTTTACGCATAGGACGGTTAGAGAATAGTGCCAGAATCGCAATCTTTTTCTAGAATTTAACATAGGAAGTCAAAACAAGAAAATGTAAGTGGTTCACGGTATTTTTGTCATTATCTACAACTAAAAACTACAAACTAAAATCAATTAAAGAATTTCAATACAATAAAAATAAAAAATAAATTCCAAATTTTTTAATACTCATTTTATTTTTTTGGAATAAAGTTTAATATTTCAAATTATAAGACTTTTATACAGGATAGTTAGAAGTTATACAAAAATATTCGATTATATATTCAAGCTAAAAGGGGTACAGGAGGTAGAGAAAAAAATGACAATTTTGTGGCACGTTAGTTATTTCAAAAAGATATTTTATAATTTTGTGGCACGGACATTGAAAAAGGTTCGCCATCCGTGTCCTAGACCAGGGGTTCTTAATCTCTGGGTCGCGACCCCAGGCCAAAAGGCTTGCGCCCTGGGGCTATAGCCCATTTAGCCCTGTGGTTAGGGCGGCACTGTTAATTCCCATGGGTTTTTCCCATATTTTTATTATATAATTAAATATAATTATTTAAATTTAATTTAAATATGATATATGTTAATTAATTTTCAAGATAGTCCGGTGTGGGCTCTTCAGATTTTTTAATTTTATTTTTTGTTATTAAATACAGTTTAAACCTAAATATTTTGTTGATAAAGATACTTTTTACTATCTCGTAAGAACTAGTATTGCGATCACGAAAATTTTCGATGTTGAGATTTTGATGTTTTTATACGTTTTGAAGGGTCCTGAATCATTTTCACTAAGGTTGAGAAAAATGTCTGTGTGTGTGTATGTATGTAACCAAGATTACGCAAAAACGGTTTGAGCTAGAATGATGAAATTTGGTACATGGGCATTATTCAAAATTCATAGTATTCTATCAACTTTTGAGAAATGTAGCTCAACCGGAAGAGGGTCATTACCTACAACGTTTTGATTTTTTTCTTCTAAAGTGAACGTAAAAATAAAGATATATGTTTGATAATTTTTCACATGATTAATAATTGTATAAAACTTCTATATATAGAATTTCAGCTTGATTTATTTGCTGAAAGTACTAGAATTATTTTTTTAACACTGCAAATCTCACGCTTCAACACGTTACGTGGTGCCATCAACAAAGAGCCAAACATGCGCTGGTTTAATATTTATTATTTATAATTTATAATTAATTAAATTTAATTTAAATATAATATATTATGTTATTTAATCCTATTCAAATTGCGAGATAGTCGAGTGGAGACACTCCAGCTAATTTAAACTAAGCTAACTTAACCTCCCAGCACTCCCCCTTCCCCTTACTTTATAAAAGGCTTTTTATCCATTTGAACTATTATTTTATTAAGCATATACAGTGGCGCAACCAGGATTTGATCCTGGGGGGGGGGGTTTTGACTAACCGCTCCACCTTCCTATGCCCCCCCCCCCCCCGGGCTCTCTCAAAGACAAATTTTCATTAAGATTTTTTTTATATTAAATATTTAAAAAAGTTTTGTAAATGAAACACTGATTTTACAAAATCTGGCAAAAAAATTTAATTTTGTATTTTATTTACTCGTATTCACAGTTTTAGAAAGAAAATATTTTTTTCCAGCTATAAGTAAATTATTTTAGCTTTCCTCATGAAATAAGGATAGCTTATACGATGATCGGAAAATTTTGAAAATTTTTGCTCCGAGATTCTTCGAGATTTTCACTTTTCAGACGGTTCTGAATCCAAAACTGCAAAAAAAATTTTTGAACGGGCTCGTTACCGAGATTACCTCTAAACAAAATGAGATATTGTCTTGAAATTTGATATTTAGATGTTTTTTTTTTGGGAATGATGGGCGGGGATTGGATTGTTGTTGGACAAGATCGGACCATAAGTATGGGTAGTTTAAAGATGTGTCAAAGCACATTTTATTGATTTTCTCAATAAATACCGATTTTTATGAGAATTATCATACTATCGTATTAAATTTATAGGGAATCGAATTTACTAAAAGTTTCATTATATTCATTTTTACCTAAACTTAATAATAAAGGAGTTATTTATAAAAAACTATTAGGTTGTCCCATAAGTTTTTTCCGCGTCACGCTATGAATGAATCAAACTGCTTATGTTTATATAAACATGCAGTCTTATCTCTTAGCCGTTTATGGCATCTTATTTAATCATCCCAGAGCTTTTTCAGAGTACGTTTCGTTGGTGACAAAGTCTCTTTTAAAATTTTTTCTACTATGGAGAGCCAAAAGAAGCATTTGCGCCATGTTATGCTTCATTGCTTTAAAAAAGGCAATAGTACAAAGGATACTGCAGAAGAGATTTGCACCGTTTACGGGAGTGGTGCTTCGACTATTAGGACAGGCCGCAATTGGTTTAAGAAATTTAGAGCTGGCCGCCCAGCAACGACGGATATTATCAAGACTGTGCTTGCTGAAAATCCGCGATACAGTGTGTGCGAGATAGCGGGTGAAACTAACATTCCCAAAACAACGGTACATAAGCATTTAATCAAAATGGGATATGCGAATCGATATGAATTTTGGGTTCCACACCAATTGACGGAGACCGGCCTTATAAAGCGCGTTCCTACGTGCGATTTGCTTCTACAGCGACACAAAAGAAATCATTTCTTAAAGAGTCTTGTCACTGGAGACGAGACTTGGATTTTGTATCAAAATGTGGATCGAAAACGGATTTGGTCTAAAGAAAATAGACCTTCAACTGTTGCGAAGAAGGTTCTTTTGTGCATTTGATGGGACTGGAAGGGTGTACTGTAGTACGAGCTCCTTCCTGAAGGTGATATGATCAATGCTGACAAATATTGCAATCAACTGAATTAACTAAAAACAGCCATAGCAGAAAAACGGCCAGAATTGGCGAACCGAAGAGGTGTAGTATTCCATCAGGGCAACGCAAGGCCGTTTATTGCGTTGATCGTAAGGTAAAAATTATTACAGTTTGATTGGGACGTTCAACCTCATCCTCCATACTCCCCATATCTTCCTCCATCTGATTATTACTCTTGTTCCTCTCCATAAAAAACTCTCTCTGTGGTAAATCTTTCAAATCCATAATCGAAATAAAAACGCACCTAAATGAATATTTTGAAAGTAAGCCTCAACTATTTTGGAAAGAGGGCATAGGCTTCATGGGAGATGGAAGAAGGTTGTAGAACAGAATGGTTCATACATAACATAAAAAATCAACCTTAAACAACAAATATCGTGTATTCATTTCGCATCAAAAAAAGCGAAGAAACTTATGGGACACCCCAAGTACTATAAGATTTCGAAAGCTTTTCGTCCGCCCGTAGTGGCAGGATATTTTGAAAGAAATCATGCAAAAATCCCTAAGAAAAAATCCCTAAATGCAAATATCCCTAAAAGATTAAATCCATAAATAAAAAAATTCCGTAATTTTTTTTTTACTTATTTAATAATGAATAGCCAAAGAGACTTGAATGAGGTAGTTATACATCATGCTTGGTGTCATCACATCTGTTCCATCTGGTTTTTTAGCGTCTCATTTTTCATTGTTTGCCTTCATTATGGTCAGAAGCTCATCATGCAAGTCGCTGAATCGTTTCCTTGGTGGATCAGGCTTCTTACCACGAACATCACGACAGATTTCCAAAGAGATAAGGTTATGCTCAATATAGATTTGCTTAATCAAGTCCCATACTGATGTGTTGTAACATCCTAAGCGTGAACGAAGAGCATTGTTGTAACCTTCCAATGCATTGTTTGATCGAGGCAAACCCATCAAAGTGGCATCGTAGATGTTCCAATGTTCCAATGTCGAATTCGGGGTCATAAAAGCCAGCCAAAAATTGTTCACCTAGCCAAGTGTGCTCGAAGAAAAAAGATCACAAAGTTTTACCCTGTTGGTCGTCCAGCTAATGCTTGGTAGGCTACAATAACTTTTGATGGTGGTACCAAAACCAAAGCTGCAAGAGTTCGTAAATGAGTGGAGTTGTCAGGATTATCTATATCATTATAGAGCTTCAAAACTTCTGGCATTGATTTGATGTTTCTATAAATGCATTGAGCAAAATGAAAAAGTCAACCTCTGATGATAGTAAATTTCACAAATTGCGTTGTATATTCCCTGGTGAAATATACGGTGCAAATGGTGTATTTTGTATTTGGAATCATTAAGCTATTAAAACGTATGCTAATAAACGAAATTTGAGTAAATTCCCTTTATTTTACATACGAATTTGACACCCCTATTTTTTTGGAAAAATCACGTGTGTGGGCCCTATGTATGTATTTTTTGACCTATTTTTCCCTACTTTCGGTCCAGGCTCGATTACCTCCTTGGGAGGTCGTGTTTCAGGCAACTGGGTGTCATGCTCACCTTGTAATTTAATTTTCTTAATCACAATTAAAATTAATACAAAAATGAAAATTTTGTTTTTAGTGATTTTTTCTTTTAGGGATTTTTTCAGTCAGGGATATTTTTATTTAGGGATTTTCGGTTTTAAGGATTTTTCTTTTTAGGGATATTTGGTTTTAGGGATTTTTGACTTTTTTATGGATTTTTTCCTTTAGGGATTTTTACCCGTTTCCATTTTGAAAAAATTAGTCTTCGCTTCATAATTTTTATGATATTAGCAATTAATGTATTATTAATAAAAAATATTTAGAATTTGATTAATATTTTTATTTATTTTATATTTAAATAATAGTCAAATTGGAAAAATAAACTTACTTATTATACACTAAGTTATACTTTAAGAATTTTTTTTTTCTTTTCTATTTGTAATATAGTATATAATATACAGCAATTTATATTTTTTTCTCTCCTGGGGGGGGTTTTAACTCCCAAACCCCCCCCCCCCCTGGTTGCGCCACTGAGCATATATATAAAACTATTTTAAAATTAATTTTTATCATTCATCAGATGGATTAATCATACAAATATAATTATATTCTTTAATTTGGAATTACTTTATATTCAAACTAGTGTGTGATATATGATATGTTTTATTTTTGTAGATACATCGTTGTTGTCATGTTGTTTGCACAACAAATTCATTATCTTCCAGCAAACGAAGTCGCTTGCACTCTTTACCACTAAATGATAATTTGCGCGAAACTTGGTTAAATCGATTGGGTCGTTATGATTTAATTGGGATCCCATTTAACAAAGTGAGACACCAACATGTTTGTAGCCTCCACTTTAAAGACAGCGATTATACTTCAGTCGAGAAGATAAGGTTAAACCGTGGAGTAATACCTCAGAAAGTACCCCAAGCTGGTATGTTTTGTGTATTTATTAATAAAACTATTTTAAAACGTGTAAATAAATACGTCTTATATTGTTTTTTTCTCTTTGATTATTCCTTGCGGACTTCTTTTTGATTTAATCTTTTAAACATTAACTGTTTGTGTAGAACTTCATAGCTATTATTTATATAAAGAATAAATTTTTAATTATCATTATTTGTGTTTTTTAGGTGTTTCTGGGTAGCCTATAGTACAAGCTCACCAATCACAACTTGAAATCATGGAAACACCGCCAACCTCTACCAGGAGAGTGACTGTTGTTTCTTCTATTGCTACTCCAAAACGTATGTATTATATTTGAGAAGCGTAAAAATATATCTAAAGAAATATTTACTAATAATCATTAGGATCCTTAATAAAAATCATTTATACAGTTATATGATATTTAAATTTAGTAACGGTGTTTTATATGGTTTAATATTTAATTATTCTTTTCAGGTAAAAACTCATATATAACTCTGCGGGGATTACACTGCACTAGGGGCAAACAATTGACGCCTAGAGAAAAAGTTTTATATGATAAATTACGCCAGGTCCAACGCCTTAGAAAACAAGACAGGGCCAGAAGAAATTTGTTACGGGAAAATTCTTGGCAGGCAAAAGATTTCCTATCCCAAAAATCCTGTGAAGACCTACGACGAATCCATGAACTCCCTACACAACAGCGATGTTTCATATTGTCCCTCCTAAAAAATTTCAATATATCCAAAAATGGCAGGAGGTATTCTTTGGAAAAGAGAAGGCCCTTTTCAGTGACTGTGCTAGATGGAATGTTGGTGCCATTAAGACACTTTCAGGAAAAGATGGCCAAATGGCTGACAAATTCGAGTATAATATAGAAGGTCAAGACATTTTCCATCTTTTCGATCCTCCACATTTGCTCAAGTGTATTAGGAACAATTTAATGAAATTAGGTATTGAATACAATCCTAATATAATGAATACACTTATTCAATCCAAGGGCAATTTCTTGGCAAGCGTTTGCACAAGAAGGAAGGAGAGGGTATATTCAGAACGAGAAGGGAAAATGTTATCGATTCAGCGGGAACAGCAGAATTTGTTTTGTTCGTGATACATTGATTGATTCCCTAAATTCTGTCTTTTATTCACTGAAACCTCTTGCCAGTAAATTAACTAATAGATAGTCTGTGGACCCACCTCTCCTACGCTTCATATAAGTAAAACTTTAAACTTATATTTACTGTATGCTTTGGAGAATTAGCAAAATAAATCTATTCAATGTTTTTCATTTTATTAAAATTTTTGACTAAATCTTGTAAATTGTGACTAAGACAAATCCATTGAACATAATTTTAGCCAGATTCTAAATAAAATTGATTTTTAGTATTGTTAAATGAAAATTTATAATTAATTTTAATGTCGGTTTATTTTTACAGTTCAAAAAAAATATTGCCTTATAACAACAGGTAAAACCTATACGAATATATTCATTATGAAACGTAGATTCATTTTCACTAGCATTATATAATTTTACAATGCTTCCTTAATTAAATATTAATTAATTAATTTTGACAATTTAAATGAGATGTCCGCCATATTGGTTGACCGCGCGTTTCAAACACAATTCTTTCATTTGGTCAAATTATTCTTTTTTTATGACCATGTTTGAAATCACCAAATCAGGACATTTTACATTTAAAACCAAATTGAAAAAAATTTTGAAAAAAGTAAAAATGTTCAAAAGCTTAATCCAAAAGATGGTTGAGCTTTTTATTTTAAGAGACAAATAAAAAAATTTTGAAAAAAGTACGAAATGTCCTAAATATTTCAAAAAACGGGACAGATATCAAAAAGGAGGACTGTCCTCCCTAAAGGACACCTTATTTATGTTATCCATTATTCCTTAGAGTCAGATCTTATTTAATCACCTCACGTATATATATATATATATATATATATATATTTGCCATTAGTACCAGGTTCCTTGAGCATTTTCTATTTAAGTATATATGTATATTTTCACAAAGGCTTTATTCCTTAAAATTAAAAATGTCTTATCTTCTAATTTGATTAATTAGAGAATCTAATTCATGTCTCTCCTAGAATATTTCCATCCCTATAATTTATAGTTAATTCAATAAGCATATTCTTATGAATTTCTATTAGATCTTTTACTATACTACCACTTAAATCGTTGACTTTGACAATTTAGCAAGGTAGGTGAAGTAAAATTTAGTGTGAAATATTCAATTTTCCAATTCTGACACTAATAAATTTGTAGCCCTATAAATAAAGGACCAGACAACTATTTTGGTTAATTAATCCAGCAATTCTAAAAGTAATATATCCTAAAATTATCTTAGTTATTTTCTTCAATTTTGGCACAGAATTAATATGACGAAAATTTTTACTTTTTTGTCTTTTCTCGAATTCAATACTATATAATAAACTGTACTATGTATTTTCTTCTAACCGCATATATTTGTTTAGTCTAATTGAAGATATATTAGAGAACTCAATTTGTCATTGCTTTAATTAGATTAATTTTAACAAGACATTTTCTTCTTTCTACCAGAAATTGAGAATACAAAAATTATAAAAAAATAAATAAATAAAAGTAAATTAATAATGTGAAAAACTATATATATTATAATATATAATACTTATCAATCAAGTGTTATTATAATTTTTATTATAACTTCTTAACCTTTGTTTATCAATAGTTTTTCTCAATTTCATCATATGCTAAATTTAGGCACTTAAGGTCAAACTCAAAAGGTCATGGGGCCGCAGCAACCATATTCCTCCAAATGTCCCTATCCTGAGCATCCATATCCAACTTCTCCCAAAACACCATCACCATCACCCCTTAAATTGTGTTGCTATAGCGTGAAACAGACAAGTTTCTCGCTAGTCTTTCTTCACCCTTTCTATCCACGTTCTCCCCCCATAACAACCTCTTCGATCTGATGTTTAGAGATACATAAGGGACACACTTTTCCTGGTTATGTAGTATTCGCCTCTTTCCCCATTGATTTTATTTTTCTTCGGTCCATAAATGCTACTTAGAATCATCTTTTCAAATACCGTAAATTAGTGATTTTCAACCAGTGGGACATGAGAATATCCACATAGAAAAAGTCTTGTTTTAGTTAAAAAAAATTTAAAAACAATCCAAAATATTCAATATACTTTATTGTTGTATATATTTTTTTTATAAACGGAGGGGATGAAAATTCTTATTGAAAACTGAAAGGTTGAGAGAAATGATGCCTGAAATCTATTTTCACCCCTAAAAATCATAGACCACGCCTCATTCCCACATAATTCAAGGGACAAAATAATTATTTTATATATTTTAATTTTGATACCCTTTGATAATTCTGTTGAAATGATGTCCTTTACTTCATAATAGCAGCTTTTATCCGATTGCAACCTTAATCTAAATTCTACTCAAATACTATTTTATAGGATATCTATTTTTTTTTTTTAAATAAACTTATACTACTTTATATTATAAAGATTGATTTTAATTACAATGTTATTTTATATTTAAAAATTATGTTACTAAAATGTATTCATAATTTTGTTTTATTTTTTTAAAATTTAGCGTTTAATTTCTACAAAAGCGCCCCCTCAATCAAATGAAAACAATCGAATTTATAGTTTCTCTATTAAATTACTTGTTAATATTGCTTAAATTCTTAAAAGAATATTATGTAAAATACAATTTTTATTTAATTAACAAAATAATAGAGAAATCAGACTTTTTCAAAATTATATTATTTCATTCATTATTCAATATAATTTTTTAATTAATCCAACCCTAAGTTATGTGATGATCCTTAACAAGTTCAGTAGGTATGTTATAAAACATGTTTTTATTTATATAATTTTATTTCCTTCTAAATTATTATTTTCCTATTTATATATAATTTATTCTTTAAAATTTAAATTTTAATATGAATCAAGACTTAACCTTTGACTCTAGAATATGTTATTATGTCAAGAGTTAAATGTTATTTTCAACTATTTTCTGAATTTTTTTCTTTTTAAATATTTTATTTATATATATAGATATAAATTAGGATTAATATATATATATATACATATAAATATTGATAATTTTTTTAATCATAATGTAAAGACTAGATATTATATAATAAAAAAGAATTTGACAAAACACAAGAGGAGAATTTTGCACATTCTCTTTAAGTAATATTTTAAATAAAAGTTCAATATTGTTTTTAAAATTTGCACTATCAATCTCTCAATTTATTGTTTTTATTATTTAAAATAATTATTTTGACTTTGAGTTATTGAAATATAGGTTTATTTAAACTTTTAACTAATTTATTATTTATTGTAAATATATATAAATGTTTTATAGTTGTATTCTTTCTTTTAAGGAAGATTCATGTATTAAAATAATATAATAAATTAATTTTACTTCGATCATTTAACTTTTGATTATTTTGACCTGTTTTGTTTTGTTTTGTTTTAGATATTCCTCATGACTAATAATCCATATACGAATAACAGCATTCATATGAGTGGTATTGCTACATCGAAAAGGAGCCCCGGAGGTTTAACTTCTGCCTCCACAAGTACTCAAATACAAACCTCAACAAATGTCTCATCAGCAGAACTTGCAAGTCTTTTTGAATGCACTGTTTGCTATGATTATGTATTACCACCTATATTGCAATGTCGAAGTGGACATCTCGTCTGTTCAACTTGTAGAGTTAAGCTAACAAGATGCCCCTCTTGCAGAGGCATATTAGGTAAATAAAAATTTAATATTTTATTAAAATTCAATTCAAATTTAGCATATATAATATAGATTTTTGAAATAAATATTATTTGCATTAAAGATTATAGAATGTCTTAATTAAAAAAAATTAAAAAATTTTTCTTTTTGGTTCATGCACTCATTGAAGAAATATCATTAGTTTTACATTTCGGTATATATCAATCTTATATTTTCAAAATTATATTTTTAAAAATGAATTTCACTTTGTTAATAATTAGCTCATATCTTAATTCATTATCATCATACCTAGAAATTAAATTTTAAAAAAATAATTTAATGAATAACATTAAAAATGAAAGAAAAAAAAGAAACTTATCATATTAAATATTAAACAAGATCATACAGATTTGAATATTAATCTGGAATCAAAATCATTCTCTTAAACATCCTCTATTAAATATTTTACTTATGTAGTCTTAATTTAAAATACTAACCCTAATTATTTAGACCTTTGTTTCTATTAACCTCGGATGACTGATTATTGAAAACATTAGACAAATTTTCAAAATCAATGATTATTTTTTTCGTTCTATTATTATTATTATAAAAATAGGTATAAAACAATTTTTCTAAAATTTTGTTAATTTAAAATTTTGAAATATTAACTAAAAAAGGATTCTTTATTTTACAAAAGATGGGCTAAAGATGACGTATCGTGACGGCGATGTGGTTGACGAGGACTGGGACTATGCATCACTGGCTAGGAATGGAGAACACAGAAGCTTTCTGAACATCCAATAAATCAAATAATTTATCTACTCAACCTTAATTTAAAGTTAAAATAACTTTACTACGCACTTCTTAGATTTCATTTTCATGGTAGATAAGATAATAACACTAATAATAAAAAATAATTTATTATAACAATTATACAAAGTGCTGTTTTAGAAATATTATAAAACAGAAGGCGTTTTAATATTCATTATAAAAAATTAAATGTTTTTTATTTAATTCGTGTTTTACTAAACTAAATTTTATATTCGAAATAAACATCCATATATTGAAATTTATTACTTTTAAATTAATTATACAATTTTAAGAAAATATTTTAGGTAGTAATGGTAGTAAGCATTTTATTATAAATATTATAAATATTTAATGAAATAAATAAATGCTTTTAATTTTTTCAGGAAATATAAGAAATCTTGCAATGGAAAAAGTTGCTTCCACCGTTATGTTTCCATGTAAATATTCTACTTCCGGCTGTGAACAATTACTACAATATACAGAAAAAGCTGAACATGAAGAAATATGCAACCGTCGATTATATTCCTGTCCATGTCCAGGACCTTCTTGTAATTGGCAAGGTTCTTTAGAACAAGTTTTAAACCACCTTACGATGTCACACAAATCAATCACTACCTTACAAGGTAAATATATTTGTTTCTATTAAATAAATTCCCATATTAATAATTTAAGTTTGTTTTATCAATTAAAAATATAAACGCGATATTTGCCTAAAATTCAATTTAAAAAAATAGAAACAATTAATTGGATATTATATATATATATATATATTATTTTTAGAAGTAATTTTTTTAGAAAAGATTTATAAGATATCTATTTTTTCCGTTTTTAGGAGAAGATATAATTTTTCTTGCTACAGATATTAATTTACCTGGACCTGTCGATTGGGTGATGTTACAAGCTTGTTTTGGGCATCATTTTGTTCTTGTTCTTCAAAAACAAAAAAAAATTGATGGTGATCAATTTTTTGCTATAGTTCAATTAATAGGATCAAGAAAACAAGCGGAAAGTTTTGTTTATCGGTAAATCTAAACAAAGATAACAACTCAATTCAACTTGATTAAATTAACTAGGGTAAACGTACCAATAGTTGACCACTCTACTAGTAATTGACCATTTGATAGATTTTTTATCAAAATAAGCTTTTTAATTTCAAATTAAGCACGAGATATCGGTAAATATCAAAAAGAGCTTCTTCCGGATTCCTCAACAATTAAACAGAGAAATTAAAAAGCTTATTTTGATAAAAAAATCTATAAAAATGGTCAATTACTGGTACTGTGGCCAACTACTGGTACGTTTACCCTAATATATATAATAAAGTTTGAATAAAATAAATTTCCATATTTATATTTTATTTCTAAAATCTTTTACAATATTTTTATTTCTCACTTTGTTTTCTTTATTTAATTATTTATTTAATTACATTTATTTTTTTCGATTTTAAACCATATTCAAAATTATATATTAACAATTATGACTTTAAAAAATAAATTATTTAAAAATATTTAATTGCATTTAAGTTTGTATTTTATAAATGATATAACTTATATCACTAAAATATTTATTGATAGATTAGTATTAAATTATGGGAAATTAAATGAATATTGATTTGGGAAAATGTTTTACTCACATATTTCTATTTTTAAAATATATTCATACCATTTTCAGGTTGCAATTAATTGGTCAAAGATGCAGATTAACATGGGAAGCTACAACCAGGTCTATTCATGAAGGGGTAGCTGCAGCTATTTTAAATTCAGATTGTTTAGTATTTGATACTCGCATCGCCCAAATTTTTGCTGATAATGAAAAATTGAGTATTAATGTAACGATATCTGCTCTAACTGATAATTTATTGTGATATTTTTCATTTTCTAAGGAGTTGATCTTTAGGAAAGCCATACATCAAATACTACTTTTATAGCCTAATTTTTTTCTCGATTATTGTAAATACAATTTGACGTCTTGTTCGTATATTTATTTAAATTATAAAACAAAGTCTACAGTGTTTCAATATCTTGAAATTTTAATTTTAAAAATTCTTCGCTTATGCAATAAAACCGTTTGCTTTATTTCGCTATGCTATCATTGGTTCATAATGTTACCATAAAAGAAATATTTCAGTTCTTGACAATTTACAATCAAGAAGCAAATGTAGGGCAAAATCTAAATAAATTTAAAGACATTTGATTATTTACAATTTAAAGAAAATTTTTGTAAAATTAATTTCAATTTATACCTAGTCAATTCATTATAATTGAAATTGCTGAAAAATTTACTATTAATTTAAAAAAACAATCTTTTAAAATATTCCATTTCATTACATTTAATTTTATTCTTATAAATTATAAATTTATTATATATTTATATATATATATATGTAAAATTATTTTAATATTTGTTTTTTTTTTTTTTAAATTTTAATATTCATAAGTTGTAAAAAAAAAGCTTATAATTATTTTTTTTTTTAAATAGAAATTCAATTTCAACATTAGCTAAAAAATGTATTTACCAAAAGTAGAAAAATCTTTATAATTTATTAAGTATTAAATACATCAAATATAATTAATTGAAGAATGTTCATCTCCACTTGATGATGAAGACCACTTAATCGCAGTCAGGTCAAATGTTTCATTATCAATCTTTAATGACTTTGTTTTATTAAATTAATAATAATTAGGAATAAAAAAAACTCACTATAGACCTCATTCCCTAATATCATTTTGTTGAATATTATTATTATTATGTGAAACTCTTTAAAATGACTTAAAAAATGACACGATTGGACTCGATTATTATTATAATTATAATATCTGAGTTTATTTTTT